>NQII01001814.1:64647-103159 GCA_002778355.1 Clitarchus hookeri
TTTTACACAGAGGAACACAGCCTTTAGACTATATTTCATTAAATAGTTAAATGAACTCCAATGAATTTTATATTCAAATAACAATTTTACAAACGACATGATATAAAAAATTTTAAATTGGTAAAGTGCTTATTTTTGAAGTGATTGACTAGTTACTACTTGTGCCATATTTATGTAAAAATTAAACATCTTTTAACCCAACTGTGTATGATGACTGATCCTCTTGTGTGTTTTGAATACGCTGTTTGATTGCCTTTATGGTCCAGCATGTTGAAAGATAACATCAAAGGAACTTTGTTACGGTGGAAAATCTCACGTTCAGTAAATATTTCATTGGAGAACTCATCTGGCGTATATGCACAGTTGCACGATCTGGTTTGAGCCAGACATTACAAGTTGTAATTCGTCATCCGTTTCTGCGTATTTAAAGTGATAGGAATATGCAAATCATCCAAGTGTAGCGATCGGGATTCACAGAGACTGTGCGGACTTTCTTCCTAGAAGAATTGCGAGCCAATTGTTCCGAATGCACCCCACTCTTTACTACACCGTTACACGTTCAGTGTGAAAACGATAATGTAGAACATTATAATGTGTTTTGAGCCAATATCACAAGATTCGTTTGATGACAGTACTGGAAAATGTGAAGTGTGACTCGTCACTCTTCATGACCATCGTCTCATATTCCCTCTAAGAGTTTCGCAATCACCAGGATACAACTCCTGAACAAGCATAATTTTGAAGTCTGGACGCAAAATTCTCTTTGTCCAAGAATCGCATATATGGAGTGTAGAAGCGTTTTGGGATGGTTTCAACGACACATCCTGCGGCATTGATGCGCTACTGCGTATGCCGGGTAAGGTGGCGCAGTGCCATCACACTCGACTCTCAATCAGGAGGACATGGTTTCAGTCCCCAGTTTGACCAATAATGGTTTTCCCTACCGGTGAATACTGGGATCGTTTCTTATTAAAGGCCATCACCGATTCCTTCGCCGTTTCTGCTTCCCTGAGCAACTAACGCCGTCTCTAAAGTCCTCGCTGTTGACCACACGTTAAGCCCAGCCAACCTTCCTTCCTACCTTTGCCATAAGGGCGATTAGGGGTCTTCCTGTGGACGTCCATTTTCTTGCCGATGCAGTCATTCTTAAATTTCTCAACCACAAAAAACCGTGTCATTACTGGAATCTCGGCTTTGTCGACCCACATCTCAAAATGTTCACTCGAAAATCGAAAGAGTTTAAACTGCTCCAAATAAGAGAATTTTAATGCAGATCTGTTGGTACTGCTTTACTTGAGCCAGTAAAATTCTACTAAACATTAAAGCTACTAGAATTTACAGATTAAACAGTGATGTCTACTGACTGTTAGTGAATTACACTAGCCTGGCAGTAAAACCTCAGTGCATTTCACTTATATCCCAGTAGATAACAGGTCATAAACTAAAATTAAGAAAAAAAAATCAAATTATTGAAGTTAGTGATTGAGATTTGGTGTTGTCGGAACCCAGTCTGCGTATCGCTTAAATTATTCACTAACTAACAATGGCGTGATATGTAAAGGACATCACTCTTTTTTACCGCAACTTATGGACACTTTTGTGGCAAACCTGAAACTTTCCCGCCGTGGCATCATTCCAGAGACTTCTCACTCGTGTGATTTGAGTGTTTGAAAATATTTTATTTATAGCTAGCTCAAACACAAAGCGTATGATGACAAATCCCACACGCTTGATGACCTGAAGCGTGCTCTCTGTCGAGAGGTTATTGCCATGCAGCGTTATATTCTTTACTTCACATCTACGTTCCAGACGTGCGTGTACACAAGTGGTCAGCATTTCGATGGTTTCATTTCCAAAGCATAATTTTCGTTTCATTAAGTTAGTTGTTGTGCACTGCGCAGTGGCCACCACTTTGCGTCTAAAAGTAAATTTATAAACCAACTTACTAATGAATAACACCTGTGTGTACTATTTCAGAAACCGTTAGATCTTTTTGCCTAACACCATATCGTGTACGTTTTATCACTCGTGTCCCACCATATGAATCATGCCTACATATACACAAAAACACTCCTTAAAATGTTAGTAATGTGTTTTTTTTTCTAAACAGGGGGTATTATTCTTGTAGTGGTGTATTCCATACCTCTGATATTAACAATCTGACATTAATTAATTTTGTATGCTAAACTAACTTATGTGTGGACGAAAACTCACTAACTCACTAATCTTCATTAGGGCAAATTTTCCGGAATTCAAACTATCATAGAAATTATAGGCCGACACTTAACATAATATTTGTCAGGAACTTTTCGATTGATTTCCATGAATCCTGGAAGAAAGCAGGCTAACTAGTTATATACGTAATTATTTTCTTATAATATATAGTAGTTTCTCTGACTATAAAATTTATTGTTATGATATACGTCTTTCTTTCTGCAAAGAACATTCTAATTTACATTATGTTCACATAAATTTCCTAATTCCAGTGAATTTCCATCTAGTTCTTTAGTAACGGCCTTCTCTTCTGCCGTATCTTCAATAACTACATCATAAATATTCAAAACCTGCAAAATAATATTTATTCCGTCTGTAACATTATGAACTCGTAAGCAACAGTGAATAAGATATATTTTATTAAGAAAGTCTGTACCCCATTCCCATAATAATAAGACTGATTTTAATTTTGTAATCCAATATTTACTGTATTTTACAAACAGCCTGTAAATATAACAGGATAATATATATTTTCTATTTATTTTAATAACTGAATACGGTCAACTGAAACAAGAGTTTGTATTTTTAATGTAAAAAATTTGAAGAATTTTCAATCATATAAAAGGTACCACATAAAACATAAACTGACCGTTTGAAAAAAATTTTACAAATTTGTATTTAAATAAATTTTAACCACGCGTAAAAGTTATGTTTTCATTTAAAATCATTTTTTGGTAAAATTTGTAAGTAAGTTATAACGCCAGTTTCACAGACGCTTAGGGTTTCTTCTGTGAGTTTTGTTGAAACTCAAGTGCACTGGATATATCTGTTACAATCACGGATTCCATGTAGAGTTGCTATGACGATTCTTCTGGCTTACCGTACCATGAACAGGCTAACTGAATTGCAGCGTAAATACGAAAACGGGTGTTCAAATAATCCAATCTTGTCTAATGCGCCCCTCTGACAAACGCATCAGAGACATGATATAGTGAGGAGGAGGGGGAGAGAGAGAGAGAGAGCGTTCGTTCTGCGCTCGGTGGCAGGCGAGTAGTGCCCACTCGGTCAAGTAAATACCGCGACACGGCAGGAGAGCCACTCAAGCCCTCCCGCGATTACCACGGAGAATTGCTGTTGACACGTGCGATCACATCACCTCAACGAGTGACTCGGCCTTGATTCCGCCGAGTACCTTGCACGTGTCAGTTCAAATTACCAGCGGTGCCCGCGACCCTCACGACCTCTGTGGCACGCTCCATCCGCAGATGTAGTCGAGGGGAAGGGCTCAGCGCTCGTGTCAAACCCTAGGTATTCATTTTTTTTAACAGCCACAGTGTCGAAATTTTTTTTGACGTTAAATGATCTTCAAGAGTCAGTATCACCCCTTATAGAGAGATTATTCGTTTTAGTGTCATCACATAAGGGTTAGAGTCGTTACTGAAAAGGTTTCATTATAGAAGCATTGCATTTCATGATTATGTGAAATTTTTTTTGTATCTGATTGTTAATAGGTGTTTCCTGTTTCTCATTGAAAAGTGGGAATGTTTTATTATACATATTGGTAATTAGTTAATAATGGTTGCATATAAATTCGTTGGTAGTTCATATATTATGTTAGTAATGATGGCTGCAATAATGCATGGTACGTCAGGCTTAGAGGAGGCATTCTCCGACGAATCCCGCTTCTGCTTGTAGCCCCAGGATGGTCGCATCTTTCTGTGGCGGAGCCGTGGTCTACGTCTGGCAGAGTCCTTTATTATTATTCACGTCATACCGGTTCATCAACTTGTTACGTTCCCCCTCTTCTAGATCAGAATTATAAGTCAAAATAGCGTATAAATACAAACAATGAATAGGGAGAAAGAAATCAGTTAAAAATAATTACATGAAACAAAAACTTTTTTTTAAAAGCTAAATTTATTGAACCATTTTGGGCCTCTAACGAAAATAAAGGCCAGAGGAAAGTTCGAGAAGAATAATAAGGAAATGGACATACCCAACCTCGGACCCGCATCCACTCGTTCGCCCCCAGGGAGACAGGTGAAGTTCAAGTCGCTGGTAACTCGTTGACTGCGATCTTCCTTCTGTTTTGAGACCTGCACACACTTCTCACCCCAATCCATCTGTCGTTTCACCCCTTAGTTGTGAATGGCTATGATGTGGTTGGTAGATGGAGTTAAGCTTCAGATTACATATATCATTTCGTCACTTTGACTAGTCAGCTGGACCCACATTTTGATCCCACCTCGACGGATAGTCCAGCTTGTTTAGACGTTCGAAACTTCAGCTATGCTTTTTAAAATTATATATAAACTGTGTACTACCCTCTTTTTTGACCTGTGTGTGGCTTTCATGTTGCGCAAAACTGCGTAACAAAGAGAGCCGAGTGTAACTACCTGTAGTTATGGTTTTGGGTGTTATCGGAGTCCAGTCCCACTCGCGCTCAGCCCGCATTGCTGGTACGCAGACCAGCAGTTGCATTGCGGAGTATTTTGAGCCTGTTGTCTTTATTAAGGCGATCATCAGGCTCCTTTCCAACAGGACAATGCGCGACCGCAAGTGTCACACATCTTCCGATGGTTCCTGCATGACCACCATGTCTTCCTTCTCCCTTAGCCTGTGCGTTCACCCGATCTCTCATCCATCGAGAACGTGTAGTCCATGGTTGGATGACGTCTGGCCTATCACAGGACACACAAAACCACACCAGAAAAACTTTGGGCACGCATCGAAGCAGCATTTGTGGGTATATCCCAGACAGGCACACGAAATCCGTTATTCTCAATGCCACGTCGTGTATCAGCGCTTCTTGCCGAACTTGTTGGAACAACACAGTACTAATTTTCTAATATTCTGTAAGTCTTTTCAAGCTGCAAGTGTATTCGTGTCACCGGTATTTGATCATATTCATTACAACAAACCTGGGTATGATAGCTCACGTCCTTCTTAGTGCTGCAATTTAAAACTAGCAGTGAAGTTTTCCAATGAAATATTGTACATTGTGTTTTTGAATAATTACGTGTCTAAATAACAAAATTAGTTCACAAATAAATAGAACTTTCATTTATAATTATATATTTTTTTTCAGATTAAAACAAAGATTTTTCTTATTTTTTAACCGATTTTTTTCTTTCAGATTAACTGATTTTAAAGTTTAAAATCTTAATTTTTCGCAAAAAGTGGGCAAAAATTGATATATGTAGTGGAATTAGCAACGCTTTATAAAATTGTCACCAGAGTTGAAATATTTAGGCAATAAATTGAACCCCATCAGAATATATCAAGTAGTTTACATTCAGCACATTTTTTTTCTGTATACCCGCGCACTGCAAGACATATCCATAACCCTTAATGCGACTGGATTGGGACCATTCTCCGTTACAGAATTTTATATAAAAACACGCATTTCTTGACTTTTAAAAAGCAAATCACGTGAATTAATAGTTTGTTTAAATCTCTTTGGGTTTGCACTAGACAATCGCAAACAACAAACGCAAAACACAACTAATTGTTGATACCCAGAAACATAAAATAGCTATAAATATATCGTTAAAATATAATTGTTTTAATTGAAGACAAAAAAATATCAAATTTATAATTTACTTTCGAAAACTCGTGTTATTCAATACTGTAAAAATTAAATATTTGATAACCGATCAACTTATTAGGATAAAATAATATTGCATTTTTTTGGTAACTGTCATAAAATCTCATTAAGAAATAATGATCCTAGGCCTATAAATATTACACAGCTATAAACTTATATATAACAAATTATATAGTTATCGTAATTTTCTTTAACATGCCCAGTCAGTAATCAGCCGAGATTGAAAAAATTCAAGAATTAATTAATTAAAACGTTTGAGTAGATCTTTACAGAATGGTCATCAGCCGAAGCAAGTGATTTGACACGTTCGTAAAATATGTTATTTCAATGATCATTTTTTACAAACTAGTGCAATGAAACGATTTTCATCAGGAGGGAAGCATAGACTGCAAAATAAATTTAATTAATATGGTGGTAGAGACAAATGAAATAAGCAAAAATAAATAAGTGATTTCAATAGCATTGCATTAGGTCTAGGTTCCGTTTGTTTGTGAGCCCAAAGAAGGGCATATTTTGTTCTTGTCGGACATCCCCATGCTAGTAAACAAATGCCAGTATGATAGGGTACGGAATCAAACTCACTTATTTTATGTTGTAAATTTTTGACCAAAGTTGTTGCAAACGTTTAATGTCATGGACACTTCGACATGGAGGGCGCTGACATCAAATTTAACACACCAGAGTCAAGTGATGTTCGATGTGTGACAAAACAGGCGAGAGGCATGAAAGTGTAACAAAAAAAATACGCAAACACTTATGCTAAAATATTATTGTTTGCGATCCAAAGTTATCTTGCCGTTAATAGGCCCATATGCACTTGGCTAGAAATATAGCCCATGGGGCAGCATAGTATCTTAAACATACCGCTGTACGTTTATCGACACTCGTATTGCCACCAGTGCCGAACAACGATCGTATACGATTGCTTCCCAGACATGCATTCTATCACTAGCGAGTACGTGGTGCTATAAATTGAGGCAGGTATTGTAGCATATACTTTAGGTCATTCACACTTCTCTAAGGAAAATACATCACCAGTACACCGCATCTCATATTTATAGCTGCCTACGCCACCACAAACAAAAGTGACGGTATTTGATGTTAGTGGTAGAATATTTCAGGGCCGAGAGGTTTGCAGCTTTCTGTGCTGGGCGTCTGGAGCGATGTGATACTCTAGTGAACCTGTCACATGTCTCCAGGATGCGGACAAGGAATTTACTTGTATTGTTCGTCCATGTCAGGGCCCTTAAGTTATATTTAATACTTGTAGTCTATAGGGATCGCCAGGAACTTGTCCTCCATGTAAACATACACACATGCATGCGACAGTTTCTCCCAACTTAATTTTAGTGCAGTCTGAACGACCCAATTAAAAGTCAAATTCGGTGTGCCGTCCACCCTGCCTCTTCCAGCTCTATTATTTAGCCTTGCTAAATTCTGGCAATTCTTCGTTACATAATCACTTGATTATTCTTTAGTGTGCTTTTCTCTAATTTACCACTCTGTTACATCGCAAATACTGTTTTAGGACAGTTTGCACAGTGATGTTCGAAAACCAACTGCCGTTTGTACCTCAAAGAACTACTCAGTTTTTTAATGAAGTAGACACACCCCTGTCGTTACAATTTTAGTATATAGCAAAAAATCTCTGCCAATCGTTTCTAAAAATCTCAATCCCCTCCCTGAAGACATGTGGCTCCGTGATGCTAGAAAGTCCTGGAAGGCACAGTATAAAGTATCTCTCTTTTTGAAGAGACTTTGCAGGACTTGATCTAGAGTAAAAAAAAAAAAGTGGTGATGTTTCGAGGTTATACCTCAGAATACTCATATTTGTCTTCAAAAAATACTTTACAACTGTTGTTGACGATGTCAAGCAAGAACATGAAACTCTTCATGTCGGCTGTCACCAGATGATTTTTCCAAAATTATCGGTGCATTTTATTAATTTCTTCTCAGTGCGAGACAATTTCAGGAGTAAGGCAGCTGTGGTAAACAACTGATAGTGATGTGCACCACACAAACATCAAAACATTGAGTGTCGTTAACCTTGGTTTTGGAAATGGTTTGTTGGTGACAGAGGGGTGGGGGGATTCACAAGCGACCAACTACTGCCCACTTCGCTTGTGATTATAGCATATGTTCCATTTCTCACTAGATGCCGCATTGCTATTGAATAGGCGCTTATTATTGTCATATAAAAAAGTTGTTGAGATACCCAGTTGCTGCAATTTGTGATCCTCCATCACTTCGTGCTGTATCCAGTAGTCCATTTATTTAATCTTCTCTATTTGCTCTAGCGTTTAGATAAACGGATGTGGCTGTATTGGGCATGCTGAATTGTCTGGCAAGTTCCGCGAACTCTGTGGGTAGATTTGCCTCAAAATATGCTTTTCAGCGTTTGTTATTGATTCTTGACTTGCGTCCTCTTTCTGCCTGTCATCACCGTCACGAAATTTTACAAAGGGACGACGCACCGTCTCTTCTAGGCTCTATGCGCTCGCCATATTACAGTATATTTTTGCCATTGTTTATTCCAGTTTCAATTCGTGCAGCAAAACGCTATTCCAACACTTCAGAGAACACTGTAACATTTCCTGTGATATATGCAAGTACACTTTAAACGGCGGAAAGGCTTCTTGTCTTTGCGAACTTATCAAATATTCCTCATTAATCTTGTTGTACAATAAAACATCAGGAGAGCCGAATATATACAGCGCGTATCGCGGCAATTAATTTCGGAACAACTTGATGTATGCCTCGTGAAATGCGAAAGCAGTTCCCTCGAATAATGTATCTGTATGCGCAATTGCACCTAATCTTTATTGTCTGGACACCATCGTTTGCTGTAACAGTTTTTCCGACCATCCCAGTTAAGGAATTATTTCTGCTCACTGGCACGTTTTTTTTTGGCAAAGATTGTACTTTACACCAATAAATACACCCTTGTAATTTCAGATGTATTCCATTTTTTCTATAACGATAAAGTTTTAAGTAATGTCCATTATTTCTCTACAAAATTTTTCAACACTCTAGCAGGGACTGCACGATATGTTGATCGTACTTAGTACTGTGTGAGTTATAATTTCTCGAAACAATTCGCTACATTTCTCAAAACCCCTAACGTCAATTTTATAATTTTATTTATTTTTTTTGTATAATTAAAGTTAGACTGTTAAAATTGCTATTTAGAAACGCTACTTATATAAGTTTATTCATGTTTCGTCTTTAAGTTACACAATTTTTTTGGTACTAAAGACGAACTTTCGCTCACAGGTTCGCTTTGCAACCTAATTAATAATTTTTGACAGTATACATCTGATACGTCCTATAATGTTTATTAATTTATCGTACAGAATCAGTTAACGTAAGCCTCCAGATAATATTGATGTATCACATTTATATTGTTAGGCCATTGCTGCTCCTTAACTATGTATTCAAAGCATACAAATAAGCGTGTTTAAATGTTGGTACTTAAATAGTTTCTAGAGTAATAACATCGACAACACGTGGCTGTAGGTCTGTTAAGAGAAACATGTTAAAAACATGTAAACAGATCGTGATCTGTAAGGAGACGTAAGGGCCATGAATTTTGTGACTAACCACTATGTTAAGTGGAAACTTTGCACAGAATTAGAGTATGTAACACTAGTGACTGATTAATGTAGAATGAATGACGATCTGTTACCACTGCAAAAACTGTCAATGTCATTCCGTTATATTTCATGGATGGAATTTGGTAACGGAGCAATTACTTTGCATTAAGTGTTTGTTTGAAATATGTTATCTGCCTTTAAGAACTAATTAATACTCAGCATTATAAAGAACCGCAATTACCACTTTGCATTATTTTATATAACATCATAATTTTCAAAAAATTTAATAGAACTTGAAGTGCTATAAGAGAGCAGCAAGTTTTTTTAATTAGGGTTCCTTGTTGGGTGTTATTAACTCTCTCCTATTTAAAACCCTCTTGCGTAATGGGTTTTGTAGGAATGGTTCACTTCCACGCACTCCAAATTGTTTTCCAGTAAATGCTTTCAATAACATATGGGTATCACTGAAATAACAACAGGTGGTGAGTGTTTTTATCGTAGTAACTATTCTGTCGTCAATACAGTTATTATCCTTGCGTATCACTACGTTTTAAGTGAAACCAAAGTGATAAACATAGTTATTTTTGTGAAGTTTTTTAAAAATTATCCTTCCCATTGGTTAAAATTGTTCGTTCAGTTACCCAACCACTGTCCAGAGATTTATTAAAACTGAAATAGTTGCTGTCAAATGTTCAATTAATTGGTATTTCATTTCCTATTTAAAAGGCGTGAATTGCTTCACGGACCACTTTCGAAACACACACATAAATTTGTGTATTTATTCATGATTTTTATAGATATATACGGTAATTTGTGTGTTAACAATCATGTTTCTTAGTATTGTAGTAAAGAGTTTTTTTCAACAACACCGACAAATTCCGACAGTTTATACCTTATTCCTTATGAAAAAATAAAACTACTCTTTATGTTGGCCTACCACTTTTCCCTTAAGTGATTGAGGGATAAATGCGCTCCCAAAAATCGTGTTTCGAAATGGTTTGATTTGAAAATTTTACAAAGTACCTGTGATTAAATAACAATTTAGTGAAATTATTGGTAGAACGAAGATTTATTACCTCTAAAAACGCGACTTTCTATATCTTCCCTTTCATTAAGTAATTTTAAATTACCGCCGATTTTTGCGGGAATATTTGTAACACTAAGCTCTAAATTATGTGTGCAGACCAATTATGAATCACCAAATTAAATTATTAGAAAAGGTCCTCTTGTCGGAACACCTTTAGGGAAACCGTTTTCGAGGAATCCAATCGGAATTATTAAAATAGAAGAGGTGAGTGGCCTGGAATATTTCACACAGTTTGAAAACTGCACATACTTTTGTAAATGCAGGAGTTTTTGAGGATTCTATATGTTTGTTAATCAAATTATTGCCTTCCTTGTGTCAATTTTGCAGTCAGGATACAACACCAATAATTTAATAGTGTGACTACTAAGTGCTGCACACAAGAGCGTCTCTTCTCAATAATATATAACATGCGCTAGAAAATAAATTCTCTGCTATAGATATTTCTTTCATCATTTTAGTGTAAAAGTAAGGTATTTGGTCATTAAGTTACGTATCACTAGGCTGCCAATAACGTCTGCTTACTCTAGGCGGTGACGATACTTTTCCTCGCAGCTTTGGGGCACAGAAGGTCTGTGCCCACGCGGCTGTAAACTTTTTTTCCTTGCCGAAGGCAGACGAGGCGTCTCGGAAATAGCCGAAGTGCGGTAGAATGAGGGTACAAGCCAACTATACCCACGCGGTTCACGCAGTGCTATAGCAGCTCGATAGATGGCATTTAAGGTAGTCTAATAACTGTTGCATATACGTACATACTAATATCTAAAGCTGGACTATTCCACTAAATACTATTTGAAAAGTACTTTATCACTTTCCCAAAAAAAGCACTTTCTTAACCTAAAATCGTATTCCACAAAAGTTTATTTAAAAAAAGCGGATGATTTACATTATACAGGATGATTCTAAAATCATGGGAAAAACATTGAGGGGTGGTACAGCTCACTAAAAAAAAACAATTATTGTATAGGAATATATGGGTGGAAGTGACGCTTTGAGGCACAAATACAAAAACATAACAGATTAACGGCAACATAAAATGTTCATTTACAGCATAGTTAAAAGTTATTCCGTACTGAAAATGTTAAAACCGTTGCTGGAAATGCATCCACCAACAGTCACGCATGCTTGGCGACATCTACATATGACGTGATTGGCTGGCAATGGTGGCGTGCATGAAATACCCGGCGTATTTGAATCTGTTCGCCAATCACGCCACCGACACTACCAAGCTTGCATTACTGTCGGTGGTAGCAATTTTGAGCAATTATTATAAACATTGCTGTAAAAAGGCATTTAGCGGCGACGTTGTAAATAAATTATGTGTTGCATTTAATGTGTTATTTTTGTGTTTGTGCCTCAACGCGTCACTTCCGCCCATATATTCCTCTCCAATAATGGTTTGTTTTAGTGAGGTCTACCTCCCCTCAATGTTTGTCCCATGATTTAAGAATCATCCTGTATTATGCCAGATAGACGGCAGGTTGAATTTTCATTTAATGCGAGTTGTTTTTCAAGGTATATACGCAGATGAATAAATGATAAATTATAACTGTACAACACCAAAAAACCCACAGCAAGTTTGTCCGATATAACTAATGATGTTTGGATACTAAAAATCTGCGGCAGGTTACTTCTTACGAAAATATGAGACAAAAACCGGGTTATCATATTTCCCTTGAAGATTATTGATGGAGCTTTGCGCCCTTAAAAAACTATATTTGAAATGTTTTAGCTAAACTTATTACAAAGTACTTGCGATCAGGTATCAAATCGGCGAGTAGTGATTGGTTCAACGGAGATTTTACACCTCTAAAAACACGGTTGTTAATTTAATCACCCTTAATTTAGTAAATGGGGATTGCACCATTTGTTTACATTAATGTTTTTAACACAAAGCTGTTAAGGGTTTCTTAAGACAAATTATAACTTAGTACGCCTAAATTACGAGAAAAGATCGTCTTGTCGGAACACTCTCAGGCGAACCGTTTGAGAGGATTCTATGGATATATAAAAACAGAAGTAATGTTCGTGCACAGTGCACAGGTGGAGCACTTCCTTTGCTGCATTCAGTTTAATGAGGTATTAAGTGAACCAAAATTCATCGTTAAGAAAATGGCAATAAAAAAAAAATTAAAAATTGAAGAAAAATCGAAATGCAATATTATTGGTTTAACGTTATCGCATAGTTTTCGAAAATGTCTACTCCACTGTTTTCATATCAGTGGGCATATTAACATTTTCGTCTCTTTACTTGTGTAGCGGCCTAATTGTACTGGGTATTTTAAAAATTAAACTCAATTAACATTCCTTTTATTAAAGTAAAACCAAACAATTAAATGGGCAACATTAGAGCGAGATTAACAATATGTTCCATTGCTGATTGAGTGTTTTCCCGCATAGTTAGATTGGGAACAGAATGAAGCTTATCCCAATATTATCGAGGTGAACTCGGGTCTCCACAGCGCTAATTGGAACTCGCATCCTGCTATTGTTACAACTAGGTGGTTTAATATTCGATGTCGCTCCTGAGCGACACATACGCGAGGAAGCTAAATAATTACTTTGCTGGGCGGTTGTGAATGTCAGCAGAGGGATAGGCGCATTACACAGACAGATTTCATCTCTAATGAAACTGAATGCATGTCCGAATTAAATTCTGTTTATTTAGACACGTGTGTTGGTTGCCGTTGAATTTCATTAAGCTCTGCGCATACACTGCCTTGTATACGTCGGATGGAAGAAGATTCACAAGCCTTCGTTACACATCACTTATTTAGCTAATGTTATTTTTAGAAAATATGAATGCTGGAAAAGCAGCAAGAAATATAGAAAATATATTATTACATTGGGACATATGAAACTAAATTTTCCTTCTGCAGATGAAAGCGGATAACAATTTTTTCCATTGATAATTTCTTTAGTAAGCTTGTAGTACTCACTTAACATATACTTACCATGGTAACAAATTTCACCTAAATACTTGAAATTTACTAGTTTATTCATATACGTGAATTTAGTCATTGATTAAGGGTTCAACTGTGCCTAACTTCCTAAGACATGCCAAAGCAAGTAACAAATTAAATTATTAATTAAAAAATGTATGGGAATGTTTAAATAAATTAAATACTTTATGAAAAGTTGAAATAAATTTATAATTTTTTGGAAGATTAATAACTTTAATACTTGATGGGAACATTTCATTTCATGCGGTGTCTTAATGTACACATATAAGCTGCGATCGCTTTCTAGTACTCTTTTCATACACAAGTGAAATTTTTCATAAGACTACATTACGGTTAAATATATCCTATTCCATAAAAATATATATCATTCTTTTCAAACCGATTTGTGTATTATCGATGAGGCAATGTCTTCTTTATTTTATACAAGCATATTACTTACTAATCAACCATTTACTGAAAGAATGTAAGGAAAATGAGTTTTACATTTAAAATAAATGATGAGATTATTTTAACCGGTGTAATAGCTTTTACCAATAATTTGTAAGGATGTTTAAAATAAGTACCCTACATTTAAATTAAGTTACAATAAGGTACGTTGCGTAACAGAAAGTTTTCGCACGCCCCATTGCTTCAAGTAAACATGCTCTGTAGGATTTTATGCACGTGAAGGCACAATCGCTTGGACAACATTGACATGTTTGTTGTCATCATAAGCCAACCGGAAGAGCTGTTATATGATTTGATCTTTATAAATTTTGCTGGGCAAGGTTTATGTAAAATAACTATTGATGATATATAAAGAACTGAACTAGGATTTACTTAAATTATGTCACGGAAAAAATATAATAAATATAAGCTTTTAGCGAGGGAGGTATAATTCATGATGATTCAATCAAAAACCATAAATTAAAAAAAAACGCACGTGTCGATGCTGCCGTAGCTGAAGGTTGTGGCGGGAAACTAAGGACTGGCATGTCAAGTTTAACGACATCTTGAAGTGGTTCTTCTCTGCATGGTTCCACAGACAGACCCCTTTAAATGTGTTACCAAGCGTTTTAGGTATAGTTTCAGGGTGACGCATTTATCCCGAATAATGTGCCGCCAGGAACTGAGATCCGCTGGCACTACGGTGATACATTTTACAAACTGCAATGGTTGCAACGTGTTTTGGGTTCTTCGTGTGGCCTGGGTACCGACGACGCGTCGCTACTGTTTGCTTGACTTGTCCGCATGATTCAACACAGTAGAATCGAAAAGGGCATGGTTGTACGGGCCCCTGAACAAGAGGATTTCGGCAGAGTAAGTAAATGTACTTTGGTCCACTGTTGGCGGTGCCGTTGTCAAGTAGAAACGTCATGGATGCGTGGGTCCCAAAGCATTACTTTATTAAATGCAAGGAACTAATCGGGATGCAGGTGAGCTCCGAAGTGTACTGTGCGAACCAATCGTCGGACAGCCGCGTCAGAAATCGCAGAGGACTTACTGAGCAGATAATATATAGAGGTCAATGATAGGACTCTCCGTCGAGAGGTGATATGGCTATAATTTCATTATCATGCTGCAGTCATAAATACACTGATCACACGCATCACTGCCCGGAGTCATATTTATTTGTGCAAACAACACCGTTGTAGGACTTTGGAGCAACCGAAGAAGATTTTATGCCGTGAAAGGTCACCGTGCATGGCCTGAAACTCGGATGGACGCGCATGAATCTCACTGATGTTTCAGAAACCGGGTTTTCTTTTTATATGTTGAGATTGAAGTAAAATCTTGTGGCAGTCCTCTTGATCTGGTCTTGGGCAGTTAGTTCTAATCGGTGCATCAATAGACTATTGTCATGTGCCAGGACAATTATCTGCTCCCTGCTGTTTTCATTTTGAAGATGTCTTTTCGTCTATCAATACGATAATATTCTTGTTTATAAACAGGGTTTATTGTTTTATTTTTGAAGACAGTCATGTAGGACATCTTAAAATACCTATTAGCGAAGCTCTTAATTTTACTACAATATGACATCTTTAATATAAGTTGGACTGCCATTTCAATGCCAGAGCTACTCGACGTACACAATAAAGTCAGAGATTCATATTGACAGAGGTCGAGTATAAACAAATTCTGCTGGCTTTTTACTAGAACCTAGATGTAACCCTACCGCGAATGTATGACGTTTTAGTACCAGCAAAGGGAAATACGACATCTTATTTATTCAAACGGCATGTGGAATTTGAATTATCAGCAAATTATGTTCGGTGATTTAGCCTCATAAAGTATGTCAGTTTACGAAAAGCTTCTCAACTGCAGTAAATATAACCGCTGAATTTTTTTTTGCAGTTACACGAGACTAAAAATAACAACTTTGTTAAAATATGAGTTCAACAGAGGAATTATCTAATACTTTAAATTTGCTACGGGCATAAGCGAGTGAGTGAAGAGATTAAAGCGGCTCTTAGCAGCGAGAGTGTTTGAGGTGAGAATAGAGCAGTGCCGGAATGAAAGGGCAGGGGAAACAGGATATTAGTTAGAAAACCCGCCGACCAGCCGCATCGTCCGGCAAAATTCCCACATGCAAAAGTTCGCGAATGACCCGGCCGGTAATTGAACCTGGTTTGCGTTGGTGGGAGGCGAGCAGGCTAACCGCTCAGCCATCGTGGCCCCCGGGCATAAACAATGAAACAGAAAATATGAATTAAGTTGCGCCCATGTACGTCATTAATATAGCTGAATCTAGGCAGACTTGTGAAATAAGATGCTATCTCATCGAAGAGACAGAAATTTTGTCCCTTGCGAGACTCAAGCATTACTGACATGAAAAATGCAATTATGAAATTGTGCAGTGAAAGGAGGGAAGACATTGAAAAACCATCCATACCGGAGAATTCATTTTCCAAAAAATTACATACCGGGATTGAGACAAAATCGGTGTTTCATAGGTGGGTGTCTGATCTCCATACTATAAGGAACCCTAAAGCCAAATAAAATGCTTTTTGTTGGATTAAAAAATATATTTTTTTTATCTGTAGAATATCTGTCATATGCTGGCCATTGCATTAGAACTTCAAAGTTTTATAATTAATTGATTTTAATTACCATGGTAGAATAATAACACAAGACAATTTTTTTAACATTAATTATAAATTAATACGATTACATGCTTTGAAAAGTCTCCGAATAGTAGAATAATAGACAATAGAATTTATTGCATGGGTTGTATTTAGTAAGAATATTTAAATTTTTTTATATATTGCGTTAACTTGTAAAACATTTCTGAAGACAAAAAAATTTATAAGAAGTGGAAAATATATTTTTTGTTGGAAAAAAATATTTCTATCACAAATAATACCAACAACTTTGTATAGTCTATATAAGTACACACTCAATTCTCAAAATAAACAGATGACTGTTATAATAGGTAATTTTCACCATCACAAATTTCCTTCTTAATAGATAACATTTGATCCGCTATTATCATTAATCTTCTAAGCTGGCTTTAAATAAAGCAGTGCATTTTTCAAGAGAATATTGCAGGCAATGTTTTTTTAAGATCTACAGCACATTCCTACACCAGCTATTTAATGCAGCTTAAATTAATGATACATCTTACACCCTTTCAATTCGAATTTATAGTATTATTATAAGAATTATTATTTTTATTTCAGTTATTATTCCTCTCCACGCAATATATGTTAATGTAGTACATTTTTTTCTGAGGTATAATTTTGATATCATATTCAAAACAGCGATTTATATCAAGCTGTATAATAGCGGAGACAATAGTTAATAGTCACTAAAACAGTGCAATCGGTAAAGCAATGTAGGAAACAATTTGAAAACACTTACCTGAACCATTTCATACCGTAGTGATGCGATTTGTGATGTCTTAAGGGAAAGAACGGAGTTCACAGCAAGTAGTATACATATGAGAATGAATATAACTTCCTAATATATCGAATTAATAAATCTGCATATTATGTTATCTGTTATATATATTTATAAATATATCTATTTATAAATCTGAATATATTTATTTACTTCAAGTCCGACAGTCTCACTGGAATATAATAATCACTACACAACTAAATAGAATAACAGTTTTCGAGCCCAGAAATGACGCTTCAGAATACGTTAAGGAAACAGTGAGATCAGTTAGAGCTTTAATTTTTTTTTAACAGTAATAAGAGAGCTAAAATATTGACAGAATTTTGCCACGTACATTATGTGATCAGTGTACGCACAGTGGGGCCTAAATCTCCCCAACACTTAACAAACTGGTATGTTCTTGTAGCAGATATTTTAATCTCTGATTACCGATAGTATTTTTATTACACCTGACCACACTCTGTTCTGAGTCAAAACTAGAAAAAAAATTAACAAGTACCCAAAAATGGGATAAATATTTTAAATTGTGATGATTGGTGTATATAAGTGTGCTTGCGACCAGGAAGTTAATTTCATTTCATTTTATTTCCTTCATATGAAAGTAGGTAAAGGATGGAAAAGTACACAAAATGATGGTTTTGTTTCCTCTCCTCCATATTTATAGTAATAAAAGTCACCTTCTTTCACATTTATTTAAAAAAAAAATTTTCTTCGCTCATTATATACTTTTAAGAAACCCCGCATTTATTTCACTATGAGCGATAGAAAAATAATCTTTCGCAATAAGCTTTACAATGTCAACCAGAACAATAAACGAAAAAAATAAATCTCTTGGTTTTCCAACTCAGTTCGTTAATATTTTGGCACAATGTACTTGAAAGTGAGCACTAATTAGTGTAAATATTCTTTGTTAGTGGCCACGGTGTGGCAATAGCTGGTCAACTCGTCTCCCACCACAGCAAACATGGGTTCAATTCCCGACGGTGAAACGTCTGGGAACGAAACATGTATCGAAACTTATATATAAACTCCTACATAGACATATATAGACCCATACATTGACACACATATCGACTCATACATCGACACACTAAGGTGAAACGTGTCATGTTAGACATGTATTACATATAATCAAATTACTGTAATTATAGTCACATTATATGATGCCAGGCACAAGCATTTTATATATGTAAAATTAAAATCTGCAAAAAAAAAAACATTTTCTTAATATTTTAATTTACTTGCCGTAAAACATAAATTAAAGTTTGCAGATCTTTAACCAAACAAATTAATTTCACCAAATATTTTCTGTACATAAAATGCTACAGTGCCGACTTAGAGTAATGTTAGGTCTTAATCTTTGTGGTTGAAGCAATTGCAGGAAAATATTTAATTAATAATATTCCTACAGCTTATTAACTTCAAGTTTGTTTTATTAAATATAGCTGACGTGACATTCTTTCTATAAATTCCTAATATGAACTTTTTTTCTCATATCAAAGAAATGCAAATAAACTAAACGGCATACAAGAAAAAACAAGAATACATAAAATAATAGTCACATTCCTTGGGCCATCATAAACATTAAATTACATCAACGTTGTATATTAATAACTGATTTTAAAACAATATTTAACTATGCAGAATCTGAAGTAGTTCCCCATCTAGCTCTGAATATATTATTTTAATCATTATAAATAAATCTCCACCATGATGTAATGCTTTACAAAGCATATGTGGATTCACAAATCGACATATAAGTTTATATATGCGCTACTATAAAAATTCATACATCTACACGTACATCGACATATTTCGAATGATTTTAAGATCGTAATTTTCAATGGAATATAAAACTAACTACTGAAATGCATAATTACTGCAGTTTTCAAACACAAAATAAAGCTGCAGCCTTATTTAAAGAAACAGCAAACATATCAATTATCCCGTTTTAATTAATTTTAATAAGAATATTTGGATAACCAAAAACATTAAAGAGCATTGTGTGAATCACATTATCCAATCAGAGAATTGGTAACGGTACTCCAGGTTTCCCCGATAATTCATATAATTGTGTATTCGTGTAGATAACTTATATGTTAATATGGAACTGTGGACTTTTCACTCATTTTCCTTCTTAAAATTTGAAGAAAATGGATTGTAACGAAATTATTTTCCCGCGTGTGTGAGCATTAATCCATTTATATTGTAACATTAAAAAAAATATATGTATTTTAAGATTTTTTTTTATATTGTAATAATTTAGATTGCAATCATTGTGTGGTCAAGTAGAAAAAAAATTGTTTCTGGAAAATATGTTTTAAAAGATTGCAACAGGGAAATGAAAGGTTTGGCATATCGGAGAAAAGTGAAGTCATGGTGGTAAATACGCTGATCGAAGACTGTACTTCGCAAAATGCAGTCAAAATCACCATGCCCATCTAAACCACAAATAAACAAGCGATAACATATCTTGTTCCCGTTTTCATAAAGGAGGCCGCATTATTATTTAGGGTTTTGAAAACTGTTATAATAACTTTCTTTGATGTGATTGTTTGATTCCATTGCGACAAATCTATATTGTGTATATTCACTAATTAAGCAGATACTTGGAATTACAAGACATTTTTAACTGCACACCCGCTATGAGCTACGCTATATAGCGTAAGATATTAAAAACATCATTAGCAAAGTTTGCAGTGTTTCAACCAATTTTTTTTTTGCTCTATTGCTTTATGAATTACAGCTTTTTAAGAAACGTGGCAGACGTGGTATGAATTTATTCAGGGGACTGCCATATCATTCACTTCCTCATCTTCACGTCGTTTCAGGCCCGCGCTGCTGTTAAGGCTTCAGCTGTTAAGCGTCGCACAAATCTTTCTCACATATTCGTGCGCGGCAGCAAGCAACTGTACGGCACTCGATACTAGACGATCCTCGCTGCAAGTCGCCCGACATCTGCAACGTGAGATATGAGAGCAATTTCCCCCACACTTTGGTGGCAATTGTTTTGTCACGCTCGGCGTGTTTCGCCTCGCCTCCCCGAACCCGCTGTGACTAATGCTTTGGTTCATATTAGCGTGCCGGCCAAGTAGGTCACGCTGGCGATAAGACGGATGAAGGTAGAAGTTTTAGTGTCGGTTGAAAAGGGGGGTGGGGGGCGCCTGACAGTCGATTCGCCCGCACCAGCGACCGTTGATAGCTGTTAATCAAAACGTGTTGCCCTGGGGCTTGGTAGCGCACACAGAGCCCGGCGTCTCTCCTTTTATTGGGGCTTTACAGCCGCCACGAAGCCGGCGCTGCGCTCTCAGATAATTGCCCCAGAGGCGTAAAGGAACGACGCGACGGGCGGGTTGCCGTAACCTTCACCTGGCTTTCCGAGGAAATGCACTGGGTGCTTAAAATCTTTGCAAGGTCACACGCATCGTGTCAGCCCCTTGGTTAACTCTATCCCATTTTGCTTGTAGCGGAGAAAGTGCTAATAAAACAGTGACATGACGTCGTCTGGTGTGTCGGCAAAGTAAATAAATTTTTTTCTACCTATTTCATAATTTAGAATGATAACAAGTTCACTTGGGTCATTAACTTATTTCGTCTCTGTGTCCTGTCCCGTTATTCCGTGGGCTTAATTATTCTCTTATCATTTTCCTCATTTATTTGTAGTTCTGTGAATATGACAGACACGGAGTGCTGTTATTTTGTGTTTTTCACCTACCACCCTCTATAGTGTTAGTTTAAAAATTGTACAATGTTATATACGATAGCTACAGCATAGTTCAACACGTTGCTTTAAAAGTTAAATTTATATTATAAATTTGTTCAACCTGTTTGGATAACCGGTAAGATGGCTAGAACGTAATTTTTTATTATAGGCTTACCAACACCACCATTGTTAGCTGTTAACAGCATAGTATATTTGCGTCATAAACAAATGCTTACATCGCACGTTTGTGTGCTGACTACTAGGCATAAATTACATTTTTGTAACAACAGCACATTCAAACACTGGAAAATAAATTATTGCATTGCAGTTGCCACATTAACGCTCTTTTTCTGTTAAATTGTTTTATTAAATATAGGAGAAAGTTATATTACAACCTACCTTTGAGTGTAGAAATGATCATATTCTCAGATTCGTCTGTCTTTTCTTGCTGCTGTTGTAAAGTTTTGCATTGCGAAACATGTTTTAAAATCATGGATCATGGAAGAAGATAAATTTACAATGCATAATTTTATTAAAATTTATTCCCTCTAACATATTCAGTTGCAGTTATCAAAGAACTTGTTCATTGTTTTAGAACAGTTTTAGCTTACTTTCCGCGAAAAAAAGGCAAGCCTATGAAATCAACTTGTTACCTGTGTGTATGTGTGTGTTTGTAGCTGTGTGTCTGTGTATTATTAAGTTTTATCCGTAAAATGTTTTTGGAAATGTTTACCGAATTTCTAAAACCTTGGTAGATAAATTTAGTAATTAATAATAATAATAACACCAAACTTGTATAGTTTTACTCAATGCTGCTTGATTTTCCAAAGCTTATTCTTGTTGGCAACAACCAACAGGAACATTATGAATACATATATATGTGTACAATGCCCCTTAAGTATTTCTCGTCCATGGCGCTTAAAAATAAAGGCAAAAGTTGTGTAACTAAATGTGTTTTTTTCTAATATCCGAACGTATTTCTGATAACGAAAACAGTTAAATTATTTTTTGAACTCTACATAACCTACCTTTCGAAAGAAACCTAGGCTTATGTGATCACAATCCTCTTTTGTTATGGTTTAGTATGAGTATTTGTATATTCTATGTATATGTATGCCGAATGTTTTCAAACTCGTTACATGAAGAAAACCAATTTTACAAATTAAGATTTTACAAAGCGATTTTATGAAGTAATTTTTGGGTATAAATGATAGGAAATTTAAAATTAAATTGAATAAATTTATAGGGAAATTATTGAAATATAAGTTTGTTAGCCCAAAACAGTTGAAATATCGATATAAAAAATTGGTACGCTGCAATATGATAAATATAGCGAAACTTCCAGCATCCCTTATTAGTATTGTGACCATAGCATGCTTGTTTCCATTCTCACCTTGGATAGTTTGCGATTTTTGGATATCAGATATGTTTAAGAATAGTAATGTTACAAATTTTATGATGCTTTTTTCGGAATTCGGGTTAAGATTGTGTTTGGAGCTGAATGTTAGTTTGTGGCAGCTTATATCCAATACGCTTATTGGATAACAGTTTTATTTGCATTTTAGAATTTCTACTTTCTGTTTTAGCTTATTCATGACCTTTTTGCACATGTTACACGTGCACTTCCACTCATGTGTGTTAAAAATTTATAAAACAGGTTATACAGTAGGCCTATACATTGCTTGTAAAATCCCTTCCCTTTCCTTCAGTCTTCTCGAATGTGCATATCTTAAATGCGGATATATTAAAAAGTGTTAATTTTAAAGCCCATGTTACATGTTTGGTGGAAATGTTTTTCTGCTCAAAGTTAAGGTACACTTTATTTAAACTTATTTTTGCCAACAATGAGAGACATATATATATATCTCTCTTTCTGGGTTCTCATTTCACTGTAAATACATCTGAATATTGAAATGTATTTATATGTTTATAATAAAACCGCTGAATTTGCTACGAGAAATGCGTAAAATACGTGGCATTGTCTTTAAACTTATTTAATGGCAGCAATGTGAAGACAACATATATTTCCGGAGTGTCATATCATTCTAAAGAATTATAAATTTCGACATACATTTTTATACTTTTAATCAAACTGCTGAGTTTCGTGCGAGCAGCAACTGAGTATTGACTTTGTATATGGGACACACACTATTCACAATTTTTTTATGCATCAACGAGTATTCAGTCTTACATAATTTTCTTGGGTTATTTCACCCCGAAAATGTCTTAATTAAAAAATTTGTTTATATAATCATGATGATTTTCTAATAAGGAGCATTTTTAAATGGACTCCATGGTCACTAAAAGTTTGCTAGAACTCTTAAAATGTTATTTTTGACATACACAAGGGGTTTTTCCTAAACGTCTGTGTAGTATTTTATTCTCAATATCTACATACGTGTAAATAAAGTTACTAATTTTGAATAAAACTTCCGTTTTCTTATCACAAAGGAATTGAAACTGTACTTCGTAGTTGCTAAAAAATAAATTATGATCGATGTTTCAATTATTTATGTGACTACGGGAGTCTTATGTAACTTTGTGGAGTAACATTTAATTTGGAAAACTTCTATATATTGAATGACATAAATATTTAATTTCAAAACATGTTATTTATCCACGAGAGATAGTAAAAAGAATACCTATAACAAAAAAACAGCAACAATTCTTTTATTGTTTTTATTTGGGCTATAGCGGATACAATTCTGTATGTCCTGTTTTTGCGAAGTCATTATTATAAACCATAGAATTTCGTAAAATAGGGACTCGACTACTTAGAGTGGTTAATAAGCGAACCCGAAGCATGCAAGTGCATATTTAAAAAAAGCTGTAAATTCAACATCTTTTTCCTGACTCGTATATAAGGGAAAACTAAACTGGTTTTAATAAGATATCATTATTTAATATTATTAATTACCAGCAAAACGATAACCAACATTTACGAGCAAGCACTCCAAAATTATAAGTTCAGTAATATTTATTTGGTGATATGTTTTGGAATTTTCTGATATAGTCGAGCTACTGTCAGTGCACTGCTAGTTTGTCTCATCCGAATTCCGTGGTATAGAATTTTTGTTGGTTTATTCCATTGGGCCAACTTTGTTTCAGTGTTTGTATTCCAGACCAAAATAAACTAAATAAACCAAATCATTCAATACCAATCGGGATTGTGGTCATTAATATTTTGAGAAAGAACACAATCAACAGCGTGCACGTAATTAAAATTTTGGTCAGTATAGGATAAAAGTAATTATTAAATACCAGCAAAACTATAAACAGCATTTAAAAAGAAATTGTTTAAAAATTCTAAATTTAAATAATATTTCCCTGATGATATGTAATGGCGTTTTCTGATCTAACCGAGTTACTGCCTGTGCACTGCTAATTTGTGTCATTCAAATTTCGTAATAAAAAAAGGTTTGTTTCCATTTTCTGTTGGGCGAACTTTGTGTTAGCGTTGGTATTATATTCCAAAATAAAATAAACCATCGAAAACTAATGCCAAACGTTGGTTAAACGTATATTGTTGTAGCGGTAGGACCTTCTGGTTTCCGTTAATATAAATTGCAAAAATCACTTTTAATAACTCTGTGATAGTTTTTAATTTTTGAATTATATATTAAATAATTACTGTTTAAAATTATTTTTCACCGTTTCCGAGCTGTCTTGTTTAAAAGAGAAGTGGATCAATAGTGGCACAACATTGAAAGGAATATTTTCTCCGTCAAATGACTTATAGGCTAGTCTCCACTAGCGTATGCGAGCTATATAATTAGCTATTTGCTCATTGGCTGCTGCCCCAGAAATTGTCACTTTTACCACTTAACCGGTAGCACAGGATTCGGTGCTTTTATAGTTGGAAGATTTTTAAGGACAGGAAAATATGGTGCACTTATCTGACGACAAGCTGAATTTCATAACACACATATATCTGAATATTTATTGCGATCAGCTCACAGTTTATTCGACACCCAGTATTCAACTCTGGACCGCTAGGAGGCCAGCATGAAAACAAGCACTAAATACCGCGCACTTTGTCAAAGATAAAAGCCGTTATTTAGGAATGTGGTAGCCAATGAACGGACAGTCGTGTCTATAAGTGTTCAGAGGACCACGGAATCTAGCCTACATATCTAGCAAAATTTTATTGTCCTTGAAGATTTGTTCTCAAACCAGAATCCTCGATTCGATAGCAAACGTGAGTTAATTGAGCACGTATTTTAAGTTGTTCCAACGTTTGTTCCCGAATTTTTCTCGTCCGTAGTCATTAATGCTTCTATCCGTTTCCGAGAGTTAACTTCATGGACTCAAAAATGTCAGACCCTAGGGTAGTGAAAATAGTAGCTAATTGTCAGAAAGAAAAAAAAAACTAATCTGGGGTTAAAGCGCTCTTACTTAAGAATGAAGCTTAGTGTAACTCCCGGGTGAACAGGAATTATAATATCGTCTCGGAGAATGATCCCGCTCAGTGCCGAACGCTAACTTAAAACTGGGTACAATGTGGTCGCTGGCAGTAGAGAATTCTGGGCCAGGTCGCGTCTCTGTTGTTTGACTGGACCACAGGACAGAGAATTACACAGAAACCAAATGTCGTGTCTTTTCCCTTGATTTGGGTCGGATTTTCGCATTTGGAAAGTTTAGCGGACGTTGCCATTTACCGGCGGCATATTTCGGGACACTTGCGCTTCCTACGCAATATCTTTCCACCGTTGCTCCATCCTCACCTCATTTCACAATTATCGGCGCTCATTAAAGTAACCTTTTAGTCCATAAGTTGTCCAGGCTTCTCCACACTCATTTCCTGCCTGTAAGTATGAGTTTATTTAGCTTAACTCTGTTGAAATTTGCTATAACATGTTCTTATAACTGTTAATTCACTGTAACTTTTTCTAAAATAACACCATCAAAGTCTCAATTTGGGAAACCGTTTCGAAAACCTATTGTTGCCACTTTTACTGAGAAATTTTTGTCTATCAGAAAATATGAACTTAGAAGTAAATTGAGATTATGGATAAGTTATAATTCTCTAAAATTAATAAATAACGTCTTGTCGAAGAAAAAATATTGATTTATGCTAGTTGTAGGAAATGAGAATGAAAAAAAAATGTATTTATTTCTTGTTTTTATTTGATGCTGGAGGTTATAAAACCATTTTAAGTTGCATTTCTTCGGCTTGTATTATTCACGTGCAATCTGCATTCCCATTGTTCTCTTTATTTATTCTTCGTTTAAATAAAGGTAACGGAGACAGTTTCTTCAAATCATGCGTTATTGTAACATGTGGTCCTGATAAACTAGATGAGGGTAGCACCCCCTATCAAACTTCTCTTCGGATTTTCTCATATCTCGTATAGATGTGGCACAGTTTAGTTCATGGCACCAACATTAATATTCATGTAGTAATTTATTTACCCGAAACATTATCATAAATGTTCTCTACTTAACGCATATTAATATTGTTAATATTGTGACCTTATTGTAAGACTATTTGAAGTTACCCGCATATCCTTGAAAGACCTACGGATGGTATATTACGGTATAAAATAATTGCAGTATTAACGGTATGTTAAAGGTTGTAATTTATTTAGTAAGTTTCTTAATTTCCAAAGTTGCGATGCGATTCTTACTACTTAAGCATCACATTAATCTGCCTAAGTAACATAATGAGATATCGAAAATTTCCTTTACAACTCTCAGCATTCAATAGGACCTTCATAGTGCTACACGATGTGCGAAGCTAGAACAGAGAGTATGACACATTTTTCATCTGAAATGATTTCGGAGAATAATATTTTCTCATGCCAAATAAGGCCAACAAGGATATATGAATATTCTATTTGCGGTTTATACACACATGTTGAATTAAGTATATGCGAAATCACCCCATGTATGACGTGATTGGCTATTTCCTTAATATTTCCTGTATAAGAAACATTTTATAAATGTGCCAATATAAAAATAATTTATTTTAATTAAATTATGTTTTACTTACATTTTATTTAAATATAATAATTTTTCACTTCTTATTAATATGAATAAAATCAGTAAGAAAATAGGTTTATTGGTAATACCTAGTAATAAATAGTTTTCATCCAATCTATTGTTACATTGAGTGGGCACGAATTCGGTTTGTTGTCCTTTTTGGTTTAATTTTATACACCCGATTGAGTTAAGTTTGTCTGAGCCAAAGGAATATCCTGGATGTAGAACTTTAGCAGGGCTTCAGGTTAGTTGGATGTTAACGTCAATGGACTTTAAAAGTGTGACAAAATGGCACGAATGAGCATAATGATTGTCATGTACTAAATTTGTGTGACAAACAGTAGTTCAAATTATAATGAATATTGTGATCAGAAAGTTCGAAGGCCAAATTATTCATTTATTTTATAGGACGAAATTGGAAAATTTAATTCAATCTTCTCTAAAGGTGTAATTACTCAGTTTCCTCGCAAATTTATTTTATATGAATACCACTGTCAAATAGTAAGACATAAAATTAAAATATATATGTTCAAAGCGAAGCTAGGTCGAGGTCGTATTCAGAAAGGTCCATAAATAACCGAATGACGTTGCGGTTTCAGCGTAAATCCATATATCGATGCTCGTTAACAGGCCCGTTCCTTAGCAAAGAAGAATTTTGAACTGGTTTCTAAGAAGTTTCTATTTTTTGCTTTGCGATTTCCATTTCGTGCACACAAATCAGGAGACTTTCGTCCATGGCTTTGTGGGTAGTTCTTATCGTTTTACAATGAAATTGTTTTAATATAATTACTGTTTTATGGTTTTTACCGCCTTTTGTGTTTCAAGTAATTATTTGCCCTTAAATATTTCGATAATTTTTACTGGTGCTTATTTGAGTAGTTGTTCCTTATGTCTCATTATCTTCACTAACGTCATTACAAAATCCTGTCATATTGAATGATGAACCTCAAAGATCGTAGACAATGATAAGTTTTGAATTATTAATAATGATAACTTTACTGTATTCATAAAAATTTTGTTTTGAAAAATCTATAGTCTGATAAATTAAATGAGAAAATAAAATTTTTATGATAATTTTAAGTATTTGGTTTTCGGGTAGCACATATTGTTTGCTTAATAATTTACTGTTTATCACCATGGATATTTGAATTTTGGATGGGATTTTGAATCAAAATTTCAACGGTCGCAGTTGTGAAAGAAAATGTTCAATAATTAGCAGAGTATTGAATTAAGAGAAACCCCCACGTGTCTGAAAAATTTATTTTTTTCTCGATAAATAACATTGCATTGTATTCAGACTACTAAGAGACTAATATAATATCGATCTTAAATCGACTATAACTAATAAAAAGCAGAAGAGTCATTCACTGTAAAGGTGAAGAAAATATCAAACAATTTACTTAATACACAACATTAACAGCATAAGAAATGGCACGAGAAAAAATAAAAATCACAAAAAAATCTGAGAATATCAGCAAGATATGACAAATAATGAAATCAAAATTTGGGCACCATGTATCAGTAGACTGAGGGAAAATACCTGTGAGGCGACTTATCAAAGTCAAAAATATAATAATTGTCGATCGCTCTAGCTAAGAGGTAGACAGAGACTAGTAGCCACCAGAGCTGATCAGAAGATCCACATATTTTGATTGTTGACTTGGAATAATAATCCCAGGAAATATTATCTGGAGTGTACTGGGTTAATGGTCCGGTAATGCTTACGGCATTCAGTTCACTGTTGACAGTATCGGAAGGTGGTGATTGAAAACTGTGACGAAACGGCTTTTCTAGCAGCCACCAATAAGCGACTCTAGATAGGAAGCCATCATAAAATTAATGCATATCGTTAATCACTACGTTAATCCTACAACTTTATAAAATATTTGCATGGCAATACAGAACATCCGTTGCTGATTGCCTGAAAACAGATATCTGTATCGTAATATTTGCATTTCTTGGTAATATTTTTGTGTGTGAAATGCATATTCCGAGACAGCTATATTTAACTATATGAGACGAGACTATTATTTCTATAAATATATCATTACATTATGTTACTTCCATGTCTTAATGTCTCTCTAACATATTTCGGTGTTTTCTAAGATTTTTCGGTTCGAGGCCACTGTGGTCAAATGGGATACGGTAGCTGAGCGGTTAGCCTGCTCGCCTTCCACAAAGGTAAACCCGGTTTAATCCCCGGCTGGGTCACCGGATTTTCGCAAGTAGGAATCGTGCCGGACGATGATGTTGGTCAGCGGGTTTTCTCGCCATTTCATTCCGGCGCCGCTCCATATTCACCTCAATCACCCTCATCGGCTCTCAAGACCTCGCTGTTGACAGCCGCCAAAATTTCTTCAGTCACTCATTCACCGGGGTCAAGATCATGATCTCTTTATGTTCATCCATTTTGGCAACGGTTTCTCTATTATGATGCTGACATAGAGGACTTTCAAAACACAAATTTGATTGAAATACCTTAGTGTCCCAAAATTTATAACGTTGTTATATTAAAAATAAACATTTAGTATAGTTGATAAGAGAAAAATAATGGTATTCATGCTGGTTGCTGTGAATACCAAGATGGGTAAAAATCAGTGCGGAATGAGATGTTTGTACAAGTAAAAATTCATACACAGGCACGTATAAATACAAGCAAAAACATACAGGTAAGTCGAACAACCTTCCTTCAAAAACCAAAGTAAAATTGCGCCACTGTTAAAATTATCACTTTTGATATGGTGAAAACTATATTCTATTGAGTAATGACAAACTTTTAGGGCTGTTTTCATGATTAAACCATGATCATGTATTATCAGGTTTGTATTAAAAACTTGAAGTTCGTAATTTGTTGTGGAGTTGGATTAAAACTGATAAGGATGTAAGGCCGTAGCAAATGGCTTTCAGCAGTGATTAAAACAATATGATTGTTTGTTTGAATGTGTATTATTATTTTTTATATGAGTAATTTGTGCAACAGTATTTGGTTGGTTTATTATGTCAACATTTGGTCATCATTAATATTGTTTCATGTGTGTTGTGTGATTTTTATTCGTTCCTGAGCTGCATGGTACAGTCAGTCTACAAAAGTACTCTGCTACTGATAAATAGTAGGAAAGCGTTTCTCATTCCACGCAAATAAAACTCACAAATCTGCAATTCAGTGTAAACAAGTAAAACATAATTTTCAGTATACCACAGTACACCAGCACATGGCGACCCTGCACCATCGTAGTGTTCTCTCGCCCTAAACTTTACGATAAGGAATTAAGTGAAAATTTTCAATGTACGATGTTAAATTGCACATTTTTTTATATTCATGTGGTGACATTTATTTAAACATACAACATAAGTCTGCAAGATATTACGAAATCATAATTTTCTAAAAAAAATTTGCAAAAATTAGGTTTGTTTTTCTCTAAATAATATAAGTTTTTCATCACAAGAAGGGTAAAAAATTTGGAGTCCTATATGTGGTATTTAGAGTATTATGAAATATTTAAATAAATAGGTTATATATATATATATATCTAACGCTGGTACCAATATATTGGTGTGATTAAAATCATGCGTTGTTAATAACCACATATCAAATTGGCATACATTTTCATACGAAAATTAATGAATGCTGTATTTATACATATACACCCATGTAATAAGATGATAGCCATTAGAAATATTCCTAAATGCAAAGGAAGCATTTTTATAAAAGGGTGAATAGAGATGATCGTTTGTGACATCACATTTCTACAGAACTGTATTGCAATCTATCCGGGAGTTATAAATTTATTAGTGGAGGACATTCTCACGACTTTCACATAATATCATAAATCTATAACGGATAACAGAAATTAAAGTCGACACAATTTGATTCGGAAAACAAAATAGACAGTTATAGAAAATCTAATGATACTGCTTGTTTTTAATATTATAAGTATAATGTTGGGTGCGTACGAATCTTCAAAACTGTTAAAAGTGCTCACAACGTCCGAAATCAGCAGCAAGACATCGTTTATAACACTGAACGATAAAGAGTAGCTACTGTTTACATGGGAGTGGATTAACAAGCGGTCACCATAGTGACTCTCATGGCATTCAGAGTCCGTATAGCTTTGTGGCGTACACATTGATATTCGAAGTTTCTTACAGATAAAAATATAGCATCGTCAAATATGAAGATTCGGGTGGACACTCAACGTTTCCACGTCGGTATATCAACCTAACACTAAAACAATTTTGAATGCAGGAGTGACCGTATGCCTCGACGCTGATGTGGGGATGCACCGTCTTGCTAGAAAAAGTAAGCATCTGTTTAGAGTCGGCAAATATCTGACATAATATTGTCCTACAACAGGGTACGGTAACTTTCACATGTCAAATAAAAATTGCCGCGAACGTCCTCTGATAGACATACTGAATCAAACTGTTAACACGGGATGATAAACTGCTTGATCTACCACAATGTGTGGATTTTAATCGGAACTCTTGAAACAGTTGTGGCGGTTGACACTTCCACTCAGTATAAAGGTTGCTTCATCAGACCGAACAGTCACGTCTGTAAAATTGTAGTTGTCGTTGCACTCGCAAAACTTGGCTCACCTATCTGCCTTGTCTCCAATCATAGCGTGAAGTAACGTGGGCACGTAGGGCCTCAACTTTACTTGCTTGAATATACGCTCGACACTAGATTTACTTACACCTAACTAACGTGCAGCTTGCAGTGCAGACATCAACTTCGACTTCTCAGGGGAACTTGCGAAGGTTTGTTGCACAGCTCCCACTCATCCTTCGTCTTTTATCAATCTGTTCCTACTGCACCGACCTTTCTTCACATCACACACAGCTCCATCCCGCTCAAACTAGTGTCGTAGTCGAGTCATTGTTACATGTGATGGTAGCGCAGCATTGACTCCCGTCCTCCATCGTCTCTGCACCACAATCATGGTCTCACGTTTCCAATAACACTTTACAGTCAACTTAGTTTCTCGAAAGGAAACCTTATCACCTTTGCCATTTCGTATAAAATTGTAGTTCTGCCTCTCGTGGCTGTAAACTGAACTAATAACAGTGTAATTGCTACACGAGTTTGCACACACCCAACGAAGTCCTTATAGTGAAAAAAATACGCAACCCTATGACGACTTCAATAGTTTCTCTGTTGTTAACGTATAAAGAGTGTGGATATTAAATTTGCGACACCCGGTGTTTCGAAGGAAAGTAAGATTATAAAATGTAAATTTCTGTAGGTGCCCGTTACAGAGGAGCCAAATCAGCTATTATGAACCTGTATTGAAATGAAATGAGAATTCCTTCAAAAGAAAAAGTGACTAACGAGTTACTCGGAATAAAGGTTCAAGGTTCAACTCAACAACTGCTGGCTAAGCGAACTCTTGTAGATATAGGTACAACGAGACCGTGTTCGGAGTAAAAGGTAGATTCGCTTTGTATCCGATCCGACATGACATTATTTTCAGTTGTCTTTATTGTATAATAATATTTATACAGTTTTACAGTGTATGAATTCACAAACATTTTTATGGCATTCTGATCATAAATATCCAGGTCTCGCAGAAAGGATGACCGAGCATTCGTGGTAATTATATCGCCATATGATAATGATCACACATGAGCGAGCTGATAAATGTCGAAGATCACTCCTGGGATTTCACGGAGAATACATCCTACTATATAGCAAACTGGATAAAAGAATAACTCTCAACATAATATTCTGTTACGATGAATTTAAATCATCAAGTATGAACTATATGAAATTGTTTCAAAGTGAATTTTAATTGGGGAAGGTTGAGGCTGGAAAAGATTCTGTTGTGCATGGGTGAGCGAAGCAGCGAGCCATTAGCACTGTATTGTTACGTCGGAACAAGTGCGGCGGTCATCTGGAAATTCAAATAGCGACTGATTGTCAAATAATGGCACTTTTCGGAACCAGCGACCACACCGCGCTAAAGGTCTTGGCAAAAAAAGTTATTAAAATGTACGTAAAATTTATGAATTTGCATATATATTAAATTTTTACTAAAATAAAAACTGTTAAACGAAAAATATTGTTTTATTCTACCAACTAAATTTATAACTGTAACAAAACAATATTTTTGTTGACTGCTAGCTACTTTCAATAAAATGGTTTTTTTTAAATAACTGTTTATAAATGTTTATCATATATTTAATTTTGCAAAAAAAATATGAAAATATGCAAAATTTGGGGCACGCCCTTTATTTAAACATGACTTATGTACTGACCATTGGTGTCTAACAAAATGTAAAAAATACAGCTTTTATGTACTGCTTAACTGTATTCTTATTTTTACCCCAGCAAAGTAATATTCACTTTTCAGTTCTAGTCCTATGATAAAAAATAATACACATTTCCCCGTTTCCAGATCTATAAATAATTAACAAGTCTTTTCAACACAAGCATTTCAATGTTTAAAATACGCCCGAGAGAAACGCGATTATATATATATATATATATATATATATAATGGTACTTAAACTTGGGAGGTGCTGTAGCAAACGCCATTAAACTATTAGTTTCACAAAAGATGTCATATCTGAAAAAAGTTTCTTTACGTACCGAAAATTAAAGAGTTCATATAATGCCCATAGATTTAACAATCCGCCATTTCATAGTTTATTACGTACTTGTAATGTCGAAATTTGCGTGTACTAATTTTTATACATTAAACTACCTCTAAAATACCAACAGAAATGACACAAAATTAACAAAAACGTATCCCAAATGTAGACAATTAAAATATTTACGACAATACTACATATTCTCTGGTGTCCTGCGTTAACTACATCTATGGCTTGTACCGGGTTAACTGAGCACTTTTTAAAGCAAACTTTGAAAAATGCCTCTGTCCCTACCTGCGTAACGTACACACTGGCTGGCATGTTGGTAACGTTAGAGGAAAAGTATTCCCATGTCTTAACGTTCAATTAAAAAAGTCAGGTAAACATTCGTGTATAATGAAATTTTTTTATTAATGTAAGTGAGTGTAAGAATGAGCAAATGTGTAAAACATTTTCTTGTTTAATAATTTAATAGTAACATTTGACAGACGTATGAATAAAGTGATGAGGCACATGGCAATGTTTATTTTACATGTAGATGAATAATACGCAATGTGCATACAAGTAGATCTTACGCAGGGCTTTCAAAAGTGCTCCGCTCCGTTTACCGTGAACGGCCTTTATAGTCCACTCGCGGTTTCTTAACTCTTTGAAACCAAGCATTTGATAAAAACATGTATGACCAGTTTGTTCGTGTCCCAAAATTTGTATGATATAATCTCAAGAGTTTTATACCTGTGCAAAATTTTAATAACTTTTTTAAAATTAAATTATACGTGTTCTTGAGTGTATTTTATTTATTACTAATAATTATTTATTTATGAGTAATGTGAATAAAGACAGAGAGTTGGAAATGCCAAATAATCAATACATACATAGTTCTTATGAAAACTTTTATTACACTGAGTGCGTACGAATGCGGTGCATTAGCTCTCTTGTGTAATGTTCTAAGATTGGTTTGTATGAGGCGGAGGAGTATCCTGGAAGTAGAGATTTAGCAGGTTCTCAGAAAAGTTGGAAGTAACCATGAATTGAGTATACCAGTTATGCGTTTGTCCGAAAACCGGTAGTTAAGAGGGAAAGGTTCTCACGACTTGCCCTAGTTCCTTTTGCCGCAAGGGTTTCCACGTCTGCGAGAACCAGCGCTCCAGGGTTTTGTTCTGTAATTGGTGGGCGACGTCAGCTGGGTATCAAGCTAGCTTGTCACCCTTGACCCGCTTCGTCCCGTCCTAATCCGACACGAACTGTTGTCTAAGTCCGCGGTAATCTGCCGGCGGACCGACGCAAACTCCACCCTCGCCTCCTCCGGCGATGTACCATGCCGCTCGCGCACCCCACCCCCTTCCCAAAACTAACAAGATACTGCAGTTACAAATGGCTCCCTCGGCTTAATCCTGCAAGCACGTTCGCTAATGCCGTGTTCCGCATGCCTGCCGGGCGATTCATCTCGACTGCCGCTCGTTGTCACGTATCTCGTCAACTACTGCCATTAATCGTGATGACTTGCCGACATCAAAGTTTTTCTCTCGCGGTCTGCACTAGACTTAGCACCGTGCAGATGTTGGCAGAATTTCCTACAAAGCGTACCAATACACTCCAAGACCGAAATAGTCATTAAATTTAGTGGATTTTTATTACTGGATCTAAGGTAATGGGCTGTTATACACTGGGCAATCACTGAAATGCTCTAAGGTTTTTCTGTCGGAACTGTACAATTCAATAGAATTCAGTAGCAGCCACTGTTTTACCCGTGTTTACAAGCAACTAAAATTATGACTAGAATTTTACTGTTTCAAGGGGAGCACTTTTCAAATTTTAATCTACTCTTAAAGAGAAATCATTAGTTCTATTCAACAATGTTAAACTCTTAGAACANCTAAGGTAATGGGCTGTTATACACTGGGCAATCACTGAAATGCTCTAAGGTTTTTCTGTCGGAACTGTACAATTCAATAGAATTCAGTAGCAGCCACTGTTTTACCCGTGTTTACAAGCAACTAAAATTATGACTAGAAATTTACTGTTTCAAGTGGAGCACTTTTCAAATTTTAATCTACTCTTAAAGAGAAATCATTAGTTCTATTCAACAATGTTAAACTCTTAGAACAAAAATTATGCACAGCCATTCTACAAGTAAGTTCAACTGATTAGTTCAGGATGATGCGAGCTTTATAAACGTTGTGGTATAGTCAAATTAATAAAATGTTGGGAGAAAATGTGCATGTGCTTAGTAAAATCACCCGAAGAGTCTCTAAGGATAATTCACACATTTTTTTTGTTGACAACAAAATATACTGGCTAATATACTTTCATTCTTCGGTTAGCTGTGTGTGAGATGTCATTTGGCAGTGTCTCATACTAGCGTTCTGAAGACTGACTTCCATCCCAGTCAGCTTTACAAGGATGGTGGGAAGAAGTATTTCCTTTACATTGCACTGTTCTAAAATATGTATTACAAATTTCGTGCACATAAGATTGACATCCATGGTTTAGTGAAAGTATTAAAGGAATTGCAAATCAATTGGTTTTGTTTATTTTCCATAGCTCTAAAATAAGAAGGAATTAAATAAATTGTAATATATAAATCCTTACTTGGTGAATTCAGGTGATTTTTTTTTAGAGTGCCTACTATTTAGGTATACCTATAAGCACTAAGTATGGTTGCTTTTTCTTTGAAGTTCGGTGTCATATAAATGTCGGTCTCCAATGATCCTAGGATAGTAACTCCAATAAAACATTAACGTGTATTACGATAAAGTAAGTACACTTTTCGTAAACAGCAAGTACTGAAGCTAGCGAAGATAATCTCATTTAAAAGTTTGAATGATTTTACTATTGCAAGAAAGATGCACATCTGAAATTAAAGAGTTTTTGATTTTTTATAACCTTGAACAAGCGAGTTTCCTTAACTTTCGTGTTAGTTAGTAAACCATCCCCGCACTTTACACGTAATTCATTTTTGCGAGTAGGTTAGGCCATCGTGTTTAAATAAAGCAGCAATTTTGTAATTTAAGAACTCCAATATTTTAACATACTAAAACATTACATGGAAAATTGATTAACTCGAAGTGTACAAAGATTGGATATTGAATTATGTCCGAGACACACAAATGTTAATTTACCCGCTAACAAAAAACACGGACGCTGAATACACATGGAATTGTAGGTCCATCTTGAATATGATATCTTTTTAATTGCGTACCACGTTTTCTATGAACAATTGTTGCGAAAATACAAAAATAATGAGTAGGTAGAAAATTAATAAAACATTTACAGAAATAATTAAAAATTTTTATGAAGTAAGCCTGTAGGAGGTGTATCTTGACGTCTCGTTGATAATGATAACATTAGAGATGCAACCAGACAAATGCAAAACAGTTAGACAATTACAAATACACACGTGCCTTTCCTGGCACTAAACACAAAATGCCTCGTAAGTCTCATTTGGCGCTATCGAACGAAACATATTGAACCAGGCTCTGTATAAGATTGTCTAACGCTTCAAATTGACATTGAAATATGCCGAGCTATTTAATGAATATAATAAACTTTTATAAATAATTTAAGTTGCACAACATAAAAAAAAATTTAAAAAATATAATTATGTAAGTTTACAAGGAAGACTGTAGTAATACTTGTGTGAAAGATTTGGTGGGGATCAGATGGTTGGTTTCCAAGATATGGCATAAATGATGCATTTCATCACCTGGAAATTTTTTAAAGAAAGGGGGCAAAAGATGATCTATATAGGCTTATTTGATGCTTCCACTGCATACAGTAAATATTACCAGTTAAATAAAAAATGGTTAAATAGTTTAACAGAAACTATGAAATTATCTTAATTATTGCATATATTGCAGCCATGCACACTTTAAACATGACCAGACACACATCAAACATGGCATATTATAGCACTATAAGTGTGCAAAGTTCGGTTGGAATCGGTTAATTGGTTCCTGGCATATGATAAAAAAGCTCAATTTCCTCATGTGGTGGTATCTTCATTACTGGAAAACCAAACGGATATTTATTGGCACATTGTATGTTTATCATAGATAAAGTTACATATTAAGTTGGCTGGAATTGCTTGGGACATTTAGCATTTTTTATAAAATATTTACATTGGTGCGATTTAGAAAATATGTTACCATAAATTTGATATAAATATAAATAAATGGTTTAAATGAAGGTGAACTACAAAGTATAACTTTTCGCCTAAACTTGATGGGTATCAGTAAGTAGTTTCCCGAGATTGGACACGAAAACATAATTTTTCATGTGACGCTATATTTCAAAACGGCTGGTTGATAATATTACTACTATTCAATTGTGCATATCATGCACGCTTTAAAACAGTTAAACCATTCCCAAGCTATACAGGTTTAAAAATGTAATTTTTACATCTTGCACTGCGAACATACCAAATTTGGTTTAAATCGGTTATATGGTTCAAGAGATATAATGTAGAACTTTTATGTGTAAATTTCCAAAATCTTAAAAAATGGCGGACCAATAAAACTATTGGTTTATTCTTTCAATGCCTACATCATGCATTATAAACGTACCCTATTTGGTTAACATTGTTCGGATTGTACCTGTGATATAATGCAAACTTTATTTATTTGACCTTGCGCAGTCTTCCAAATTGCAGTAATAAAACATAACCGCATTGTCAATGCAATGCTTACATCACGCACTATCGATATTTTAAATTTGGTTTAAACCGGACAATTTGCTCTTGAAATATAATAAAATAGCCAAAATTTAAAATTGCCGCTATTTTAAAAATAAGAACTTGGCGTAATCGAAAATTATAGAAGTCTGGTGTTTTTACTGAATTTTATATATGGGCTTGGTTTGGTTGAATTCTGTTGTTGGGTTAAAAGGTTATTA
>NQII01001814.1:103171-188549 GCA_002778355.1 Clitarchus hookeri
TACATTCCAGACAAATAACCGGGTGATTGCACAAGGCTATCCTTCCTTCGGAATGTACGATAAAAAAGTAGTAGCGCGCAATGCAATTGCGGTATAAACAGGAGTACTCCGAGGAAACTAGCTGGCCAGTAGTAACATCCGCCACGTTTTCCTCATCCGAAAATCTGGGAGACCTCGACAGGCATAAGTAAGTAATAAAGTTTACATAAAACAAATATAAAATTGCCGTGACTTCATTCGTGGCCACATGTGCAAAGAATGGAAACATTTGTCACTAAACTTCCCTCGTGCAGCGACCGTTATACGAATGGTTGCCAACTTTTTCAGATACACCGAAAATTTGCCACGCGAATTTCTGATCCCAATTAAATCTTCAATAAAAATAATTATTGAAATCAGTTTTTAAAGCTATCTGTTTTGTGTAAAAAGTCAGTAATATGCATCAATCGTCATTTTCTCTTAAAATATAAAATTATTTACTATTAGATGGATGTGGGACATTCATATGAAGCCAGTTCTGTGGCTTTGGACAGTAGTTCAACATCGTTCTGTATTCTTTCAAAATATTGTGCCATTTTGTTAAAGCATCAGAGTAAACTTACCTGTAATCACAGTTTTGGTATATAACTGTCAGTGATTTGATTAATATTCCGTTTATTTTCGGAGAATTCTGAGATAAAGGATACATGAAGTTCTGTCCTATGTCCATACTGGAAAATGCATTCAGCCACAGGATACAAAAAGTCCCGTATAATACGGGCTAGTTGGAAATCCTTAACACGTGAGTCGGAAAGGTTTATAAGAATAAAATTCTGAAGACAGCAAACAGTAATAGGCTCTAAGTAAGCAGCAGATATTTTTCCAACGCATTCGATCAAACCTATTCTAACACAATGCTTACTGCAATGGAAATATTTTGGAAGTCTTGCGTTTTGCCGAATATATTAAAAAATTTTGTGTTTTTAAATTATACAATACAAAACTTATTTCTGCAGAGATGTTACGAAAGAACGCTGAAAGCATTATATTATTGTAGAAACCATAATTCTGTAACCGTTACCTTCAAAGACTGTTAAAATAGGGACAACAGCCAGTTTGGTTGTGGCTACCCTACGAATATTGTTTAAAGTATATGGTAACGCCAACAGAACATACTGAGAAATGTCAACCCGTCACAAATCAGTGACGTTATCAGTATCTACAGAATTAAACTTTGCTATTACAAACGAGTAGGCTTCTGACTACAGTCCAGAATCGTATTACCTACAATGCTGCTGTGATGTCGCTACAGAGCTGATTGTACACCTACATATGGTAGTGCTAACATTCTGTTCCGTTGCCCTAATTGAGTAGCATAGTTGCCCCTTTACTTAGCAGCATGGTAACCCTAACAATCTTATGTGGTCAATTGTGATTCCCCCTCGTCGGCTCATAGGATGCGCTGCCATCTGTACATATTTTACAAAAATTTAATAATTCCTTGTGGAAACATAGAGTATCAAACTGCTGGACCTTGTGTTGATAGATAGACACCTTCGACCACTCGGTATTTATATCAGTTATGAAATTCAGGTTTTTAAATGTTTTTGTTTAACATTATTAAATTCTTTAAATCATATCATCTAACGTGTCAGCACACGAATGTCGACGTGACCAATTCGTATACGAGTTAGCTTATTTATTTTATAAAATTATATTTACTTTATGCTATATATGATTTTATTAAACAGTATTAGGTGTCATTACATATAAAAATGTTGTTATGTGTAACGTTTGTATAAACAGGTTTCCCTTTCACAACAGATATATTGTTACACCAATAAAAATATGGCATTTGCTATTTTATATCATGTCCTGCTTGTGTAAGTTATATGCGTATTTTAATAACAGATAGGACATTCCGGCACCCTTGTTGCTTCTATTACATTTAACGCCTAACATGGGGGTGTCGGTCAACTCTTTAAAAGGTGCGCAGAACACTCATAGATGGTCAATAGCTTCCACAAAATTAGTATTAATTCACAATAGCAACATTTTTCTAATTATCTTCTCTATTGTCAATTCTACTAGTTCAATAATATTTTAAAGAAAAAAAGGGTGGCTTTAACAATCCAAGACACTATTGTAGCTACCATAATGTTTCTATAAACTTTTGAAGAAAATAAAACGAGGTGATTTCTACAGAACATACTATTGCAGGTACCAAACATCACTGTTGGGTTTACAATATCTTGTTCTGTTATCGTAACAATACTGTAAGATTGTGTTCACGACTATCTGTATAGTTCCTACTACATCAAACACCGTTACTACTAAAGAAAATATGGCTCCCACAACAGAATTTGGATTGTTGATGTTGCGGGTACTAACGTATAGTTGTCGCTACCATAAATTCCTTTACATAACTGTTCTGTTAAGTGCTCTCTGCTGATTTCTTTCAGTGAACAACAGCCGAAAACAGTGTAATGTACTATTCTCGTGCCCTGTTTCGCTCATTCTGACATAAGATAAATCTATCAATAATTGTGTATACTGGTATAAGCAAGATAACTGCAGACAATTTTATTTGAAGCGTCACAATATTCATTCCATAATTTTTTTTCGCTATATGCGATAGAACATTCCTTTTTTTCTTTTGTAGTTGCCAGGGAAGTTGTTGATTCATATTGCGGTAGTTTTTTCACTCAGTGGAAATCAGTATATATCTTTTTCTTTTCTGAATTAATTCAGTCTGGTAAATTTATATATATATATATATATATATACATATACATTTATTTCAACTATCGTTTCTGCCACTCAGTTGGTAAGTCGATCTTGCTTTATGCAACAGCTAGGAATTCTTTAGTGCATTAAGACCAGTTTCACTGCATTAGATTTAAGTAGCATTTTGCTGTTGAAATATATCTAGCCAGAGCCTTAATGAATTATTGACGAACTTACCAGAGCAACAAAATACACGAGTTGGACTAAGTGCTACTAGCCTGTTTTAAAATTTAACGGAATTATGTGTATTTAAAATTGTTAATTCACTCTGATATTTTTTTTTTAGGAATATTGAAACAATCTCTTATCTGAAGTATTTAGGTGGACCTGAAAATTCTGGTTCCCACACGACAGAAATTAGACCAAATGTGCAACTCTTTTTATTTTTATCGATAATATCAGTCGTGTATGTTTGTCGAACTTAAGCAAATATGTCAGTTGAATTTTGCAACCCTAAATCCTAAGGTTTTCTTTATTGTTTAAACCCCTGATCGAACGGAGAGCTGCAAGGACTGTCCGCATGATGACAAATAATCGCGCTCTCTCTCTCTCTCTCTCTTGCATGTGGCTGGCCGAAGTTCTCCGACCTGACGTCGTCGGGCATGATCGCTGCGATTGCCACTGTGCGTGTGCGTGCGTGCAGGACTGCTTCCCCCCCCCCATGACAAGGAGGCGTGGTGGGCCCGCGTGGGTGAGCACGCAAGCTGTTTGACATCGCGTCCCCCCCGGGTTAATTATTGCTGTGTTTTGTGGCCGGCGCAATGCTCCAATACGGCCTCCCCACGCATTTGCTTTGCGCGGATTGCGGCAGTTTCCCCCAACCCCATACAGACAAACCCACCTCTTCAATCTCGCCGTGCCATGCGTGCGAATGAAGGCGAGTCCCTGAACGCGATCATTAATACCTGCCCGGCGTGGGGGTGAGGCGACGCCGGCGGAACTGGTGTGAAACTCCGCCGGTCTTGAGACATTCGCCGCCATCGACCGCGTCATAGCGCCTCTGCGCCTGGAACGAGCCGGCCACACCGCGGCCCTAAAACCATTTGACAGCGACGAACTGAGCTAAGATCGTTTTCGTTTGCATTCATTTGGAGTCTTACTGTACCAATACGTAACAACTAACCCTTCTTTTTATATGAAAAGTGTACAAAATTACCCTCAAAATTAAGAGTAATTCTCTACGAATCTTTTTTTATTATTGAAACAAGGACTTAACAATACCTTACCCCGATGTATAACGAGGGACCTGCAGAATTTGCGCTATCGTAGGCTGTTCATGGTAATTTAAGCCCTTTTTAAATCATCCTTTGAAAAACGTCACTGCCCTTAAAGGCGTGCACGCTGAAGGGCATGTGTCCAGTAGGTCAGTAACGACGGAGGGAGTGAGTGAACAGATTAACATCAAGGCCCTGAGAGCCGGTGAGGGTGAAGCGAGGTGATTATGGAGCAGTGTCGGAATGCAAGGGTGGGGAAAACGGAAGATCCTTGAGAAAATCAGGGGCAACCCCCCGGGAATCGAACCCAGTTTGCCTTTGTGGGAGGTGAGTAGTCTACTCACNGGGAATCGAACCCAGTTTGCCTTTGTGGGAGGTGAGTAGTCTACTCACTATACTACCGCAGCCCCACGGTGGAGGGAAAGTCTAATANCCAGTTTGCCTTTGTGGGAGGTGAGTAGTCTACTCACTATACTACCGCAGCCCCACGGTGGAGGGAAAGTCTAATAATGTCTTAAAATTTAATTGAAAGTGTAAGGTAAATATTAATGAATATTGAAATGATTATCTTTAATTTGTTTTAAGTATAAAAGTATAAATTTAGCAAATGTTATTAATATTTCCTTTTTCCAATAATTTTGTGATTTCACTCTACATATGCATGTATAAAGTGACGAGACCCGTTGCAGGGTTAGTTTTATATGTGGTGGAAGAATACACAATGAGCATACAAGTTAATCTTAAGCAGGATCATTAACTTCGNCAAGTTAATCTTAAGCAGGATCATTAACTTCGCTTTTTTCACAGTGAACAGCCTATAGGTGCCAGCACCGTCTTGTAATATATTAAAGTCGTTGTTATAAAAATATATTTCGATTGGAGTTATTAACGTTCTCCTGTGTTATGCCTGAAGGTTTATCAGGCAACAGTTTACAAACTAACTTATGGGCCTTACTTAAACTAACACCAATGCCTCACCTAGGATTCGAACCCAGAGCCTCCCGCATTCTAGACCGACGACGCACCAACCGACTGCGCCACGGTAGCCTTCTTCCTAAATGAGGATCTATTTTAATTTCTTGTTATGGGTTATTTTCTCATCTGTCGTTGACTGTTTTCTATTGTTAAGAAATATATCTGAAGTTGCGCCAAACAAACAATTCTCTAATGACAAAAAATAATGTGCTTTAAGTGAAGTGGAGAGATTTGGGTGGCTNAAGTTGCGCCAAACAAACAATTCTCTAATGACAAAAAATAATGTGCTTTAAGTGAAGTGGAGAGATTTGGGTGGCTCTTAACAGCGGTATCTTGAGAGCTGGTATTATGCTGTAAGTCTGTTCTGTCTTCAAATAATGACGCGAATTTTACAGGTATTTATGTATACTTCGTGTAATGTGCATGGGTGTTTCGAACTTTGATTGTAAATGAAATTGATGTTACTGGTACAAATAGAATGCCAAGTCTGGAGAACCGATAATTCAAATGACTCTATTGAAATACGCCAGTCTATTTTCGGCCCACACTGTCATTGACCGCAATAAATAGTACGAAAATTATGCAGAAAGGAAAACTGCTGCCTTCGAACAAACGATTTATAGTACGGGGAAAGAATATTTTGCTGAGTTCCCATGCTGGAATCGAGACGACTCCCATTCTTACGAGAAAAATGTTAAGTGACGAAAATTATGTTGATTTCGATGTCTTTATAGATAGGTTTGGATTTCAATGCGATTTTTGTTATCCCGTCAATTATTCCTCAATATTTTTCATCTTTTCTACTGAATGACAAAAAATTTTTCCACTAACTCTCGCAAAATTTGTAATAATTAATTTTCTTGATGCGTTTTTCAGAAAACACTCCATAGTTTAGATCTTCGGCTTTACAGTACAGCCTTCGTCCGATAAAATCGTATCAGTTCCCGGCAATTATTTTTCCCTCATGATGGACCAACACCATGAAAAAATAATTGTTTTTGTATTGATGATGGAAAGAAACTGAACATTACTAAAAATGAACTGAGGAATCATTCAGAAACGATGTTGGCTAGCAAATAAATTGACTGAAACAATAATTTAATNTTACTAAAAATGAACTGAGGAATCATTCAGAAACGATGTTGGCTAGCAAATAAATTGACTGAAACAATAATTTAATAATTAAGTGTATTTTGGGCAAATCTAAAACACTAGGAATTAAACTTCTTGTTATTTTCTGATAGCTGCAAAATAATGTTCAAATAATTTTACATGTGTGACAAACCCACAATAAACATTGGCGATATTAGATCACAATAAAATTGGCGATATAACATCCAAAGAGAAAAAATATTGTTGAATATGCTGAATCGAGAGGAACTTGTGNATCACAATAAAATTGGCGATATAACATCCAAAGAGAAAAAATATTGTTGAATATGCTGAATCGAGAGGAACTTGTGCTCTGGTATTCGGGCAAAAGACAGATTACCACTGCAGTAATACAAAACATTGAATCTCAAATACGTTATTTAAGTGAGCTTTCGTGTTTGTTATATTGCCTTTTTTTAATCACCTTTTGTTGGTTCGTTTTAATTCATAACATTTTTCCCGTAAACACTACACATCTAAGTGCAATATAATATGGGTAATTATATAGAATATGCGCTTTTCTGAAAATAAAGAAAAAATTTTGGAAAGGGGTATAGTTCCACTCCACTAATTACACAGAAACTGATTTTACTAGGGGCTTTAACGTATTACCAATAAAAACCGCAATTACGATATTGGGGATGGATATGAATATCAGGGAAATTGTGGGGTAAACAACTAAAAATACACCCACAAAAATACCAAAATACCTCAATTTAACATTTGTCCACCCAATTTCGTAATATGTACCCACCTAACCTAATTTAACGTAACCCCACGATGAGTGAGTGAATCACTATTTTACATTTTAAATCTAACCTAGGATTGTCGGTTGTTAATATAACCTATGGTTATAGAGTGTTAATCTAACCTAAGATTATAGTGTTTAAATGTAACTTATGTTTATAGGTCTTTTAATATAACCTAGGATTGAAGGATGTTAATCTAACCAGGGAAGGTTATTAATCTAACCTACAATTTAATTTTAATCTAGGATTTTAGGGTTTTAAATTAACAGTAAAACATATCGGCAGTATATGATTTAACTCACCTAGTTAGGTGGCGGGTACAATTCCACTGTCATTCGCCAATTGAACTACTGTCGTGCATGACATGCACATAACCTCAATCGACATAACACCATGATTGACTAAAACGTCTAAATTACATCCGCCACATAGACTGTCACGCACAGAAGTACTCGTACTTGCACCATCCATTCTTAAATCACAAGCCTTCGCACGGTCGGATTCGGACGTTTCAAATCACGAATCGCACTATATTGCATCTAAACAGCAACTAAACGCAGTTCACGTCTGCGCCGACAGCATTACATGGCTATTCATCATGGAGTCCGACGTAAACAAAGCGGCTGAACTTTTCGTATTTTATATATTTTTTTTAGTACTTTCTGATTATTTAACCATTACGCCCTCCTCAATAATAAAAAGTTAAGCTGTACAGAACTCATTCATTTTATGTTTGTGGGTCAACTTAGTTTCCTTCAGAAAAGTCGCTATTCTTTATAATTACAGTAATGTTAAACAAGAAACCTGATATTTTATGGTTACCCATTAAGATTGAAATCTGTACGAATTAATATTGTATTTTTTTTAGACATTTTGGAAACGATGCTTTTAAGTCCATACTTCATTATTATAGCTTACTTGAGTATCTTGGAAGTTATATTCGGGTGTATGTATTTTAATATACGTGCTTTTTCTGCGGAATTTACACGCCATGTTAATAAATTCTGTCTTATAGTAATTAAAAATTGCATTAGTGGTTAATACAAATGTTACTCATGACTGTAACTTAAGAAGACGCTGTCAAGAATTTCTATAGATAAATACGCGTACTCTTTAGTCGATCATATATCAATGTATAAAGCCTTTCTATTAGACTGTTATATTATGAGAGTGATGTATTTTAAGTAATTTGCTACCAAGTACATTAAAAGTAACAATCCTCTAATGATGTAGTTCTCTCTTCCTTACGTAAAGAATTTTCATGTGTCTGCTAACACAACATGTACAATTTATTACATTTAAAATGTGGTTTGAAACTTGGCGTAATTTCGTAGGAGCCTGTACTGTAACAGGATTAATTAGAATGTTGCTTTGAGTCACCTGACTTTCATGTAAACAAGTACAGGCTTCCAACCCTAATAATTATCTCAAATTGCTTACCTTCAACTATTTCGAGAACGCGCGTTCCATTGTAATTAAAGCTGCCATGTGTACAGACTGTTAACCCAGTTCCAAACAAATTGCACTAATCACTCACTATAACTTACCTGCTGTGACTCAGAGTAGTTAATATCTCAAGTTAATTGCATCTGACCTTCTTGATAAACGATAGCTCCAAAATGTACAAAATCTGAAACTTTTTTGGTGTTAAACATCATACGTTTATTCACATAAAGGGCTAATATCCGTGGGACGTAAGTGTTATAGTAGGTTTCGAAACACTTAATTCTTGAGTAGGGGTTGGTCTGCAATAAACTCATAGAACATTTTTTAAATACTGACGGATATATATCAACTAAAAAAACCGACTCCGGTCACTACTATATAAATAAGAGGCAGAAATTGTATTTAGTACGATTTCTCAGCCAGACTTTTGGTGTATACAAATAAAGTGTTATTTTTAAAGTGCAGACTAAAGAATCTACGGGAAATATTTCTTATCACCGAATATTTCAACTAATTACTGACGCGACTTATGACACTTTAATTTTTACATGTAAGCCAATATACGGCAAGATGGATTTTTCTAAAACATAGTGTCATAATACTCAAAACCATTTTTAAACCTTTTTCTGATTTTCACATTACTTAAGTTTATATTTACAGTTAACAGAAATTCCCCTACAAAATTTTACTTACTATTTTAAAAGTCATAAAAACTGAGTTTGTGAACAAGTGCAAACTTGGACTAATAAAGTTTAATACAATATTTATTGATGATTACAGTTACTTGGCGAAGACTTCAAACATAATTATTCAAATGGATGAAATTTTATTTTTCAGTCTGACAAACAAGTAAAATTTTCTGACGGTAAACGTTATGGTAAATGTATTTGGTTGTTAGAATTTTGTCTGTTTTTCAGTATATTTTTTTAACGTCTGATATGTAATTTCAGTTTATTTACGTTTCCTAAATATAAGTTAAAACCACTTCAACACTTATGTAAATGTAATCTTAAGTTAATTTAACCTCTTGTGGCTTATGATAAGGTTTAAACTGTTACAAAAGTTCTAACCATGCCACAAACATAGGCAAAGAGTAAATAAATTAGCAAATTTACACATACAATATACCGAAGTCTGATCGCTTCCGTTCCAAAAACGACCGTAGTTTATGTGCATGTCTTCTTCCTTCTGCTTATCAAGGCTGTGTATAGTTTACGCCTAAACACACTTTATTTCAGCCGTGAAAACGTGTTAACTTCGCCCCTTCAAAAAGATAATTAAGGTGCTCATATAACAATAATTATTTCAGTCTCCCCCAGGAAACGCAGTTACGGCAGCTCACCATACATAAAATTAATTGGTTTCTCACAGTTTCTTTTTGGCCATGACGGCTAGATCGACAATTGTATGTGATGAAAGGCCTGCATAAATGAATAGTTAAACCAACCACAACAGATGACCGGGGATTTACGAGAACCGAATAGGTATTGAAGTAGTACTGCCAACCTTGGCTTACTTTCGTCTATGTGTCTCTACAAGTAAGTGGGTCCCCTTGACAGACGAAGAAGACTGTACGGCGCGTAATTTGTCCTTTCTGGTATAATGCTCCGGTTATCACACTTAGATACTAAGCTCGTGGTAATTGATTGCTTATGATCACAGATATCACTGATTGTTCATCACTGTTAGTCAGTAGTAATGGAACAGCCTGCAAAAACAATGAATATTTTCTTCGTCAGTATGTTCATAACTTCGGAACGCTTGGCAGTGATATCCATAGAAATTTTTTAAAAATAATTAAATTATAAGTTTTAGTTTAATTTAATATTAATCTTATTAAAAAATATTATTTTATAATAAAAAAGTCATAGCGTCTACCGTTATCTGTGTGGCTAAAGAAAATAAATGTTATATTACGACAAATTCTGTTAAGAAGATATTATCGTATTGCTTTAGTGTGAAGTTTCAATTAGGTGTATTTTGCATTCAAAGATGCTACCATCTGCACATCTGTAAATATTTCTGAACACCTAGGACTTAATCACCTGCCAATATCTGGTTTCACTGGCATTGCACGATCTATTTGCCTGCAGTAAAATCACTGCTTTCAGTATTCAATGTAGCCTTGAACATGGCGCCCAAGCAGAGGCACGTGGAAACGAGTGCCAGTGACCGTCAATGCTTGTGAGTATAACGGAAATTGCAGCTGGTATCGCTGAACAAACTGGCCAGTGAAATCTGCGAGTATCGGTTCGCGCCCCAAGACGCTGTGCATGCAGGAGAGTGTGAAGGAAAACATCATCCTGGCGATAGGTTGACACGTCAAGCGGTGACATGCCATAGCTTCAGTTACATCCTTAAATGCATACAAATGTGCGTAACCGTGGCCATTTTGTTCAATTACGCCTGACTCCAGTGAAGTTATGAAGTTGTTACGAAATTATTACGAAGTGTCGGATCTCATTGCTTTATTTATGAAACGAAAATCTCACTTCGATATGTAACTTTTCTGGAGTTAAAATTTCGGAGTGCGGAATCTTAGTTTCAGAATTTTTCTCAGTTTCGAACTTTGTTTACAAAAAATTCCGAGAAATACGTACACACGATTCGATCACTGCATATGTTCAACAGACTGTATGAAATTGCATTAGGCTGTGAAATACCTATTACTGAGGCCGGCTATTTTTCGCGGAAAAATTTGAGGACTACTTATACTCCAAAACCCTACACTTGAGATCCACTTTCGTGATTGAATGGTTTTAACTGTCAGAGTAAATTTGTTTCCAGTTTCTAGAATTTTGATAGCAACATGACATTCAGTGCACATTGGAATACCTAATTAAAGTCATATTCGCTTTAGAGTCCTTTGGAAAACTTATTATTAAGATATTAATCTGGGTTACCAAACTCACATTCATATTTTATTCTAAAACACGCTTTCACAAATATATTTGTAATTAACTCCAACGTTGTTATTAAAATATCCTACTTTCAATTTTATGTTTGAGGGATACAGTAAGATGAAGAAAAATCATCTCTGAATTTACAAACTTAATGGAACGTCAGGTGTATATCCCCTATTTATAATAGTTTCTCGTATATGCCAACTTTGATTTATTTAGTGGGCTTAATCATGAAGTGTAACATTTTTTGTAGCCATTGCTGCGCGAACTTATACTTTGCATGTATCTTATTTAAAAATTGTCTGTTGTAATTATATGATGTAAATTAATTGTCGGGTGTTCGTGACACGTTATTAAGAAGCCTTCACTTTAGCTGTCTAACAAAAAAAATTACAGAGAAACTTTTCTATTTGCGTTAGACGTCTTGCAAATTTTCAGAAAATGTCTGCACTTAAAGTTTTTTCCCCCACAAATTCTACTGTATCACCCGGCAATAAATTTATAACTTATACCATAAAAAACTAACTTATTAAAGTAGATGAGACAGTATAGTAATTTTTCCATTTGGTTACATGTTTTTGTTTGTGTGTAAGCAGCCGATGCCAATGAGAACCAGCTGAGTAATTTTGTGGGTGAGCAAAACTCTAGGGAGTAGTTTGGCCTCTGCCTGGCATACTACGGGTGCCCAAACCCTTTTAACCCTTGTTGGGCCAATCGCGCGGCGTTTGTGTTCACACTATAGCTCTCGTAAACACTCGACCTTGCTTTGTTTCATCTCCCAACGCAGTGGCTCCTGAGAGCCACCGAGACTAATATGCTAGAGTGTTGTTAGTACCGCAGCTAGGTAACGTGTTTCACGTCAGGCAAAGCAACCAGGTTGTAATTTACCGCCCCCCTCTTTAACCGGCTCCTACTCGAACACGCCCACTGCAGCTGACCTGCGCTAGTAGAGACTTAGGGGCACCGCCAGGCAGCCGCTGGATGCACGCGTTCTCGTTCAGGTCCCCTACACGCTAACCGATTCTCGGCCAATTAACGTATATATACTGTTTATATATATCTATTCGCGGTTTCCTCGTACTTCTTGAATCAGTCCTTTGAAAAATCGCCGCATGAATGTCGTGTTNATTAACGTATATATACTGTTTATATATATCTATTCGCGGTTTCCTCGTACTTCTTGAATCAGTCCTTTGAAAAATCACCGCATGAATGACGTGTTGGGTGTTTCCTAAATTAGTCATGTATCACATACTTTTTGCTATCCTCTTAATATAAACGTATCTTAATTTTAGTAAAATTAAATTTATACTTAATATTTTATTTATAATTTATAATATTAAATATATAAATCATATGAATAATAACACTGATAAAATGTGTGTGTGTTGTCAATGCATAGCAAGAATTACTCATCATAAAAAATATTACTACTGAGTGCCCACAAATGTGGTGCGTTGTCCCTTTGATGTAATTTCCTAACAATTAGTTAAGCTTGGTTTGCATGAGGTGGAGGAATATCCTGGAAGTAGAACTTAAGCAGTACTTGAGAAAAGTTTCAAGTAAAAAATAAAAAATCTAGTATGTTTCTTATAATTTCAGATACGTGAATCACGTCAATTATTTCGGTGTCAGCCAAGACATCATGCATTTATATACTACAGGATGCGCGCTTAGTTCATCTAATACAATAAGTCCTAATGCATGAACGTATCACAGTGGGTGGGCTTTATCTATTTGGAATCCAAAACTGCTGTTTTATGTCTCCCTATGGTGTCTACATAGCTGAATGCACCAAGTACAGTTGTTCAAGCAAATGAACATTCTTGTTGCCACTTTCTCGAAGGCTGTGTGCGCTGTATTTTTGCGCTTACTGTTTGTTAAATAACGGCACCCCTGCGCCTTTTCCGTATGGAAATCCCATAGTTCGTTATCTGGTGATGTCACATCGTGGCTCCTTGGAGGCCATGTCAGAGGAGCTGGACATTTGTCTTATCCTCGTCCGATCCAACGATGTTTAAAGATTTAGTTCAGACTTTGTCGAAAAGCCAATGCGAAGCGTGCACGATTAAGTCGTTTTGAAACCAAACACTGTTCAGGATTCCCACTTCCCACAGTTGTGGGGTGAATCAGTCGTCAATGATTTGGACATAACTGAGTTGATGAACACAGCCATTGGCTGTTCGACTACGTCTGAAAGTAGTATTTAGGAATACTTATTTCTATCAGACGAGGATCGAACAATTTCCCAGCACATTTTCCGTGGTCTCCAAGAAGCCGGGAGGACACCACTAAATAACGCACTCTGGGATTTCGTTATGGAAAAGGCGCTAGGGTGTCATTGTTTCGCCAAAGGTCAGCTCAGAAACACCCAGCCTTCAAGAAAGTGACCTCAAGAATGTTGTTTAACGTGAGCAGCTGAAAATGTTAGCACATACAGTTACGCAGAGCCCACGGAGGGACACAAACGGACGCTTTGGATTCCTAAGATGTAAGGTCCACTTTTTGTGACACGTTCATACATACGGATCCATTGCATTTTATGGACGCAGGGGTATACGGACTTTTTGCGCGTCCTGTATTTTTCCTCTTACGATTGCAACACAGTTATTTTGACGTGTCCTGTTAAACTCTTCAGCCAATAATAAATGGGATTTAATAATGTTACTGAATCAGGTGCAACTAAATTGATTTATTAATTTAAAAAAACTGAGTTTTAGAACGCGGAAGCAGCTGATGAATAAACAATTGTGGTGCAAGTAAGTAAAGGGCTGAGCAGCTGTATAAGCTTCTTGAAAACTAATTGCCGAAGTTCACGTGCTTCCTATTATAATTCATTCTCCTGAGATATCTGATGCACACATATCATATATTTACATATGAAATCACTGCACTGCAATCTATTATTGCTGGAAACAACTATGTGTTAAAAAATATTTTAGCGATTCACTGCTCTCTGTCACTAAGTCAAGTATCGTAATGAAATTAGTATTTTCCTTTGGTTCTGCGACAATTTATAAAGCACTTTAATTGTTTTAATAAGTTTTGAAAATAACAAATCGAGAGCAGATTTACGCAACCAGGAAACGATGTAAAATACAACGTTTTAGAAACCATCCGAGCAATCTCTGTTGCAACGGACTAGGACAGATATAATGTATTCGCTTTATTCAAGAACGGCAATCGGAGACGGCTTACATACTAAAATGGCCTACACTTACATTACAAATAGCTCATAAATAAATGGCTTGTCCAGGGTTCGAACCTATATTGTCGGTGGTTGTAATTTTGAATTTGAGTAAATCATTGAAGTTTCCATTTTTGTGTTTAAGATCTACTGAATTTGCTAATTTTGTATATTAAGTATTTATTTATCCCTACACAACCGTGCGTTAAGCAGGGGTTCAAACTCTGAAAATCTTTCCAGTTTAAATCTGTACGAAATTCCTTACTACATTACAAAAACGGAGAATTAGCAATGTTTCAACGCAGGCAGCAACAATATTGAGTTAAATTAATGCAATGTGAGTACATTGTAAAACTATAACTTTTTAGTGATTTAATACCTAATGAGCAAAATATTCAAATTTATTGATTTGCTTCCCAGACATTAAAAAATATTCAGCAATATTTCCCATTAAAACAGTAATACTCTATTTAAAACAAATCTTTATAGGAAGCAGCATTCCACTTTATTTAAAAATTTTTCAAATTACACAAAATTGTACAAATTGGATAGTTCGCAAAGAAAAGGACATTTTCACAGCTTGTAGCTACCTGTTTAGGTAACCTACTATTTTTTAGGAGTGGCACTACGAACACGATTACAAGTGGCGCCTATGAATATTTTCCAAACTTTTCAAGGCTTTTTTGATGAGAAAAATATTGGAACCAGTTATTTGCTGACGGTATTTTTGCAATTTCATTACGCTGAATCTTAAGGAAATTTGTTGCCTGGTTTATAACGAAATAAATTTCAGTGAATGATAAATTATTGGTTAGAATTTTAGGATCAGTATTAAAGATTACTGAAACAGTATCAATTATCGTTGGTTTCCAAGATAATTTTTCAAGGTTTTTCATAAATTGACGAAATATGTTTGAAACTTTAAAGTAATTATAGTATATAAATATATACTTCTCTTCTGAATCACACTTTGGCTATGTCAAATATTTCAAAATGTTTGTGGAGAAAACTGAAACTGTTGAACAATCCCAGGGCAGTAAAATTTATCATGTATAGTACTCCTACACATCGCACAACTGCCAATGCCAAATGTCAAACATTTTAGTTTTTTAGTTATTTAAACATTGTTGCCAGAAATTTATTATCCTACATGTCAGAAGACTGCCACAAGTCTTATTATATATTATGTTCATAGATGATAATTTAAGGTTAATTTTGACACTGATGTTTAAATAAAGACACTGAATTCTAACCCACCATATTTTGTGATGCGGCAGTATTCCACTGTAGCAGTTCACTGCTTCATTTTGAGTTGTGGCTGTAACAGTAGTCCCTGTCAATTTAAACATCATGATTTTTGTTTGTGGCAGATTTCCTGTTGTAACAAAACAGGTCAATGATCCAGGTGGTGTTTTTGTGAAAGCTTGGAGTAGTAATTTTTTTTAGGGTTCATTTAACATGAAGAAATATGACATATACATATGTCACGAGGGCAAAAATCAATAGTTTTAGCTTTAACTAGGAAAAAAAATGAACGCGGAAAGAGAATGGGAAGGTCATAAAAAAACGCGTGTCATAGTAATAGTGTTGTTCATCAAGATAAAGGTGTGTTTCGTAGTGAAAATCATAGTGTTAATTTGAATATGAACAAATGTTACTCAACCCACTGTACCTATTTAAGCGACAATAACTGTAAATGCAACTGTTGGTGTTGATGAAGTTTACTAGTCAGAAGAGGACATTGAAAGTGTTGTTTTTTGTCAAATTACTAGCATGGATGTCGTGTCTCGTGAATATGGAGTTCCTGCATATTTGCAAAGTGAATATGATAAGGTAAATTAATTAAATCTGCGCCTGTTTTTTAATAAAAATGTAAATTTATGAATTTGGCTTTTTTTAAACTAACAGTTGCAATTTTTCGTTCATTTAAACTTTCATGACACAATTTATTAATATTTAATTTAAGATTATCCCAATGATTTCGCTATTTTTGGGATGAAACTATTGCCTAACGTTGTTCAAATGAAATTGGCAAACGTGTATAATTTTTTCTTGAACAAGCACTGCTCTGATAAAGATGTAGTTTTCTACTGTGTTTTAATTTCTTGGTAGATTATGTATGTGAAATCTGTAACACATGATTTTTGTTGTTGTTGGACATGGTTTAAATAAAGGACATTTATGCTTTCTCTAATTAAAAAGGAAAATCCGAGCACACAAATTCGGTTATTTGTATGTGTCTACACAGCTGGTGACAATAATGGAAACTCCAAAAAAAGTCTGGCCTTCTTCACAAAGCTTGTGAATTAGGAACAGGTGTGGTACTTGCACTTAAGGAACTATCTAAGCACATAAGCAACAGTTTTAGTAAAAATTATTTAAATTAAAAATTGAAATAGAATGACATTAAATGGAATTAAGTGAGAATAATTGCCCTAATATGTTCTCTTAGAAGATATTCTTTGCAGAAGATGTATCTTGGATGACTGTAAATGTAAGAAGATAATCAATTAAGAAGCAAACCTAAAAAAGTTAAGTCCAAAAAGAAAGGCATATTTGGTTTTTGGCCCTCCTCCCATTTCGGAAAATGAAAAAAATTACCCGCTATCTGTTAGCTATGGACGCCTGATTCCCTCTCAGTACCACCCCTATTATCTCACGAGAGTAGTATAAGAAGGATAAATGGAGTGCACCGCTTAAGAAACTTTCAGTTGTCTAACAATATGAACTACCCTACAATGTGTCAGTAAAAGCATTGTAATATTAATTACAAAATTAAGAGTAGTTCTTTCAAATTATAAATTTGTGACCATTATTAGGCTCCTGTGTTATAGGCCTACTACAGGTATTACTCAGGAAGTAATTTGTTAACCCAATGTGCTTTGATAAGCATTGTTTTCCCTTTCTTCTACACCACGTCGGTTGTCAAATAAAGTATGTCTTCTTATGACAAGATATGTCATAAATCATTATCTTGTTCATTAAACAAAATGTGCGTTTGTATTATTGTGGGTTGTAAATCCAACCAGTTAATATAATAGAGATTCTATTGCAAAAGTGCCATAACCTAGAAAGTTGACTGAATAGGTAATTTAAATGTCTATAATCATGTTAATATAACTACTAAAGTAAAAAATAATGAATGCAAAACAGTAATGTACAGTTTTAAATCTTTTGAGTTAATTACAGATATAACAAAACAAAAATGCTTGTTTTATAATAACAGTAATTTTTCCTTTGTGGCAGTCTTTTTGCAATGGAGTGACATGTTGGTGGAGAAACTAGTAATTCTGAGAGGGTGCCCATATGACCGACGTAATAAAAAGTGCAATTTAATATGTGTATGAAATTGATTGCAAAGTACTAATAAAGTGAACTTTTAACCAGCGCTTAGGACATCAACCTTATGACTGTTAACTGTTCTATTGCTTTCGGTGTTGCTTGTATCTTTGCTGGCGTTATTTATATTGTATGATACATGTAAGCTAGACCGACTCATGAAAGGCACAAATTGAAGAATAGGAGAAAGGTTTTCACCACTAAGTGGATTCGATGGACAAAGAATATTGTAAAAAAAAGATTGTAAATCCATGCATAGAAATTTTCCGTAACTATAAATATAATTCTGATAATCAACCATGACTAAGTTTAAAATACGCAAATATATAAAATTAAGAATTTAATATTTATATTTTATTATACTTTTTAAAATTTTGATTTAAAATTCCCAACTTTCGAATTGTACATTTCGTTTCTATAAGATTACCTTATTAACAGAAAAATATAAAAGTGGTAATACATGTCCCATAGTCAAAATTTAAAACGACCATACATTTTTATTACTTGCCATAATAACATGTGTGAACATTCTGTCTTTATGGACAAAAAGTGAATCTTCATGTTAAAATCTTGCCAGTTAAAATATTTCTTCTTAATTGGAAGTTGGTAAAATTTTACGTGAAACTTATTCGTTGTCCCAGGTTAATTGAATAAATTACTATTTTTAACCGACGTTAAGTTTACGTCTTTTAATAATGAAAGATGTGTTAAATTAATTGTTTTTTAAACTTTGTCTATTAACGGTATAACATCACGGTATTTTTTAATAAAGCGCAGGATTAATTTGAGCTAGTTGATGTCAGGACATGGATAACTTCGTCATAATATATATAATTAAAGAATAAAACTGAAATTTATTTTCTCAGATTCCAATTTCCGTAAAAAACATGTCTGATATAGTTCTGGATACTTAAACTTAAAACTTGAATCAATTTCCTTTGGAACAAAATACACCCCTCCCCCACATACAATCTACTTCGCAATAAACAATAATAGATGGATCAATGAAGATGATAGATTTTTAGTCCACATCAACTGTAAAGCAATTTACAAACCAGATGAGGTACAGGTTTAAAAAAAATAGTACTGTAAAAACTTAAAAAAAAAATTAAACTGTTTTCTATGAAATTGGCATAATTAATTAAGTTTTTTGTCAATACCTCAAATAATTTGTTCTTCAACGTTAGCAAAGAACTGTAATTTTTATTTCGTAAGAGAATATATTTCGAATTGTTGAGAGTCAACCAACTTTACATCCACACATAATGCATTACCCGTAACCTTATCTTTGTATCACTTCCTTCGCCAAGAACCTGTCGACGTTAATTCCCTTTAACGCAAACTTCTTCCCAGAAATATGTACAACGTTGGCCGTTCGAGATGATCCGTATTTAAGCCACTATCACTGTAGGTATTACGGGAATCACAGCCGTCTTACAAACTGCACTAGCGCTCCCAAAGTTATTTATAAACGATGCTCAGAGTAGGCGTTAGGTAATGCATAGCAGTGACCGTGTTGCAAGAGACCAGAAAGGAATGAAGCACTCTGTAAATGCGAATTATGTGTACTACCAATAATAAATAAACCTAAAAATTTCACGCCGAACACAGTAAATTATTATGTAGCTAAATATATATATTTTTTAAAATATTTACATAATAACCTAAACGTCGATTATATATTTTTTAATGTACTCTATTACGTTAAAATAAGTGCACCAAAGTGTTAAAATGTTTACGCGCGTTTTTCGATAATTGTTCTATTACAACTATTGATTTGTTGTGAATTATGTATTTATTTATATGCGAGGTGTCACAACATTTTATTGCATTTATTTTAATAAAAATGTATGTATTAAAGCTGCAATATACGCTTATAATTATTCTGCAACCGACAAGTTACCGTAGTGTTAAAAAGGTATCTGTTAGAAATTTGTTTCATGAATATTTAACATATGAAATTATAGTCTGTGGGATTATATACAACAACAGTTTGTGTAGCTGGTCTCCATATGCAATAAATAAGTGAGATCTCTTTCTCGTTAGTAAATACGACATTTATTTACACCCATGGGGTTGACGTATTTTCCCGCTTCATTAAAGAGAATTCCCAAATGTATTTCGTACATCACACATAACTGGAGCTGCTATTGAATTGATTTGAAAAAAAAAAGCTGTATCGTTTTCCGTAATTACCTGTCAAATACATGTATTGCAATATGACATATGAACGGTGACTGAGTCGTTTCACGGTAAATACAAATAAATTAACGGGCGTGCCACAGGCATGATATCATTTGATGTCTATGTATACATAGCTTAAATCATTTACTGGAAAACAAAAGGTTACTTGTTACTGGATTATTTTAAGGTCGTGAAATAATAATATTCTTGAATGCATATATGAGACACATCACAGTTTTAAGATGTTCGCATAGTCGGAAATTTATAACGTTTTAGAAGTTCCGTGGTGAGAATTCATTTAGATGTACAAGAGCCAAGATTTTTAAATGAGAGCTTCTTCAAACTTCCNGATATCATTTGATGTCTATGTATACATAGCTTAAATCATTTACTGGAAAACAAAAGGTTACTTGTTACTGGATTACTTTAAGGTCGTGAAATAATAATATTCTTGAATGCATATATGAGACACATCACAGTTTTAAGATGTTCGCATAGTCGGAAATTTATAACGTATTAGAAGTTCCGTGGTGAGAATTCATTTAGATGTACAAGAGCCAAGATTTTTAAATGAGAGCTTCTTCAAACTTCCNTTAGAAGTTCCGTGGTGAGAATTCATTTAGATGTACAAGAGCCAAGATTTTTAAATGAGAGCTTCTTCAAACTTCCCAGTCCTGGACCATCAGTTTTGCACATTTCTCTTCAAGCATTACCGGTGAAAAGAAAGTTTGTTTCTAAACACTTAAGTTGTTTGAAGCATGGGTCTGTTGTACTTGTATAGCGTCTGCTTAAACAATACTTCCAAGCCCGACATTTCAGACGTGTAAAGCGCATTCCATACCTTAATTTCAAAAGGTTACTAATGTTTATAATATACAAATGTATCAAAAACATGCTTGTGGCTCATTCCCTTATATACCTTCATTTCTTACTGGTTTACAAATGATAAAAAACTTTGGTGAAAAAATTTGATTGATTTTCATGTGTTCATGGCTGTTGCCTTAATCATTAGTTGCTTCCAGCCGCTGAAACATGATATTTGAATATCATATAATATTATTTATTTTGCGAGGAGGCGGGTGGGGTAAAGTACATGTTTCTTAGTGGTCAGATAACTGTTCATGTACATTAAAAATGCATTACTTCTTGAACGGTGCACTGGTTTCACTTAGCGTATCATAGTCAGTTACTGAAGTCTCTCAATATGCATTTTTGCATGACTTTTCATGTCGTACATATCCGTTTTTTTCATAATACTCATTTTGTTGTAAAATTTTTTTTTCGTTATCCCCATTTTTTTTGTTATTCTTTCATTTTCTTCTCAATTTAGTATCTTCCGTAGCTTTTTATTTATAAAATATTGTCATAAAATTTGTATTTTGTTTACAGTCATCACAAATATTGTTACATTACTCACTAATTCGAAGGCGTCTCTTTCGTTCATGTACAACTGTAACCATCCTGCTTTGACATAAAAGCTAATTTTTTTGTCTATTTTTTAACATATTATATTAAACATAACGAGAACGCACACTGAATTAAAAAAAATTAACTGCTTTACCTAAACATTAATTAATTATTTTATTTTAATTAAAGCTGCCTCCTGTCTAGGTCCCAAAAGGCAAGCAATGCTTGACTCAAGAAGTTTAAAAAAAAACTTTTTTATATATATTTTATATTTCTTTAAGAATAATAACAAAGGAATGTTTCATGTAAAAAAATCTATTTTTTCTTAACTACAGTGAATTGTGGTTACGTATTATACGGTATGTTAAAGACTAGACAGTAAAATGAGCTTTTATCACAATGGAGGATGTTTACAGTTGTACATCGTTAGCTACAGAAACTAACATATCTTCGCAAATAACAGAAATTAGGAAATTTTAGGAATCATGTAGGTTGGATGACACCATATTAAATACATAACGGAGATTAGTTCCGTGAGCAACGTGTCATAAACTAGTTTAATATCAGTACTATCAGGAGCAGATTTGCAAAAGAGGTATAGAATAAGTAACATATGTATTTGTGATATCGCAAACATTTTCCATGCCAGTAACATATACACATTAAATTAATATAATAATTTCTAGCTAACCGAATATAAGTATATATATGTGCATATATATGCAAATGTGTTTATATTAACATGCACGTATTAAGAATGACGTAGGTACACTCTTATAATGAAATCCGAAACACAAAATTTGTAGTTTTCCAAACACCACGTATCTATTCAACCTGAAATGGAGTTATATGTGTGCGTATATATATATATATATATATACATGTATATATAATTCTAAAACGGGCCGCGTACAATTTTAGAACTTTAAGAAGCAGATAAAATTATTGCATTATTCTTGATGGTGTGAGAAGTTTGTTAAACTATATTTCAGTTTGATTTGATTATAAAAATGTTCACGATAAGGGTCGTGTTGAAGCAGACTTCATGAGTGATGATGATTGTTGCCGTGCGTTGCCATTGTATGAATAGACTAAAGTGGAAAATGAAAGAGGAGGGACGACTTGTGTAGCAGCGAGATGTCTTCAGTCACCCCTGAAATGCGTTGTAGAGGTGCCAGAACAAGAGTATAGACTTTTGAATCTTGAACCTCCTATTAAAGAAAATGGTAACGAAATTAGCTATTTCCAGTGCATCAGAAAGAAGGAGTACATAAACGTTTCTCGTGTGCATATTATTTCTGGAAGTGTGAAGGAAATGTGATCCACGCTTATCCTGATGAATCCTCATTACTACACTGATTACCTCAATTAATAATAGGTTGGTGAGATAACTACAAAAGAAAGTAAACCTGAAATTTAATAATGCGACTATACACCACATAGGAGTGGATCTAAAGTTTAAAATTTATACGGAAGGAAAATGGCAAAACCACCCGTCTAAAATTAATAAAGGATGGCTTTACGAAAATAAGGCATGGTGATTAGAGGAGGGTCTCGAGGGGCTCACTTTTGTCCTCATACTACTAAGAGACTGGTCATTTCGGTGAAACTGAATTGAGCGTTTCCCCAGTAAATGTGAAAGCAGTAACTACAAACCACATTACAATTATTTTCACTAAAAAATTAAATACATAGACTCAGCAATACAATAGTTGAATTGTAACAATACACATGGCCGTCAATAACAAATACATCCACAAATACAAATAACATAACGGCCAGTAAGGCTGAGGGCTTAGAATGCACTTCGTTGTTTGTCTAGAATATTTCAATAATGTCTCGGCACACAAAACCATCGCGAAAACGTTCCCGCATTAACGACACATAAAATGCAACTTCGTGACTGTACCAGTCTGATAGGTGTTGGAGAACAAGCCCTTGGAGAACTAGGTATTCAGCCTCCGCATCTCCTACTGCGACGTAGTTGTCATTATTGTAACGGGGTGGCCGCGTTTTGCCTACGACATGACGTACCAAGCCGACATCCAGCTGAGGTAGGACGACGTCGGCTTCCAATAGAGCGATGTCGCCACCATCAGAGAACAAAAGACGCACAAGGCCTTAATTTAATTTACGTGACGACGTATCTGCACTAAATCATTTCCATTAAACCAAAACCAATATTAACCGTGCCACCAACCGCACAACCTATAAACAAGGGCGTCAGGCACCGAACACGTAAAACCAGTTGGCCATTGGGCTTACGCAAACTTTAATCATATTGCGGTGGCGAGAAATGACGGGCATAATTGCCGTGCGACGCAATCATCGGTTAATACAGTCAGCTCGTAACAGACTCTCTGGCCACGCTCAACGCCGTCAAACACCGGACAAAGTGCGCGATAGGCCCCCACGTAGCGGCTAATAATTAAAACACAATATTGTTTTTAACTATTGCTATAAAACTATAAAAATAAAAATATATTTCAAATTACAATAAAAATAAATTGTCAATAAAATTTATGTCGTTCTAACCGTTCGGAAAACTAGTAGCATAAACACTTCACAATATATTCAAAGCCTGTAAATATTCTTGCATTACAGCACCTGGTCGGCTAAGAAAGGAGTGCCAGCATTATCATTTCATGCAATAAAGTCACTAAAATGTCACTTGCCGAATACCCGAGACGATCATATCTTTTAAGGGGGTTGGGTCGGGAGTGGAGGGGTGATATTTTACAATTTAGCTTATTCATATATGATTCGTAGATTTTTCCTATTTTATAATTTTGGGAAACCGTTTAACTTTCATTAAATCAACGAAGATTTTTTCAAATTAGTGATACGGTTTCATTTCAGTCATAAAATAGTTAAAAGAGTATTTCGTCTCTAAATATGTTTTTTTTTCGTTAGGTTTGGTGGCAGGGGGTGGAGAAATCATGTCTCCCTTGCCCCCACCCAGTTTATTATGCGAATTCACTCCTAATGTTGCACATATTAAACAAGTTCATGACACGTAGCTCACGTGACTAAGGTTTGTTGTATGTTCAAGATAGCATGACCCTCCCTGCACGATTACTAAATACTCTTCTTTTATTCGCAATGACATGTTAATTGCTACAACTGACGGTATAAAGAGGAAAGATTATTTTATACCAAATATTACCAAGACGGCTAACAAAACGCTATAAAACAGCCAAATCAGATTATCTGGCCAACACTCCGCAGTTAGAACTTTTGCAGCTGGAGTCGAATATTAGCTGTTTTTGGTGAACTACTAACATTTATTTTTCTCTGCGAAATTTACAGTTAATTAAATATCCGATTGCTGAATGCGTTTAAATAATACTTAACGTTTCCAGATATCCTGGACGATGACAATAAAAGTAAGACCCTATTTATTACACAGGTCTCTAAACTCATAAATTTCTTGTTCCTCACACACGCCTTTTATGGTTCCAAATAAAACAGTCGTCGACAAATATCCTACATTATTTCGTGCATTATAATTGGTTTTATTAAAATTTGTATTGTAACAATCATCTTTCACCTCGTAAAAACACCTTACAATACGAACTTTATGCAATGTGCTATAATTTTCCGACATCATATGTTGTACTTTGAAGTGTAGAAAGCAGCCAAACTTAGAAGACATTTTTTAATTGAAGACCAGTAGCAAAGGTTTATTCCTCTCTTAACCTATCTAAATCTGTTTCAAGTCGCATGCTATATATATATATATATATATATATATATGCACATATACATTGAGTGTGGGGCTCAATTCGACCGACAAACTTCGTGAGGTGATTCTATGTGCAAAATTAAATGGCAAATATCGGAAACAAGGTGAGGAGAAAGTACAATTCACAGGAAATTGTTTTATGTTACCCGGATATTCAATATAGGAGCACGCCCTTATTAATAACACACCCCGTTTTAAAAATAAGAAGGATGGCCACCCTCTTTTTGCCGGAAACTTCGTTACCGTCGGGAATTTCGAACGTTTTATGCTGGTTTATTCATCAGTATGACTTACGAAACAAAAATTGTCCCCCTGTTGCAACAGTTTTACTTTTATCGTTTTCTTTTAAAACGAACACAAAAATTCCGCTAGATTCCGCCACAGCAATACAGTACGCAATATGTTATACATGCGTGTGTTGTAAGCGGCGGTTCCTCCTTCACAGAGAACGGCGTAGGACTTATATTACTTAATGTAAACAACAATTACCATGCATTAAAAAGCTTACTATACTATACACAACAATGTGTTCCTGGCAACAGTCTGTATGAGATTTCCTACATAAGGCATTGGTATTGCCTACGGGCCTGGAACCGTATTACTGTCGCTGCAGTATTATGCAAAGACTATTATTCATGAGCCTGGGCATGTATCGCTGCAGCCGAAGCCTTATGTGTATGCGTGTTGTACAAATGTGTTGTTCCTAGGCAGTCGCGACTAGAGGTCCTGTGTGGTACCTAGGTCATATCGTTAAATAAATAAGCATCAAAAGTTAATGAGTCCTGGCGATTCGTATAAACATCTCCCGTCATTAATGTATCAGGGACCGAGCAAAGCGGGGCAACAGTTACATGTTTGACTAGCATTCGACAGGAGACGGGTTCAAATCCTGGTCGTGTCATACAGAATTCGGTTTATCATGGTTGGCCTCGCTTCCGACGAGGCATTAAACGCAAAAACTAAAAACGTACAGGTAGCCTAACTATAATATAGAAGCGCAAATTAGTGTTACTTTTGACAAACGACATGTCGACAGTTAAAAGTAACGTTCCCAAAATGCAACACTGTCACGTCATTCGTTTGCAGTCAAACATCTTACTGGGTGTCAGACACAGCATGTTTTATACAACGTGTAAATACAGTGCGAGCGGTCTACATGTCTGGCACTTATACCACGTTACACAGCTCTGTACGGTTTGACGTCGTCAATTTCCCACCTGGAACGACAGTTATCGCGACACTAAATGCAGTATAGCGAATGCGACTTATTAAACCCCGAGACGAGTTTTATAAAATAACTGAGCACTCCATAATAAAGTATAACTTACATTTCTGTTTGTCAAGGTGCGTGTTGTACCTCCAAATGGAACTGTTTACATGGGCGAAACCGACAGATTTGCTAATCATCTACAGTGCGGCAGAGGGAAGTGGACAAAAAATGCAAAGAAAGTACAAGGGTCGATTTCCGCACAGACAGCAGCCCGACCACACCACATTTGCGTCTGTGGAGCGAAGTTTGAGAGAAAGTGGATGTTTGGAGTTGACACGACCTAATGCAGGGTGCAGGCGGATATAGAGGGCAGACTTTTATGTTCCAAAGGCCAACATTACCTCCATCCTCCCGCACTGTAACAGTACTCGGATGAGTAAGAGAGTGCATGGCACTTTCTCATCTGGTCTCTTCGGGACATTTACTTTATTTGTGCCGTTACACAGTATTCTACTTGTTTTCTCAATATAAAAACCTGTCCTCCTCGCCAATCTGAGATATTCTGGCTGTCTTTTTAGAAGGTTTTACCTGAATTCCCCATTATGGGTCATCAGAATTTTGCTCTGCTTGCCATTTATCAAATTCCTCGAGCCTTCTTCCAATTTTGGTGGCAAATCCACTCCATATGTTATGCAGAGCATAGTTATTCATAACGCTTTCTATTGCCAAGTAAATGCCCTTCTTATATATGATTCCTTCGAACGAAGTTCTTAAATCTTCTGTCTTCAGACAGTCGGAGATCACATGTTGGACTAAGTCATCGACTCCACACACCTCTCACAGCGGAGATAGCACAAGCCTCACCCTATACAACTTAGCTTTAAAGTTGCCGTGGCCAGTGTACAGCTGCATTCTGTAGTGGTTCGTTCTAATCCACTACCACTTCATTCTTCTGTGGTAACATACAAATCCAGGTGTATGAAACCGCATCGTTGAAGCTTCCGGAATTATTTGGGACAATGAGGGTGTTTTCACACGTGTCCGTCAATCGTTGCTGTGGCGATGTGAACTGTGCGTCGAACATGGGAGTCGTATCATCGAGTCTTTCCTATAAAAGTATTTGTGATACATGTTTTTACAATAAAATCTTTGGAATGCCTCAGCTTTTGATGTCAAATGCAATGTGTTACCTGATAACACTTAAATGTGTTGCGTTGTAATGGCACTGCTCTACTCTGCTGCACCTAATTATTCAACTTTCAAAGGCCCGCACAGTACACAGCAGCAGCGATACAGTTCCAGGTGCAGACGCAACACCAATATATTAACGTCCTGCATGGAATTATACACCGACTGTCGCCACAAACGAACAGTTGTGCATGCTTATTAATGTATGGTACTCGTTGTTTACAGTAGATTTTATTATTGTCATCCACCATCCGCTGTGCAGTGGCCATACACGCATGTAGGTAGTATTTCCTGCATACTAGGAGAAGTATCGCTGCAGTGGAATCTAGCGGAATTTTTGTTTGAGTTTCAAAAGAAAACGGTGGGTGCTGGACAGTTGCAACAAGAGGACAATTTTTGTTTCGTAAGTCTTATTGCTCAATTAACAAGCATTAAATGCTCATTATTCCTGACAGTAACCAAATTGCCGGCAATAAGAGGGTGGCCACCCCTGTTATTTTCATAACGGAGTGTTTTATTAATGCAACTTTGCTCTTTGGTTGAAGATCCCGACAACATACAACAACGTTCCGCGAATTGTACTTTCATCTCACCAGGTTTCCGATATATTGCAAAATCACATTCCATAATTTCTATTGACAGGAACATATTTCGCTCTTAATATTTAGTTTCAGTACAATGAGTCATATATATTTGCCACTCGATTTTGCATAAAGAATAACCTAACGAAGTTTGTTGAATGATTTCAGCTGTATACTATATATACCGTTAAGTTGGGTAAAATTTATTTGTATGGGTGGGATTCATCACATGGCAATCTTATATAAATTTTAAGGTCAGGTATCATCAGTAGGATTAATTTGGTAAGCAGGGATGAGAATGATCACATACCAAAGTTCTGTAAATGTTAAGTCAGGTTCCATATCTGACAAACATCTTTATAGACAAATGTCAATTTATTAATCTCACCCCTGCTGATCAATTTCACCCCACTTTGCAGTAAATATGTCAACATAAGCTTACGTACTGCAACAGTGTGTCTTTTCAAAAGTTGTATTCATTACCCTGTTACGAAGATTTGATTATTCTGTGGTGTGTTAGATTATTTACCCCTACCTTAAGATTCATTTTAAAATAGTATATTTTATCAGAGCCCCTTATTTCCTCACAAATAAACATATATGGCTGGAGGCACTAGTTTGAGTGTCCATCATTTTGTCTGTTTAGCTTGAGAGTAAAACAGCTTAACAAACCGATGGTAGATACGCCCAAAACGGATGTAAGGATGAGCTTAAGAGGAGATTCAGTCCCGCTTGCTAGACATCTTTAGCATATAAAATATTTATAACACAATGTTTTTATGTCCAATTACGCTTTAAAAGCGTAAAATCTTATTTTCCAGCTTGTACATTACACATAAGGAACGTTCTGCGAAAGTTAAGCTCTTGCACTAAATAGAGTACGAATATCTGATCCGGTGCGAAAAACTAACTTGGTCCCAGTAAACTATAGAGCAGTTGTGGTGTTCAAGTAAAGTGAAAACGCAAACAGATACAGAAATAAAACCAAAATTCACCTCATTTCTATTTTACTAGTATGGAATTTCGTAATAAATAAATAAAATCATGCTCAGCGTACGAACCGGTAAAGCTTACTCAAAATTTGAACTCTCTAAAGAAGAGTGTGCCAAATAAATTGCAATATCTCAGAATTAGAAGGATTTACAATTCTACTTGTAAAACGTTTGCTAGTTATATCTTTATTATAAATCGTTTTAAGAATGCATACTTTAACAATATTTTAGCAAACGGTTGGCTTTTTGTTTAAAAAAAATGGAAGGTTATTTTTGACGTTGTGTCGCCCTTACAAGATAAATTAAATCTTTGTGTCTGTTGAATTATCAGCCTTTCAAAGCTGGTTGACATCTTTATTTTTTGTTATAAATATTATATAAATAATTTTCTTCAGCCGACTATCTAACAATTGGCAACAACAACATTACCTTTCGAAATGTATGCTAACAAAAAGAGAGGTTTAGAGCAACTCCTCTGCTGTATTCAATTTTCCGCTCTTCATAATTACTTTTTTTATAAAACTTTTCTTACCCACCATATAAACACCTCTTTTGTATTTTCCACCATACAAATATGCCGTTTAAATGATCAATTCAGTACAAATTAGAAAAAATTCCAAAAATTCATGTATTTATATTTTTTAGAACTAAATTCTATAGAACTCTATTAAAATTGTCTATACTGCTCTTGTTGTTATTGTAAGCTTCTTACTTGGACTTCATATTAAAACTGAAAAAAGGACTAAAGAAAACCAAAACCTTGCTCAACTTTCTAGCATCTGAATACCTCCTCATTTCACCAGCATCGTGGTCCTGGCTTTTTAGTTTAAAAGTCGTTTATTTATAGATCGCGTAGTATTGGGTACTACTAGTTTCAAAAATATTATCAAAACCTATGCTCTCTGCCAAAAACGATAAATATAGTGCAGCGATTTTTGTAATTTCAGAACACCACGAGAACTCGATTATACTGATATTTTCCACAACGCAGCGTTTCCTATCATAGCTTCAATTCTAACTTAGTATTGAGCAAACTATTCCCGAAGGAAAAATTGATTCATTGGTGGGACATTAACACTGCGTTGTTGTTGATAAAATGAGATTTACAATTTTTGATATATCTAGAACTTTCATTTAATGTGTAGGAAGTGGAGTAGTGGAGACACTACTGGCAAAATGAGTATATTGAAAGAAAGGTTCTGTTACCGTCACTGGTAATCCATATCAAAGATGTTAGTGCCTTTGTTCTAAATATAGTTGGAAACGGGAGAATTAATTATTTTGTTGCACTTTCATGCATTAGCACAGAAATATTCAATATTACTTTACTACCGTGAGTGTGTGTGTGATTATTTAGAGCAAAATACTTGGTGCTCCTAGATAAAACGTATTGTCGGAGGTTGGGCGCGAGCCACTGCCTGTGCGCCGTCCTTGCCACAGTCGCATTTGCCTTTGCGCACATGTTCAACAAGAGACGGTCGGAATAGGAGTTCCCACAGTTCGACACTGGAGTAGCTTTGCAGCGACTCAGCAGGACCAGAGCGCAACGGATGCTTTTGTAATCTGCAAGGAGCTCTTTCTCCTGATACTCAAGGGAGATATTTCAGTTGTATGCGTGGACTGGGGAATGTTTTAGTAGTTAATCGAGTGACATATCCACTCGTTTGGCTTAAACTGGGCATTATAAATTTCATTCGACTATCCGCAGTTGTTGCTTAATGATAGCTGACCCTTCCTTGAGATTCTCGATATCATACTTCGCGTATAACATAACTTAAGACCGGATAGGCAGGGTCACCGCTACACGTATGTCAAGCCTTGTATGGTAATAATAGCAATTGCAATAATTATTTTAACGAAAGCTGGACAGCACTCTCGTGCTCTACGCAAGATTTCAATATTAAATAAAAACATCTTAAATAAGGCGAATTATATTTTTTAAAATAAAACTCCTATTCGTTAATAGGTACATTTATATGGTGCTAGGGAGGAACTGCAGCAGGTTCCGAAGTTCTCTCTCTACAGTTTCACTATGACTAAAATAAAGAATATTTAAAAATCTGAAGAAAGCTAAAAAAAAATTGAGTTTTGTATATCCCATGCATATAAAACAAATATGGCTGCTAGCTCGTGGAAACAGTTGTACATGCTTATAGGGTTAGCGTACAGAACTTCTGACAACCTTCCCAAGCAAGCAGGAGACCGAACTATACAGTCCCAATTTAAAATACTTTATCCCTGTAGCTCCCATGACGCACTGCTATTGTTTTGCAATAACCTGCAGAAAAAAAACATTTCAATCCGATTTTGAGAATTCTTAATGCAAACAGTAGGATTGATGGGGCCGAAATTTCAGTTCCCAGGTATTCCGAAACGTCCCTTTCCTGAGATTTTCTGCAAATTCAAGCGTACATTTTCATGTCAGCCTGAAAAACATCGCAAGCAAAATTCCTGAAGAAATAGCCATTTTATGAAATCGATCACACAACCGTTTATGACATTCACTGATTTCATGGAAAAAAACATTTTTATTTCGTCCTCGTTTTGTGATAAAAAATTAAGTATTACTTTCAAAAGCTGGCCAACATGTCTTCATCTTGTGTTCATCTGCACTTCAGCAGCTTATTTTCTTTACACAAGCTTTAAGCTTGAAATATACGTCTTCAGGGGAGAGAATTGTGATACGTGCATTTGGCAGGTTGCGTAGCGAGTTAGTTACTGGGTTGCATTATGACTCTGTGATTTACATCATTTACACTACCGGCCATCAAAATTGAAACACAAAGAAGGGCGTGAGCTATCACAACGTGATTTAATGGACAGAATACACACCATACTCTTGCCGCTCAGTATGACTTACAAAACATGAGGAAATCAGTACTATGTGTCCCCACCAAGTGTGGCAATAACCACCGTTATGCGACGCGGCATTGAGAGAAACACACTTTGGATGGCTATCTAGTGTATCTTCGTTCATTCTGCTTCCATGCGTACCGAAAGTCAATTCGTTGTACCTGCGGTTCTTCTGTGGCAGGCTACTCGTCGAGCGATCATGGACCACACGTTTTCGATGGGCGAGAGACCCGGTGAACGTGCAAGCCAAGGACGAAGTGTGATATTGTGATCATCCTGCAACTGTCTGACGATGTGTGCCATATGTGATCGCGTTGTGTCCTTTTGGTACAGGGCCCCAGACTGGCACTAAATGCAATGGAAAACAATAGGCTTCAACATCGTCTCTGGTCATCGCACTAGTGGTGATGACTAGGTAAGCACGTGACTGGATTCAGATAGAACATCTCGACATAAATCCTTCTGCTGGGTCGGTATGACGGAGCTTAAGTTTGCATATTCATTCCTTAACCCTTTTTCATGGGCGCTTAAAATGTGTCTTGTCAGGTAATATGTCACCAATGTTTCCACGGTATCTCTGACTACCTAATTACATTTTGTGTAAATTGGTTTTTCGCTCTGCTAACGTGTTTTTCATAACGCAGGTTTCGGCCAGGCGTGTGCCTCGGCGCCACTAGACACTATGCGATTGTCAGGGTGCTGCAGGAATAATCGGGATTCATCGAAGAAGACTATGGCATGCCATTCAATCCTCCAGACCCAATGTTCCACGCAACATGACAGCCGCAGAAGCCTATACTGAATAGTCAGTGGCAGCCGCAGTAATGGACACCTGGAAAAGATGCCCTGTTACTGCAGATGGCACAACATTGTGCCGTGCAGATACAGGTAGCTGTGCCACATACCTGAGAGCTTTAGCTAGCGTGTTAGATGTGACTGTGCTGTCTGTAATCGCTATGCGCACCAGATGCCTCTCCTCGTGCTCGTCGGTGCGAAGGGGTTATTGGTCTCCAGCACAATCGCTCAGCCTGTCCCTTCTCAAACCACTGATACGATATCCATCATGGCGTAGCTGTTTCGTCGTTCCGTACGCGAGGTGTAAGTCAAGGCAGGTAAAGGCTATTCACGGTAAAGTGAGCACATTTCAAAGACGTCACTGTAGGAGCCAATTTCATGGTAGGGTAATTCACAATCGCGATCGGCCGCGATTCTCCTGCGTCAAAGGCGGAAACTTGTCCGTGTGATTGTCGTGTTCTTCGACAATGCATATTCACTCCGTCTGGGCGTACGAACGGCGGGGAAACACAATGCCGCTATCTCTCAGCGGCTCCACGAACTCCATTTATATACCGCTTATCAGTGTGGTCATTGACACACGCGCTGCGTCACTCGCCTGAACAACTAATCACGGCGTTGTCGTAGCCTACACGATGCACTCCTCTAATGTGAGTTCCTTCGAGTGCCTCCTCCTAGGTGTTAAATATTAATCACGAGCAATATATGTTTATTTCTTTGTTCTTATTTAGGGGCGTAGGTGATTCACGGTACAGAAGTACTTTTTTTAACATATCGTTGTCTTTCTCTCAATCCAGTGATCACTTTACTTCCACGTGTCAAAATTTACGTTAACAAAGATCAGGCTTGTTCTTTAACGTACATTAACCTAATGCATGCTTATCTGTGACTGCTAATCGATAAGTATAAAATTTTACTTTTCAAACTCACTGTTATCATACGTTTTCCACAACTAACAAATTAAAAATATATTATAACGTTGCCAGAGCCCTTGTGTTGCATCGAGCATACATATACTGCAAATACGTTACTATGGGATAGGTGAAACCATCCAGCCACAATTACATTGAGAGCATTAACGAATAAGTAATTAATTTTGGTTACTTGTACCATGATAAAGACTTATTTTTTAAAGCTTTTGAATAAGCTCTAAATATGAGTATTACTGGTTCTATTAAAAAATATATATTTCTTATTATTTAGTTTTTTTTATACTTGTATAGTAGAGGGCCTTAAATGGAGTCAAAAATAATTTAATACATACATACAGTAACTGCGGATAAAAATTCCTTGCGCGATGAATGCGGCTCCCGCATATCCTTGTGAAGCGCATAGTCCCAGTGAAAAAAACCCTGGGAATTTTTAATACATTACACAACAAGTAATAAACATAATTAATGGTTTTATTAGCTACTAAAAGCCTTAATACAATACCCTCTAAACAATATTTATTAACATTAGATCTATGCTGGTGAAAAATTTTTTATGGCGGGTTAACGTCTTCAAAATAAAATTAACTCGTATAATGTTATCCAGTATTAGAGTATATGTGTTGCATGTTGTTACGTCATGTTAGATTAATTATAACACCACGTTGCATCGTGCAACCAGATCTCCACCAGAAGCACGTCTAAAACCACAAATGGTCCATCTTACCTGAAACATATATTATTCTTGGAAACTAATTTAGGATGAGGCTTTACGGCAGCACTGTCTAAGGCCACCGTTTTTAAAGCGTACCTTTCGTCGCCCGGCGGATTACCCATGCCTGAAAAAAAAATGGAAAAAAAAAATAACGGAGAAGGCGTGTGCGTGTGCGTAGTAGGGCAGGGGGAGGTGGGTTAAAGTTAGCGAGCCGTTCCCGATGCTAATTGCTCGCCGGTGGCCTCGCTCGTTTGGGCTGGCGGTCCCCGGTTTTTGGGGTGTGGGCCGCAGCTGCAGCGGAGGGGGCTGGCATATCGATCTGGGCGCCAGGACGCGGTCCGGGTCGCGTATCCTCCCTCCCCCACACGCCTACGCGCAGCCAGCCGCCTAGCCCACCTCTCGGGAACCTTGTCCTTCACCCTCCTCTCCAACACCAACGTTCGCCAAAACCATGCGACAAAACGCTCATTTTCCCCCGTCGGAGCGCGCCCTCTCGCGCACGCACACACGCACGCACAAGACGCGCCGGTGTACGTACATGGCTTGACGCACAGGTGCCGAACGGCATCGAACGCCGCGAGCGCACTGCGGGTTAGGTCGCAGGCGCCATCATGGCGTGGCTGTTTCTCCCTTCCGTACGCGAGGTCTAACTCAACGCCGCACCGGTGTAGGCTATTCACGGTAACATGAACACTTTCAGAAGCCCTCTCATATTGAATGACACTAAATGAATATGCATAATTTTAGCATTAAGACGTTCATTTATGAGTTCGGTTTAATATACACACAATGTTTATTACTTACATAGATGTATTTATTTAAAAGGGTAGTTAAATAATAAAGACTGAAAAGAAAAAGTAACATATTGCCTCAAAAGTGCTCACTTTACCTTAAACAGCCTACAACTCTCCCCGCGCTTATTCTCCTATTTGGTGATTAGCAAAAAAGAGTGAATGAGTGAGGAGATTTGGATGACTCGTAACATCGAGATCTTGAGAGGCGAGGGGTGTGGAGCGAGATGCGAATAAAGCAGTTCCGGAATGCAAGGGTGGGAGAAACTGAATATCCCCTAGAAAACCCGCCGACCAGCGACATAATCCGGCATAGTTCCCACATGCAAAAATCTGGGGTCGACATCGCCGGGAATATAACATGTTTCATCTTGATGGGAGGTGAGTATTCCTACCACTACACCACCACGGCGCCAAAGACAAGATATGATAATAAAAATATTAATAAGTCCTTTAAATTAGTAAAATAAACGTAATTGGAAGTCATTCCAAGAATAAAATTCCTAGAATGATACGTTATTGGACACCGAGTGTGTAAACATATGCAATGTTTTTAATATGTCGGGCTGACAACCTAAGCAAATAAAACATGAAGTTCCGTAGAATACTTGTCAAAATGGTGTACAACGTTTTAAAACATCATCTCAACGATACCCATACCATGTTGCCTTGAAAATGCTGTACAGGTACCAAATATAGGGTATTAATGTGACTTCGGACATTTCTAACAGTTGAAAAGGAACACCACAAGCCTTTAAGCATAATCACGGTACGCTTTGTATAATTCCCAAGCAAACCACGGAAATTGGTAGTAGATGGTAAGAATAGTTTCTGGACACCCCTGGCACTACGGAGCAATAAACCATACTAATACTACAGGCAGCAGTTAACTATACATGCAAATATTCTCAATTTTATTTTCGTAATTTCAAGTCAAATATTAGTTAGTTCTCATATTCTTCGTTTTTTAATGTCATATATCATTATGAAAATGTATCAAAAAGGAAAATCTTAAAACAATTCCAATTGCATGCATAATTATTTATTCAATTTTATTAACAGCGTCCTAAAGAAATAATTAACTATTGTAGGAATTGCAAATTCTGATTCTAAACATAATTATAATTTTTAACATAACCACCTTAGTATAAACCGGTCCATAATAATTTTTACAGCAATGCATATTTGTCTTTTATTTAGCGATTAACTATAAATTAAACTACATTAGTTATAATAAATTATAATTATATATTCAAACTACCGAAAGGAATTATATTATTTTAGCACACTCCAAAATACACTGAAATTTTGCTCTGTATAAAAAACGCTGTTCATTATGATTCTAAAATAAATTATGAGGTAAGGAAATATATGTATTACAGGTTGAACTATGAAAATATCAAATTTAAATCAGTGTATTTTGAGTTTCAATACCGTCGTATCGTAAAGTATATACTAACTTTAACTATTTAACGTAGTGTGTAATTGTGAGGTACACAACATAATTTTGATTTTTTTATAACCGCCATGTTTGAGGAAAGAGTATCGAAATAAATTAATATTTTCCTTGAATAGTTTTAAAAGCTTTTAAAGTAATATTAATAATCGTATGACTGAAAATTGCATAGAAGGAGTATAGTTATGTCGGAAAAAGCATTACGTTGTGACTGCCCCACTGCTGTTTATGCATTGACGTGTAAAATTACACTATTTAAATTATAATTTTTGGGCAAATTATACCATCGTATAAAGCATATCTGGTAAACAGCATGTATATTTGAGGGTTATATATATTTTATATCCCAATAACATAGAGGGGAATTTTAGGAAAATGAGAATGCAAATTATCACTTAGAATTGAATAAACTTATAATATAAAAGTATTAAAAAATATATATATTATTGTATGATACAATTATTCTGTGTGCTAATATTAATTTCATTTAAAGCTCGCTAATATTTTGTCACGTTATTCGATGTTATAACTCTAAGAAGTAGAGAGTGCATTTTTCTAAAATAAATGGTTAGTATATATTCATATGTGTTGTTCCAGTTGGGGAAGTGCCTTTGTGTTTTCGTACACTCTCATAATGGAAACAACGTTTGGATATGATTTTTATTTCATTTATTTATGGTGTGCAATATTTAAAATAATGTTTACATGAATCAATTTGCATGAATTTCGATACACCAATGTCACATAATCTAAGATTTTGTTTCATCTGAACTGTTTTTCCCTTTGTCGCTAAAATGAAGGAATCAATATAATCCCCCTGAATTAAGATGACTGATACAAGGAGTTACTGAAACACTCTTTATATTTTGATAATGCCCATATTATAAAATGGACCGGATGCGTAATTGTTGCTTTAAAAAGACACGTTTACCATTAAAAAATGTTGAAACTGTTTTTTTTTTTTTTATATATTGCTATCGTAGAATTTACCAATACCATCTGTCCATGAAGTTTCTTGCAAAAAGTGTTGAGTGGTATGATCTACCGAATATAATAAATTGTATCCGTATTTGGAAGTGGTTTTAAATAAGACCGGTTTGTTTTTAAATAACAGGATTGGTTTCGTTATTTAAGCTAGTTCCGGAAATTTCGTTGATTTCACCACAATTAACGTAGGAACGTCTGAAATTTCCTGGAATCATATAATGTGCTGCATTGTCATTCATGACATTCCATCAATTGATTCGATGAAAACTCGGCTGATATTATGCTACTAAATAAAATTTAGTAATTCTGCACCATTTGAGGCGTCAAACATGAAAGAGAACTCAGAAAGTGTCTGTTACGCATCATGGAAGCGGAAAAACACTTGTAGAAATTTATTGCTAATAATGCACCGTAGGGTAGCTGCAAAAACATTTTATTTTGTTGTAGAACATATATTAATTCAAGAGGCAGAAAATTAAATATAATTTAACGAAAGCTCACCGACTTATTCCCTTTTATATTCTTTGTCATATCAGTTCCCTTTTCTTTTCTTTGAGGATAAATAATATTTTGCCTAATGTACACTTTAACCAGATAATCTGTAATCATCGTAGCAATAGTGCATGATTTCTCGGTTGGTATTAATTTGCCCTTTTTCGTAGCGCATTTTTAATACTTTTTATTTTTTTCGTAGCTTATTCCCAAGTAAAAGATGTAATGAAAAGGGAATAAATTATTTGTTACAGATGAAAAAGTATGTGACAGGGAAAAATATTTATTTGATGAATAGAAAATTTCAGCTACTTATTTCGACACACGTATAAATAGTAGGACAATTTCTGCATCCAAAATTGGTTTCATGTGCATGCGCAATAACTCACATTCCATGACTGAGATATTACAATTTCATTTATGTGGTTGATAAATCATACCTACTGTTGCGAATGAAGTTCGAAATAATAAGCGAGTTTAAGGTCATACTAAATATACTCAAATATTTGTATTATATATGTTGTTCAAATTATATTGACATATTTATTATCCTTTATTAATGTTATTTCTAAGGAACTCGTAAGTATCTAAGAAACTCGTATTTTTTGTGACATTGTGTTTCTTTTCTGTTCTGCTATGTTAAATATTATTTTCTCTTTTGTTTAGTTATATATGTTTCAGGTTTGTTTGTATGCCTTTCAAGTGTACGCCATTCAAATGTATGTTCCAGTATACTATGAAAAGTGTGTTTAAGTATATATATATATATATATATAATATTAAGACAATAATTCTTTACTAAGAGACTAAAGTATTTTAAAATATATATATAGCCAAAATATTTAAACAAATTAAGTAAATATCAACACTCTCCTGTTGATCTAAATGAGTATCGATCCCTGGTAAATAGTGTCTTCTATTAGCTGAAAATCAAATGGAATTGAGAGTAGTTTATTAAATATATAATATGATGTATGTTTTTTTTTTCCTTATTATTTTTAGACATATACGCGATGAGGCGGAATTGAACTGACGATCTTAGTGACGCGATTCCTTATGATAAATCAAGTGAGAAATATACGAGACACTTTATTACTAAACTGAATATTATGGTATGTATGAGTCATTGAAAATAGAGTTTTTAAACAGTTTTCTGAACATTGTTTTAGGTTATTGGGATCTTAAACCTAAGAGCAATCTCCCATTAATACTTCTTAGTATAATGAAAATAACTTGGTTACCATCATCGTAATACAGACAACATTTTTAACATCGGGATTTAAGAACGTTTTATGCTTGTGTATTTAGCAGCATGACCTAGTTAACAAAAAATTGCCCTCTTGTTACAGCGGCCCAGAATTCACCGATTTCGTGTAAAATGGACAGAATCCTATGGACGGCAGCGATATAGTTACAGGCTCATAGGTAGTATCGCCACTTCCTGCTGGCAATCACACACAGACTGTCGCCAGAAAAAAAAATTGTAGCTTCAGGGCTATAAGCTTATTAATGCATGGAACATGTTGTTTGTAGTAGGTGTTAAAAATCTCCACCACTATCGTCTGTGCAGAAGTCACAGTATTATGCAATATTCACATGATTAGGCAATAGTCACATGATTATGCAATAGTCACTTGTATGTAGTATTGCCTCCGTGCTCGGCAATGTATTGCTGCAGCCGAACATTGTGTGCGTTTTACACTTAAACGGTGGTACAATGAGAAGTTGCAACGACGGGGCCTTTTTTTGCCAATTAGGTGAAAATGTACAATTAACCAGTATCTAACGTTCATAATTCCTGAAGGAAAAATTGTTGATTGCCTTACTGGGTTGTGCCACATAAGTTATTTCCATTAAGGTGGAAGGAATTGCTTGGAGTTTTCTCTTTGAAGAATGATTACAATATCCTACATCAAAGCTAAGGGAATTTTAATTCAATTTCACTTTTTTTCCGATATTTGCCAAAAATTAAGTATAAAAACTCGATCACCAAAGACCTAATATCTCCCTTAATATTCAGTTTAGGTAGACAGTGTCCCGTGTATTTCCTATTATGTTTTTCCATTAGGAATAACCTCACGAAATTTGTCGATACAAATTCCGCCAAGTCTGTATATTCAGTAAATGTAGAAATATCCATTTATCCACTGAAAGTGTATTTTCGACATATTTCCCTTATAAGTAACTTTTTCCATTCTGAATTGAATTAGTACCATAAATTTCAATTTCTTATGACATATTAAAAATATAATTTTAAGTTTTATTGACGTTAGATAACTACACATTTTTACAACATATGCAACACATAAAAATATTTGTTTTAATATTTGTAATAATATTTTGTAATGTTCTAGGTTATATTGACACGAAATAATTTGTTTGTATTAAATAAGTTGTTTTGGAAAAAGTGCAGGTTAAGAATAAATAAACTAAACCTAGGTAGATATAAAAAGTTCCTTCTGGGGTAGGCATCTGGCATTAGGCATCAGGAGGTGCTATAATGACGCCACAGGCGGAGGTCGCGGCCAGTGGCCGGCGGCCTGGGACAGGCACGTTATCGACAAAATTGCCTGTTTCACCAAAAATAAACCACTTGTGAAATTAATTGTTTTACTAAAAAATCAGTTTTTCTACCATAAAACTTTCGAAAAAAGTGGATAAATTAGGAAAACAGATTTGAAGCTCCTCGAAGCAAAAGCCGGAAAATCCTCAGTCGTGTAAGAGGATTAGAGGCTCTTAGCGTAATGAGCCACTTTATCCTCACAGCATGAGAGGTTGAGTCGAGACTCCGAGCCAGGTCAAGCGGACTCGAGCCAGGTCAAGCGGACCTGGAGAGGATCAGCGGACCTGGCCTACTTCTCTGACCCTCATCCTGCACCTACCACGTTTACACCCCGCCACCTACACCCCTACCCCTCTCCCAAGAACTCTCCAAACATAAAAAAAATAAAATATAAAAAAATTTAAAAAAATAAAAAAAAATCGACAAACCTATAATGTTCACATAACAGTCATCTCACTACGCTTGCCTAACCCCCCTTCCCCTTCCTATCATAAAAATTCGTAATAAATAAAGAAGGTATAAAATCGAGATACATAATTTTGAACTAACACTCAGCCCATTACCCACATCTCAACCCCACCCCGCCATCACCACATACCCAATCATACAGGAATCGAAAAAAATCGCTAAAAAATATGAGGAACATACGATGTTTACCTCACACTCACCCTTACTGCTCCCACCCTCCTACCCCTCAAAGAATAATTGTACCTTCATAACATATATTTTCCCACCACCCTTACAAATAAATGGAATGTGCCCGTTGGCTACTAAAATATGACTTAAACACATCTCTTTTTTGTTGAAAAGACTCTATTACAAACCTGGAGTATAATTAATTTCTACCATATTTTAAGCAGAATCTTTTAAAAAATGAATTAAACCGAACATATTAAAAAACTGATTTATTCCGTAATGTACAACATGAGGAAACACACAAGTCCATGAAAAAAAGTCTGTATGTATACATCGTCTTCTGTCATGGCGAGTTTCCGTCTCGATGTCTGCTTCAGCGACCCAGGAATTGTAGTGGGCAGGGAAACCCCACCACTTGATGTATGCCCTTCTGTTATTTGTCGTTTCAGCACATTCTCGAACAAATACATGTTTGGAAACTTCGTAGGCTGGATTTCCTCGATGTAGAAAACCACCATGGATGCATAAGTTGTTCAGATATTAAGTTTGCGTGGGTCCTTCCTCTTCGGGACAGTATACACGGTCCGAACCAGGGAAGTCGTCATTTACCTCTTCGAACTTCACGCGAGTGACAGAATAGATATAATTTTACTAGCGGACGAGTTTCGGAAGTAGTTTAAGACACTTATACTTTCCATTCGCTGCAAAATGCATCCAAATCTTGCCTTTCAGTGTCCTGATGATATCATGATTTATAGATGCTTTTAGATTACTGTCCATGGAATTTGTTCACTGAATAATGATTTATGTTATTTTGCTTCATCAGGACCTAGAACTTTACTTTGTAGATTTCTTTGCCCTTGTCAGTTTGCAAATAAATCGGGATTTGTCCTTCGTGTAACACATCCACCATGGCCTCGGTGACACAACACACGTTTTCGAATTAACCGGCCTGGCCCAGACGAATTTTTTATAGGCATCGATGACAGTCAACATGTATTTGTAGCCCTTGTTCACTCGAGCATATGGTATAATCTCCATGAGGTTGGCTTGAAGCAGGTCGTTTATCCCACAAATCATGACCTTGCGATGACGATAGTTGCGCCAGTCGACAACATGCAGTTCGAGAGCATTTTCCAACCGACCCATCGTATGTAGTCTCCCTCCTTCAGTTCTTCGATGATGGATATAATATATTGGTTGTGCGAGAAATTTCGAACATTTTGTGAAGCAACGAGTAGTTGTAGTCTATAGACGAGTTCGTAGGAGTCGTCCCAATATATGTAGCCGATGTTCTTGTCACGGTCAATTCTTCAGACCATCTGCTATTTTCAGTGCTAGGCCACTGAAAAGAAATACTGGAAGGTTGATTTTTTCATTATCTTCATCATAGTAANAGGTTGATTTTTTCATTATCTTCATCATAGTAAGTACCGGTCTCGGGATTATTAACTCGGTAATGTGTGTGCTGTATTCCAACATGTAGGATTCTGTAAACTCCCTGCGCTCCTTGCGAAATAGAAGTTAGTAAAAACCGGGTGTTCCATCTTTTTTGTAATCGGCTACTTAGATTGTCCCACCTGGTAGAAAATATAATTCATCAGCACCGCACTGAGGAATAATTAAACTTTTTCCTGTATGTGCCATACATTATGCCATTAATAAAATATGTGTATGAACGTACGTACCGTCGAGCCAGAGCAGTAGATTTCAGGGCCTTTTCCCATACCTTTTTCTGGTGTGGCAAATCAAAAGCCCATCCTTCATTTCGATCCATTTGTAAATCATCCTGTTTCGTTTTATATGTAAACTCAACAGTATCGTTGACTTCTGTCTTCACTACTATGGTTGCTCCTTTGCTGTCCCTGAGTACATCGACACGGCGAGTAATGAGTATAAGATTTCTTCTTTTATCAGGTCACACGAAAGTTTAACTCTCTTGATGAGAAATTCTTCCAGCAAACCGACTCAATCACCCGATGCATTTCGCCAACAATATCCGACATCGCACTGAAAAAAAATTGTTACTGTTGCTCTCTTTTATAGTGTAAGTCGTGAGTCTCCAACAAACGATTTTCGCTTATTTCCAGGCTTTTGCTGTGGACATCCAGTATGTACTTGCCGATGGTTTTGAATATCCATTTTCATGGCGAGGCAGAAAATCGAGGAAGCGAATATATGCTCTATGGTATCTTTCAGAACTTTAAGATTCTCATCATTTTGTGCCAATGCCACATTAAGTCTGTCAGTAATTTGCCTTGGAACACTATGTTACAAGCACATACNTTCTCATCATTTTGTGCCAATGCCACATTAAGTCTGTCAGTAATTTGCCTTGGAACACTATGTTACAAGCACATATATTGCCATCAAATCGCGAACGATCTCGGTCATCAAACAATCCATCTTCGCCCCAAGCACAGACAAGTAAGTGCAAAGGAATTTCCTCTGATCAGCCAACACATTGTGTAATTGTGATGTGAAGTCATTAGCAGTTTCGAGGACGAAATATTTAGTGGCAGCATTTTGAGATCGTCCGTGTTCGTTAACATTCGANTTCTCATCATTTTGTGCCAATGCCACATTAAGTCTGTCAGTAATTTGCCTTGGAACACTATGTTACAAGCACATACATTGCCATCAAATCGCGAACGATCTCGGTCATCAAACAATCCATCTTCGCCCCAAGCACAGACAAGTAAGTGCAAAGGAATTTCCTCTGATCAGCCAACACATTGTGTAATTGTGATATNTCGCCCCAAGCACAGACAAGTAAGTGCAAAGGAATTTCCTCTGATCAGCCAACACATTGTGTAATTGTGATATGAAGTCATTAGCAGTTTCGAGGACGAAATATTTAGTGGCAGCATTTTGAGATCGTCCGTGTTCGTTAACATTCGAATTATTCTTCTACCAGCCTCGCAATTTCCTTCGTTTCTTGTTACGAGACCACTTCCATCTCCATCTTTATCAAGCTGCAGCGTGAGTCTGTCTGCCCGAATTTGTATATGCTATAATGCATTCTCTATGGTCGACGATTAACTTATCGAATCCACATTGGTACATGACATTGACCCCAGTCTTTTACGATCACCGAAAATCCATACTTGTCTTTACAGCACAATGAACACCGGCTCTTGAAATCTGGTAACATCATGTCTGTATTTAGTGGTCATTATATGCATGTCGCAAATTAAAATAGTTCATGCGAAACAGCACCAACACATTAGCATTATCGCGAATCAGTTGTTTGGGTATGAACGAATAATTAAGGCTGAGGTACACACAATCCACGTTCGCATAACGCCCCTTGAGGCAAGACTGTTTCTCACCTGTCACATCGTCGAGAATAAGCACTGAATTTGGCATTGCTTCGCTTGGTGGCGCGACTGCTTTATTATCGCTGGTACGGAAATAAACCAAACAATCTACGGCTTGCAGTATTCGCGGCAGTTGCAGGTATTTCGGTTGCTGGAGCGATACGAATTACATGACCATGTTCTCGAATCGAAGAGTTCTCTTCTCACAGTAAGCTGAGTAGGACACATGTTTTCCTACAATTTGATGGTCCTATGATGATATACCTAATGCTATTCGGAAATAGACTTCCATGTCGTGATTCGAAGGGGGTAGCCTCATATTCAGTAGTAATGCATACTGGTAGAATAACATCTTGCTTTACAATATGTAAGTTACCATTAGTATCTTTCAGTTCTAACTAGGTAGCTTATACAAAGCATGCAGAGCATAGATATATGATTGCAGAGCATTCGGCATATGTGAATTTAGTGCCTGCGTTTGCAGATAAGCAGTGCTTCAAAGTTTTCAATTCCTTTTTAAAATAAAACTTAAAATAACTGAAATGCCATAGTTTAATGTTTCATTCTGCATATAGTTGTTTCATGGTGTTGCAAATTGTGCTAAACTGGAAATGCTTTACCATAGAAACAAGAAAGCAGATGCTTCATTAGCACTTTACGTCCATACTGTTCCAAGTGTACAATTATACTAAAAACAAAAATGTGGAAAAGCAGCCCATTTATAACTTTTTAGGCCAGTTCACAGCGATGTCTCGAAGAGGTAACACCAAATCTGGAAGCAGGATCGTCGATATACTGATCAACATACTACCATTCGATATGCACATTCTTGGAGACAAGTTCTGTGGACTTGGAACGAAGATAGCTAAGTGGCTGAACCCGGTGCCATGGGAATTAATGCACTAGACAAAGTGTTCAAGCAACACGACATCGCTTACTCACTGAACAAGGATATACAAGCTTAGCACCAGGTAGAAATTATACATGCACATAAGGCCAATGAGTTAAGAAAATAATCAGATACATGACTCGGAGAAAAAATAGCAGAATGAGGAATTTGCAACGTAATGAATGCCAATGGGCATGTGTGCAAAGAGAAGGCGAAACGTGCACGTGAAACGAAAAGTGGCAAAAATGGAATGAAAAACATGCAAGACCTAAGAAAACATCTACTGGCAGATTTTTTCCACTACTTTTGCCTGCACATGGGGCCTCGGGGTCCAAGTCAGACGGACGAGTCGTATCATCTAAGCCATCATCACAGCATCAAACAAACAGAAGAAGTTGATGGAGGCCAAATGGTACAATGCAAATACGGAAGCTATTACCATGAAAAAAAAAATTTCCAAGGCCTCTATATAAGGGCATATCCAGTGGGAGGAGGAGGATGTAAGCAACCGCGATGCAGAAGGAAGAGAGACTAATGAAATCACTACCGAAATGGCTGGTCATGAATTACCCCCTGAATCCAAACATGACAAATGTGCCATAATCAACTGGGACACAACAGCCGGGCCTGTTATGCACCAATTATCTTACGCCGAATATGTAAAACATGCAGACCACTAAAACTTATTCGGTAATTGGTGCCCTCCATCCGCGCTGCAATAGTACCTGATAAATTGTAAACCCTCTTACAACGACAAGTTGGAGTAGATATAGAACATGTGGAACTGTAGACATGTATGACTTCACTTCCTTGTTTTTTCGTACTAGTAAATGAATAAAATTGCTATGGATGGACCAGAAACCATCAGTCATGTTGATAAATCTTACATTCACAGGTCGTATCTCCAAGCTGCATGCTGTATATAGGTTTGGTCGAATTTCAAACCTAAAATACGATACTGAAAATCGATGAAAAAACTACAAGATGGGTCTCATTAAAAGCGGTAATGTTTCCCATTAAGTAACATTCTCTCCTGCCTCTTACAAATTATAGGACATTGCAAGGTATATTCAAGATTTCCTGTCTCCCAACACAGAATTCGAACTACATGGAAATTCCAATACTCTGAAAGATGACATCAGATGCAGCAAATATATGGAAATTACGAAACTTGGTTCTATCGGAATGATGCTGGGGTTCGAGCCTTGCATATATGAAACTGGAAAAATCCACAAAACGTAATGAGTCCTGAACATCTTGCCTATTAATATGATATGTATAAACTGCAATTTGGCAAGTGGTACATGTCTCAATGGTAGACCAAGCAATATACTACTTGAATTTTCACCGATGGTCCCTCCAGGTTATAACAGTTCATAGCACTGCAAAGCATCATTTACATTCTGGTATTTGCGAAGAGACTACACGAGGCGATAGTGAAGATCGTCAACAATCGTGGAGAGTTAGTGAACTTTCGAAACGAATAAACTACACTATGTTTGCATTTGAGAAAATGGGAATATAATTTATGGTGACTGTAAACCATAAAACAAAGCCACACATCAAACTGGCGATCAGTGTACTGCAGGTTACCAAGGTGTAACACATGCAAACAATATTTTCACTCTCAGTCTTGGCTCCGAGGTCGATCGCCGTGGAAGATTACATAAACATTGACAAGATGGCAATTTTTGAAGACAGCATCACAAAAGTGTAACTTTATGTATATCAGTCAATCCTGATTGTACCATACACATAACCATCGGAAGTTGGGACAGTAGTCCAACACCAAGATAACTGCACTCTTCCTTGTACACCATTCCTGCGACTCAGGTAGACACTAACGAACAAATATGGATCCAACACGGCATCGACGAAAATAACGAGCAATGGTGTTAACTACCTCATCAATCGCATTTTCTATTTATTCAATGGTGTTGAGGTAGACCTGACGAGACATGTTGGCTTTACAAACGTGATCGAAAATTATACCTCGCTCATACAGAATGAGATATCTGTAATCAATGTGGCAGACTGGGAGATAGAAGATGACTACAGTGTTCCTTTATGCCCAAGAGGCAAATTTCGAGGTTTGCATTTCTCTAGAAATGCTGCTGGGATTCGCCGAAGACTACAAACGAATTATCATCAACTCTAAGCAGGAACTGCCACTGCTCCTAGCCAATACACACGGGGTACAGGGGAAAATCTGGAGACAGTGAAACTAAAGCTACAGTCCATCGAAAGGATGTTGCCGCATGTTCGGCTACAGTTCAGAAGACAGCATATTGTGAGAATGAGCGGTTCGTAGTTCGACACATATGAAACAGGAAATGGGAAAATTTACTTGAATAGTGGACATGAAAATGAACTTTGAAAATAGAAGTACCTGCTGGCGTATCATATGTATGCTCAATTACAAAATGAATATTATGGGTCCCCCTAATCCCCGATACTGAGCACAGATACCTTCAAGAGTTTAGCCGTGCTCATGGTATTCGACCTTATTAAGAAGGACTAGCACATAATTTCGAATGTGATCGACTGCACAATCGAATTAACTATACATGGATACATTCCCCATCAACATATGCTTCCTGTCTGATACTTAATTGCCGACTTTCACCATCTATTATCCAGACAAAGTCGTCTAGATACTTTAATGATTGCTGCAGAGGGTTTAATAATGATGGGCCATTAGCGATATCGGTTTAGTAAGCTTCGAGCAAAGAGCACAGCATGATGTACCGTAATCTGCAGACGATGGCATAATGCACATTCGTTCCTTCCGACCCCCTTGTTAGTGGAAATTGTTGGACGAGAAAAGCAAGAATATGAACGACTCGCTGACTAAGTATCACCAGGTAATAAAGTGGGACAAATGCAAGATGCTGTACCGCCAAGTGGGAAAACATGCTACGCGACTTGATAATAAAGTATCCGCAAGGACCGTCTGTGTAGTGGGGTCCAAGCAGAAAAAATGGGTGAGCGAATTGTGAAAAAAACTAGGGTGTATTCATTGTCATACAGTTCCAGTACGGCTGTCCTTCGCTGTGCAATTTGACAGATTTTTTCGACAACCAGCAGTTGCATGTCGGCGACAGTTCAGAACCTGACTGGTCAAATGCTTGTAAGAATGCACAGCTGCTTCACATATGGTGTGCCTTGTCCTTGGACAGTGACTGTACTTCCTATGACTAAACATGTAGTCACCCCAACATCGTTTCCCAAGAATAAAAAAATAAGATGAACAGAGACTGGACATGTTTATTATGTTATGGTGTTTATGTATTTATCAGCAAAATAAATTTTTTGTGTTTGTAAATCAATTTAAATATTATTGTTTTTAACCTTTATTTGTTAGAATATAATTTTTGCCTTTAATATTTCTTAAAGATGAAAATCGACATACTTCTTATGCTGCATGATCTATTTATGTTTTGGAATAAAACTGATGAAGGGCCAAACTTGCACGGTTTTGTATAGATGTACCTAGTAATGAATACACACATGCCTTCAGTTTGAAACCAGGAGAATGATGTTTTATGGCTAGGCTGGTAAGGGAGAGGGATTGGTATGGTTGGGATTCTGTGTGGTGGTAAGGGGATATAGAGGTGTTGATGAGAGTTGTGGAGAGAAGAAAGAAAGTTTTGGGTTGGGAAAGGAGGGGAAGGGGGGGGGGTTGGTGCAAAGCCAACGGGTGTGAGTAAACGAGAGTGCACCTTGTGGGGATTTCCAGTGAGTGGACGAAAGAGTAGAGGTGCAGATCATTTCACATAACATATTTTGCATGCATGTTTTCGGCCATAGTACTGGCGAAAGAGTAGTGGGCGAAAGAATAGAGGTGCAGATCGTCTCACATAACATATTTTGCATACATGTTCTTCGGACATAGTACTGGCGAAACGATCTACTTCTTCATGTGTGGTACCAGTAGTGCTATCAACTTCTTCGGATGGACCACTCACAGCACTACCATCATCGACTTCTTCGTTTGCAGTCCCAGCAGTGCTCTCGACTTCTTCGGATGGATTACATACAGTAGCGTCTCCATTGTCCTCTTTGGGTGGGCCACCTATAGCATCTCCATCGGCATCGTGACCCAAGCATACAGTTTTAAGACTTCGATGCCTGTACTGTGATGAAGCCTTTGCAAAAAACCAGCAATGTTAGACAACACGAAAATTGTCAGCATAAGATTAACCCATCTCTCATGACATTTAGTTGTGAAAAGGGTTTCGTCTGTTTGCTCGTAATGAAAATCTATACAGGCATTCGAAAATGTGTAAATTACTTTTTCCTCCACCAGCAAAACAAAAATATAAATTGCCATCGCCACGAACCTGCAGTGGACTTGTAAGTACTTATGTTTGTAATGATGATGTACATATGCCAACACTTTCTAGTACTGTAAGTTATTATGCAATGGTACTACCATTGGTAAGTGAGAATGTTCATGTGGATGGTATGCACAATTCGCTGTCGATATCGGGTTGATCGTTTCCCTATTGTGATGAGACATACAGTAAAAGTAGCAATGCACGTAGGCACGAGAAGTGTGGTAAATGCACAAATAAATGTGTCGTGAGGAATATCGCCAGCATGTCAAGTAGTGTAAACCCCCGGCTCGATAACCTGGCCATGTTCTAGGCAAACCTAAAACTAATGGATTTGTGTTGAAGGAATCTGCTTTTTGTGGCAGTCTCAAGAATTGTGTCAAAGAAAATTCGCTGGGTACGCCGAAAGACATTTCCATGGTTCTGTCAGTCATGAAAAATAGTGTATTAAAACACCTTACCGAAGAGCTGGAAAACCAAGGGTCCCTAAAATATAATGTAAGATTATAATATAACTACTCGAAACCAGAACCCTACCAGGATGAACATTGTGGAAGGACATTCAAGACCGCGAATGTACCAATCTGTAAGGTATATTACATCGTAAAGAGTGCAGAGAGATAATATACAAAGATATTTCGCGAGGAAGAAGAAATGGCGATGAAGCATTCAGATTGGACACATTTTGCGGTTGACCATTTCAAGCTAAGGACAAATGTAAACCATCCACATATAAAATAATGTGAAGTTCTCGTCTTGCCCTCGAAAATCATTGCTAAGAACTGTTTGTATGTATGTAAAATTCTGTAAATAAATACTTATATCAAATATATTGTGTTTTATAAATTTTTTAAAAAAATTTTCTTTAAAAATTTGGAGATTATATAAACTCCAAGTTTATAGGAGTATCGTCGACAAAGAAAATTGTAAACAGATGACATGTGAGCTGTCTGGTGGTAGATGCTGAAAAAATAAATAAATAGCATAATATAAAGTGCCCAATACTGGAAACATATGAGTTCAAGTCGTAATTTAGTGCAAATAAGCATATACCATTGATTGTTATGGGTGGAGTAATAATTTTTTCTTTGGTATGTCCAATAACTGATTTGGGGCGGGAAGTTTGGTGATGGAGAGTTAAGTGTGATTTCTCAGATTTTTTTTCAGATTTATTTAAGTTTTTCTCAATTTTTTATGATTGAGAGGGTGTGAGAATGGAGGGGGGTGAGTTTAGGGTGGTGGGATGAGTGTGAGGTTAAAATTGTATGTATCTCGATTTTTAGATTTTTTTCAGATTTTTGCCATTTTTTATTATTTGACGCTGGGGAGAAGGTGATATAAGAGTGGTAGGATGACTGTATTGTTAACATTATGCATCTCGATTTTTTTGAATTTTGAAAGATTTTTTATGATTTTATATTATAATTGTCATGGTGGGAATTGGGAGGGGGTGAAGTGATTGTGAATAGTGGTTTGATAAGGGGGAGGGTATAGGGAGCCAAGTGTGGACATAGTAGCCGCATAATGTTGGTCGGGGGAGGGGTCTAGGTCCGCAGATCCTCCCCGGTCTGCTTGACCTGTCTTGGAGTCTTGAATTCTCCTCTCCCGCTCTGTGGATTAATAGGCTCATTCCGCCAAGAGCCTATAATCCTCTTGCTCTACTGAGGATTTTTCGGCTCTTGCTTCGAGGAGCTTTAAATCCGCTTTCCTAATTTTTCCATTTTTTTTTAGAAAATATTTGATGAAAAATTTTTTTTTCCTAAATTTTAAATTTCGGAAGTAATATTTGGGTGGAACTGGTTATTTTTTATAACATGGCTGTCCCAGGCCACCGGCCGTGGGTCGCGACCTCCGCTTGTGACGTCATGGTGGCAAACTTCTACCTCCTGATGCCAGATGCAGGTTCCAAATGCCATATATCTACACCACTAAAATATATAAATAATTATTTTTCCACTGAAAACAACGCTGCTAATAAACGCACTTCTGAGAATATAAAACAGGTGGAATCTATTTATCATTAGTATTGCCATTAATGATTAGCTGCACGTTGCCTAGCACAGATGTATTTTAACGCCAATGAACTTACCGAAAATGAAATTTCTGTGATACATATCTTATCAATCTAAACGGTTTCACTTACACGTTAAATTTGGAAGATTTTCCTTTTAAAGGGCAGAAAACTCGTATCCATGGCTCGATTGGAATTAGAATCTCATTAGATATAAATATTAATGTTATTAGACGGACATATTTTATTCTTGTAAGAGCTTTGTTTGATTTTAATAGGATTCATACTAAAAACTTATATTTCAGATAACACATTTTCGACTTCCCTACCTTTAATTCCAGTGATGATTCACAACTACATATTTACAACATAAAAAAAATATTTCTAATATCTCTTCATAAATTTGAAATATAATTAACTTTACCTATGACTCTCCAACACATCTTACCGAATTGAGACAAAATTACGCGCTCAGATAAAAAAATATTGTAGAATATAGGCAGTAAAACATATATTTCAAAATATATGAAATAATTTCTTGTTGTTTAATGTTATATACTAGGCACGAAGACACAATAACTAGAATAGGTAGTTTTTCAGAACTTGTTCTGTATAAAATATAATTAAGCATTCCAAACATTTTAAACATAATAATGAAATTCTTAATGAGAGTAGGTTTTCGGAAGTAAAATTTCCAGTTGAACCTGGTGCAAAATTATAGGTAATATGTCATTATAAAACATAAAACCTTTAATTATTAAAGGAATCAATGATTTTAAGAATACATATAATGTAGTTTGTTATCTCCAACATGAAACTATTTGTTACTGTCATACGTGTCTAATATATTATTTATAAAATGTTGCGTACTTCAGTTTTTCAGTTTCTTGTCATATTCGAGTGTTTTAAGTCGTTCTCAATGGTATNATTTATAAAATGTTGCGTACTTCAGTTTTTCAGTTTCTTGTCATATTCGAGTGTTTTAAGTCGTTCTCAATGGTATAGATGACGATGCTTCTTTTCGATATTTCAATGAATCGTTTTAAGTAATTTTGATATCTGAACTAGAGTAGAAATATTAATTCTATGGTGACAGTGGCGAAGAAAGTTTCGTGTAAAATAGACTTCGCTCGTTCCCAGAACTAGAAACATTAGAAAATACGGAGACTTTCCTTATTTCATTATTTTCAACGTAGCTCCGTTTATCGTCATTATGGATTGCGCTTCCATATATTAACAGTANATTTATAAAATGTTGCGTACTTCAGTTTTTCAGTTTCTTGTCATATTCGAGTGTTTTAAGTCGTTCTCAATGGTACAGATGACGATGCTTCTTTTCGATATTTCAATGAATCGTTTTAAGTAATTTTGATATCTGAACTAGAGTAGAAATATTAATTCTATGGTGACAGTGGCGAAGAAAGTTTCGTGTAAAATAGACTTCGCTCGTTCCCAGAACTAGAAACATTAGAAAATACGGATACTTTCCTTATTTCATTATTTTCAACGTAGCTCCGTTTATCGTCATTATGGATTGCGCTTCCATATATTAACAGTANACTTTCCTTATTTCATTATTTTCAACGTAGCTCCGTTTATCGTCATTATGGATTGCGCTTCCATATATTAACAGTAGATTACAGTAAAAACTTCTGTGAAAAAAAAAGAAAAATTTTAATACTGCAGAGAGCCACGCAAATAAATGCTTTAAAAGAGACCAAAATGCGAGGTGGATAATTTATACGAGACAGTACTAAGAAAAGTTAACAAATTTAACTATTGCGTGTGACCAAACTGTTAAGTTCTAGCCGTTGCATAGGTACATGCCAAAAAAAAAAAACAGAAGCAGGAATGGGATAAGTAATTTTAAAAATCCTTTTCCTAAAAATTATGAACATAACATAGTCCTAGTATAGAAAGTTAAGTTGTTCAGAAATCCCAGGCTACGGGACCTATTATTTTTAAAAAATGTAATAAGTCGGTAATTTTTGATGATGAGTCAAGTCTGTACTGAGGCGCTTTCTTTTGTGTGCAAGTGGCATTACTCTTTCAGTGCTGTATTTAGAGCAGAAATTAAGTTTATGATACAAGGCCTCAGAAAAAATGTGTTTAAACGAAAATTTTGGCCATCTAGAACATGCAATATCACCCCACCCCTTTATTTTCACCACTATCATGTAAACAACCTGCATAAATGGGGATGGCGTAACATTGGAAGAAAGATCTTAAAAATTCACAAACTCATCNCTATCATGTAAACAACCTGCATAAATGGGGATGGCGTAACATTGGAAGAAAGATCTTAAAAATTCACAAACTCATTCGATTTTAAAATTTTCACGTTGTTACTGGTTACTTTTCGTGGTAATGAAATTGTTAAAAAATATGTTCTAATGCTGTATTGATGAGAATGATTTTTCCATAAAGAAATTATCGATTTCTCATATTCGCTATAGTAAGGTATGGTGCAGCAAACATAGCATTATTAGACGTATTACTCAGCATCNTTATCGATTTCTCATATTCGCTATAGTAAGGTATGGTGCAGCAAACATAGCATTATTAGACGTATTACTCAGCATCGAAACAAACGAGGTAAGTTTCAGCTCAAGAAGAAATAGGATTAGATGATCTCCTACCACCTTTTGTGCGACAATTTTGCGTACGTACAAAAAGTGACACATCTGTGGAAGTTCACATATATTTTTTGCACCAAGTACTAAGTGACTTCAAGGACGGTGTAGTCAAACATCTTGTGATACTGGTCTTCGCACAGAGGTGATCATAACAAAATTGAAATTTTCACGTACGTCCATTTTAACGATGCACTTAACTCTAGCTTCTATGCGTAGGCTAGAGTGACGTGTCGCGTTTAAAAATGGTTGGGACAACTGCGAGTGTTTGCAAAATAATAAATACGACATGATGGTTCTCGCATGTTTACAAGCGGCTTGAACCAGCAGGCAGTGGCTCCATATCGTTTAACGGATGGTTTCAGGGGGCACAAGTTAAGACTCATTATACATACACCTACTTCTATAACAAGTGGACTTTATTTGCGAATCCTTGCAGACCCCGTACATCAATTCAAGTATTGTGTTTATTCATCAGTTTAAGTTAGAGTTTTTCCACCAGACAAAGTACCACAGCAAATGTTCAAGGTTACTAAATTATTGTTGGAGACTCACAGGTCAAAGCTTGGGGTCAAGTGACTATCCCTTTTTTCTCTTCTCCTTTCAACGTTATATTTTGTACATAACAGGTTTTCGAATGCACCGTAAAAAGTGGAGAAAGACTTTTCAAAAATTTATTAAGCTTCCCTTGAGGAGGCGTAGGGCCACTGTATAATAACTATTTAAGAATGCCAGCAGTTTCCATGCCCTTGCGAGTTTACAGATTTATACGATATAGAAATGGAGTAGCATGTATAAGATGGGTTCCTCTCTTTTTTTTTATCCTCTGTTTTATTTGTTATGCGAATATTATAACCAGAAAGTAATTTTTGACTACAAAGAATGATGTGATACTAAAGACAAGCTTGGGAAGTTATCAAATTATTATATTAAAAGATTGTAGTTTCTTTTATAACCATATAAACCAATTCCCAGTTATATGTAGTTTAAAAACCGCTAGAATTTTCTAAATGCTCCACAAACAATTGTAGTCCAGCTTTTAAGTATTATAAACACGTTTATTTATTCTTACAATAAAGAAATTGTCTACTTAAAACTCTTGCAAAACCTTGTATTTATCAATGTTGACATCAATTTCGAGAGTGCAGTTTGTAAGTATTCAGTTCACTTCAGTACTGTTATCTGCCTTTTCAAGTTCCTTCAGCTATATTGCAGAAAACAAACCATGTAACAATTCTGACAAAGAAAAAAGGGAAAAGACAAAATATCCAACCAATAATTACAGAAAGAACATATTAAGCCAAAAAAAGTACGTAAAGTTTCTGAAAACTACGAACAACCACGATTAAACGCAAATATAATAACGGTGACTGAACACAAAGTTGCTGTTTGCAAGTAAAAGCAGGTTTCATAAAACGGTTGGAAGGAAAAGTGTATAAGTAATTTCTTTATAGTTGTATTAGTTAAGATGCATAGTTCTTTATGATTATTACTGCTGCAGTCATGAAAGCCGCCATCTAGTTTCGTACACATGTTTAAGTTGCACAAAAATAAATAAAATTTATATTTTTATTATGCATCCAAATACCTCGGCGTTACGGGCACTTTCAATTTCGCCTTTATTTTTCATTACCTCAGCTCAGTGTATCTTATTGATTAATTCAGAAGCGTTGTACCCTCTTTTCGTAACGTATTTATTTCATTTTTACCAACTTATAATAGTCCGCGCACTTTAGATTCATGAAAATTTTATACAAGATGCGCGTTAAAAACTTTAATTTCAAATCTCCGAAAATGTTTGTGTCCAAGAAATGCTACTTTGCTTTCTCACAAATATTTATTTATAACACGAACTAGTTCTCAATTAAAGCAATGATACTCAGCGTTAATAAATTTTAAGCAAATTTAGAGAAACTAATAACTTAGTTTTTGAATCTCTACATGCAATACAAGAAACAAAATATTATGATATATATATATATATGACCTGCAGCATGCATAATAATAATATTTAATATAGGTTGATAAAACCTTAAGATTTTGTGAAATAATATGTAGTTCAATTTTGGTAAATGACAATTTTGGGAGTAGCATATTCTAAGTCTTACCGTTTTCTGTATTTGTGTACCAGACATTTTTCTTGTCTTTTAGACAGGCATCATTTCATTTTATTCATCTTCTACAAAACCTTTAGGTCTTGAAAGTCTATCGTAGCAAACATACTGATAAACAGCATTCGATAAAAGTATTCCCTTTATATTAACATAGATAAGCTGAACCAGGGTTTGTATAAACTAATTGTTTTTGATTTGCGACAAAAGGATTAAGAAATTTTTCAACGGGGAAATTGAATTGCATCAAATGGCTGTGTGACTGGTGCCTGTTACTTCCGTACAACATAGCGTGACTGCAGTCGTTTAAAATGCAGTGGCGTGTGAGGCGTATTTATTACTTGCCGTGGCCTCGACTTAATAAAATAGCCATCAAGTAAAGACTGATATAAATACGAGTACTGTAAAATATCCCTTGAAGAATTAAGTTACGTATTACAGATCGATGAAACTAGGAGGAAGAACTCCGTATGCTACCTGGGAAAACAGTGCCGAACCGCATTTCTACGTCATTTAAAGTTTTGAACAGCAAGCATGGAAAATTTAATTTGCGAATGTTATTTATGTGGCACAACCTCACTTGTAAAGTTGATTAGCTGCTTACCATTTCGTGACTGACGAACGGATTCGTTAGACGTGTGCGAAACATATTTGTAAAAAGAAGTTCAGAGGTTTTTTTGATGAAGTGTGAAGCAATGACGAAAATTCTGTGATTCCAGTGATGGAATTATCACTTGCTTACTGTCAAATCTCACTTGCTTGTAGTCACCATCTTTGCTTAAGCTTAAGGGAAGGTGAACTCTATTTAACAGGCTCCCTAAATAAAGGTTGAGAAACAAAAAAGAAATTGTTTGTATGGGATTCTTCATTTTTTCGCACTTAAATTGTACACAAGAGAATACCAAATGTAAATCCTTACAGCAGCATAAAAAAATGAATATGTGGAATAGAATGGCTTCTAGCTTAAGATATTCGAATTCCTTTTTTTATTCTAATCATGACTTAGTCTACATAGCCCGAAAAATCTACCAATTTATCTGCAAACAGTGTCGAGCCCCGTAACTGATAGCCTTGTCAACATTAGGCTTATTTTTAAACTTGCGAGTTAGGCAGAACCAATATTTTTTGTTTTCATTGTTATTTAAATATTAAGTACAGGGGATAGTTTAGTATGTAACGCAAATATTATATTTTTGTAATGGAATATATACAACATATTATGTACATACTCGTTTTGGCAGTAATTCAGTTCCACCTAGGATGCTTGCAGTTCACAGCAATTCGAGTAACTAAAGAAATCTATTCATTTTGCTTATTTACTTTCTGAACGTTAGAAACTGAAGAATCCTGGCAATTAGCAGGTTTGTGGCTGAAGGGCTGTAAGCGCATGAATGAATCAAATGTATTCTGTATTTTTAATAGCTTCTTTATGTTTTTCAGAAAAAATCTAAACAAATAAGTGCTAAAAGACGCAATAAAAATTAAATTTCTTAATTATAATATAAAAAAAACGTATAAATGATAAATGAAGGAATATTGTAATATCTTATCTTGCTATCTTAGTAGAAATAACTGCGATAATTAATGTAGGTTAATTCAGATATTTTGCCAGGGATAAATTCTTTTCAGCGAAATTATTCGCAAAAAACCAGACTACACAATCACAGGGTGGAAATGTCTATTCAAGCGATCATCTGGTGGAAAGGGAAAACATATTCAGTGACATACCAATTAAGGGAGAGATGAAGGTCAGAGGGGTTGCCTTATAGCATCTCTAATTAATTTAAATGATTGTTATTTTATTCTGGTTTTACATTAAAATGCTCATGTAATTAAATAATTGCATTAGTCAAGTGTAAAGACCACCATAGTTTAATTTAAGTCAAATTACAGTGTGTGAAATAATATTGCAAATTACACAATAAATATAGACCCCGGGGAGGAGGAGACAATTCACCCAATTCCCAGCCCCACGTATGGTTATCTACTGAGAGTTGACACTCACTCAAGTGTGGTGTTGACTGAGTCCAACTTACTTGAGCATGAGGCAATTTATGAGCGGTAATTACGCACCCAAAGAGGTTCGGTTCAAGCTACAGTGATGGAGTGGAAACATTTGGGTGGCTCTTAACAGCGAGTACTTGAGAGCCGATGAAGGTGAAGCGAGGTGAGTATGGGGTAGCGCCGGAATGTTAGGACGGGGAGACGGGAGATTCCCCAGAAAAAAAAAACCCGCTGACCAGCGGCAACATACGACACGATTCCCACTTGCAAAAACTCGGAAGTGACCCAACCGATAATCGAGATCGGTTAACCTTGGTGACAAGCGAGCGTTCTAGCCGCTACATCACTGCAGACCCTACAGTGACGGGTTTTCGCATGCTCTCGCAAACATTGTCTTAGTTTAATTTTTTTTTTTTTGGATTGAAGCTTTGTTGTTGAATGTCGTGGAGTTTTGGAAGACGTTGCAGCCTCAATATTCCAGATGGAGTAGCAGCGTTAATAACAGTTACCTACTGCAAAGTTTCCCGAAACATCGGGACAGGATACGACGTCAACACAGCCGCAACCCAGAAGCCAAGAACACACAATGCTAGATTTTCCATACACGTTATAATTACCATATATAATCGTGCGACATGGAGTTCAACCTTCTTCTTTTTATCTTCGTATGTCTCGGATAATAATTTTTTTTTCCGCAAGACTTGGGTTTTTGCTTTCACACACAAAAATTACTACTTTGCATGGAAGTGTACAAATGTACAAAATAAGTTGCACGTTTAATGACAGAGAATTGTTTGTTGGGAACCACTGCCAAATATATTTGTGAACACGTCGTTGTAGTTTAAAAACAAATAACTTAATGGTAGTAGTATTTTCATGCAGTTTGTGTGATGATCAACGAGTAAGCAAAATATATANTTAAAAACAAATAACTTAATGGTAGTAGTATTTTCATGCAGTTTGTGTGATGATCAACGAGTAAGCAAAATATATTATTTGTTTTCAGCGTTTTCCATTAAAAGTTATTTTCTCGTTAGTGGTGTTAAGATTTATTACTAAAAATTTTTTAACTTTATTCCTATTAGTCAGTTCAAATGGAAATTCTTATTTTACTTTAACTGCCTGTAAACAAGTTTTAAAAAGTAATGTTTTTCACATAAATGTTATATTAAATTTTATGTCCAGTGCAGAATAATGTATGAGTTATACGTCAGGCATTGTCATNTTAAAAACAAATAACTTAATGGTAGTAGTATTTTCATGCAGTTTGTGTGATGATCAACGAGTAAGCAAAATATATAATTTGTTTTCAGCGTTTTCCATTAAAAGTTATTTTCTCGTTAGTGGTGTTAAGATTTATTACTAAAAATTTTTTAACTTTATTCCTATTAGTCAGTTCAAATGGAAATTCTTATTTTACTTTAACTGCCTGTAAACAAGTTTTAAAAAGTAATCTTTTTCACATAAATGTTATATTAAATTTTATGTCCAGTGCAGAATAATGTATGAGTTATACGTCAGGCATTGTCATCCACAGACACCTAGTCGCTCAAATGTGTTCATGCCTCGTGCATATCCCATGAAAGTTGCACACAACTAAACTTTGCTTTCAGCTTTCGTCCTAGTATTAATGGATCGGGTGTTATACATGCCATGTTTTTTTTTCTTAAAACCAATTTCGGAAAGCTTTCAAACATAATATTGTTGTTCGTGTAACGCGTTTGGTAGCTCAAAACATGTTTTAAGCTCTCACGGTGTTTGTAAATACTATTAGCGGATTTTCCATCAGACGCAGTAATCATTTTGTGATTTCTCCAGTGGAGGATTGTGGAGAGTACACAAATAAGATATCTCTCATGTGTTAAATATACTTTTCGCTACAAGCATATAAACATATATTGCTTATTTCATTTGACCTTCGAAGCCTTCTTGATCGTTCTTAGTACTTAATAAAATTATAATTTTAATATTTCAGATATATTTGTCGCTTTGACTTTTTAATGCATAATTCACGGTATTTCATATTAATATTCGTATTTAATTTAATGGGGGATAAAAATTTACTTCATGACTTAGAAACCGGAATTATATATCACGCGTATTTTTATAATTGTGTTATGAGTGTATGAAAATAAACTTTAATCATTTCAATGATGTTGAATAAAATTAGCCGGTAATAAAATGACTGCACTGATGATTTCACAATATATTACTTTATGACAGCGGACGTCCTTACTATTAAAAAAAACGATTTTTTTTAATATTCTTATAAACAAATGATTAAATCTTCCGCATTGTTACGACGAAGTCTCACTATCAAGATTTTTTCTGAGGTATCTTACTTTAAAACTTGTTTGCCTTAACATTTAAACAATTGTAATTGCTGTACCCAAGCTGTAGTAAAATAAATTCGCAATTAACATTTAAAATCACTTCTTTAGCTAGAACAATCTATTCAATTAAATAAAAATTTTGGTTGCTTTGTTTTAGATCTGAACCCTTAAATGCAATATCTCCTTTTCATTTCAACTTTAGCAGATCCTAGCGCTTCTTCTAACAATAATTTATGTGAAGTTTAAATACTATAAAAACACAAATAAATTACCGCATGTTACATACTCGATTAAACTCGCAGTTGCAGGCAATCTAAAATAAATTATAATCGCATTACTCTTAAGGTCACCGTACAATATTTCTCTGTAGATTTATATAAACAGATAAACCTACGTTAAATGTGAAGTAAGAAAAAATATATATGTAATTTCTAAAATTAAAAAAAAATTCTAAAAACATGTATTAATGCTGATAATGTAGAGAATTTAAATATTATACATTTAAGAGGTTTCTGCGCTTGGTTAAGCGCATTTAAAAGCCTTGTTATGGTTCCTCTTCTCTGCAGGTCTTGTATTCGTCCGCAACATGCAAAATTATTATAGCAATGGCCGATACTATTTTTTTCGTTATTGATTGAAACAGAAATTTCGTTATCTTAAACAGGTAACTAACATGTCAATTCTTATTCTTAAGTGAAAAAACAAACATTACGTGAAGTCCTTAAATTTAAGCTGCTCCCCATGAAACAAAAATAAAGAGTCCTGTACACCAGCTAACCACCTTGCGGTCCAGTACCATGTGATACCTAGACATGAAAGCACCTTCCTTTCCCCTCCCAATGCCTTTTTATTGATCGTTTTTAGAGGGCCTCCCGCAAAACAAGGAAATGATTTTTCAATAACTGTCTTGAGGCCAGAGAAATTTAGAGAAGAAAACGGAGACTTATAATATAAACACAGCGACTACGAACTCACACTTTTAATATGCACAACGTTTTGGTACAAAATGACATTTANCTGACATTTATAAATCATTGCAAACTTAACCACAAGTTTTTAAGCCATAGTTTCTGTTTGAATGTTTGCAGTTCCAAACAATAAAATTATGTGTAAATTTGATTTCATAATTGCTAAATTAACCTCGAAAAGTTTGCAAGCAACAGAGCATTACCTTTGCAAACAAGGGTATTAAAATGTGTTAACTAACTGTCCTACATCAGAGAGAAAATCAACGCAAATGAATTACCCGTTTTGAATGCAGTAACTAAACATATCCATCCACGTACCAATACGGCAACTTGAAATGTCTAAGGCTAAGTGCTCTGTACAAGGAATACAGGTTACATGAAGAAAGTAATAGAACAAACATGCCTGTAGAAATTGAGTAAAAACTTGATACTCGGAGCCTTGTAAAGTGACCGCTTGAACGTAATGTAATTTAATATGAAATATTTTTTGAACATGTACTACTAAAAATGTAAAATATAATATCGTGGCGAATATTACACGGGAGAAGGGTATTAAAAATATGTACTGGTGAAATATAGGCAAACTTAAAAAATTGTGTCAAATAGATTACTTTCAGTCAGTGGCGTTCTAAATGTCTGCTTATGGAATTACGTTCAATTTCTGTGTAGATGTACATCCAACATCAACAACTGCCATGGCTGTACTGATTGGCTGTCTTCCAATTAAATATATACATACTTCGTTTAACTCAAAACAATGAGTTTAGCGAGAAATTTGAAAGTTGAATACATTCACGTGTGTTACCATGAACGGGGTTCCATTTAAGTTCGCTCAAATCTTGTTAAGGATTCCACCGAGAAATAAGATAATTCAAAAAATGTGTCAAAAGTTTATTTGTGCTTTTAATGAATCTATAAGCATTTATATAGATCTCAGAGCTTCACGTTAATCTGCTCTGTATATTGTGACTTTTTCGATGTGCACTAATAGAAATAAGTGTCGCAAACAATCAATATAAACTGAAATGTGTTTTTTTTTATTCCTGGAATATTCGTCCCCTTTAATTTATATAATATTTGGAGCAGTAAGATTCTATGGGTATTCGGATAAAATACTTCTTATTGTACTCCACCTACCATGCTTTAAAATAATTCCAAATTGTTTACAGTAATATAATATCCAAATCAATCTATATTTTAACTTGTCTGTCATCTAACTTGTTAGCAGGAAAATATTTTACAAGTGAATAGAAGTAGATGTTATGTGTAATGTGTTGAATTCTCTTGTAAGTAACGATCTGCGTCTCGTTTATAACTGATGTGTGAAATAATTGGACAACCAAATTATGTACTTAGTTACTAAAGTGTACACATTGGCTTACCCTTAATAACATTTTGTTTCCTCTATTTTCCAACTGTCTAGAAAATAAAATTTACTTTATATTTATTTTTAAGTTATGAACGTTTATTAAAAAAAATATATTATATGAGAATTATTCCACACAGCACATGATATCCATATAATTTCCCGAATATATTCATTATATGTCCACAATATCCTGATGACCATGGGATATCCACAGGTTTGACCAGATATTATACGAAGTTCTGGATATCCTAGGGATATATTATCAAATATCTCTATAATATACTGTTGTCACATTAAACAGGATATCTTAAAATATAACATGAAATATCCTGGGGGTATCGTACATAAGTCTCTGATATCTTCCTCTCTTTGGAATAACACGGGAGTGAATTATTTTGGAGGTAATAAGCTTATTTCCTTTCTATAAATCGCCAGGATAAGATAATCATAGTAATTTTTATATCCTAGGAAAACCCACATATATACATAACATATATTCAGGAAGTCCCTACACAACAAGAACTGCCCATTCAAAAATCCAGATTAATGAAATATTTTACAGACACCCATCATGGTGTCTATGGGATGTACTACTAAAATATATCTGAAAATATAGACCTTCAGATCTGCCATGTCATATTTACAAAGGTCTTTTGGATATACCATAAATATGTCCACTGGAAATGCAGCTAGGATACCCTTCAAATGTACAATGAAGATGACTCTTCGGCATCCCCAAAGAGGACCTTTGAACAGCAACAGAATATCCATACACTATCACACACTCACTGGGATATATATGGGATATCAACAAAATCAATCAAAATATAATCTGAATGTTCTTAGGACATATGCGTGTTTTGTAAGATTAAATATCTCAAATTACCTCAATTAAAAATCGTATCTTCCTACGAGCATGGCACTTCCTGATTTAGATATTAATTTCCCTTTTTGTGTGTCTGAATTCTCAAAGACATTCCCTGAAATATCCCAAATAATCAAAACTTTCACGCAATGAACTGTGATGATGATAGCACAGTTACAGTACGTAGAACTTTTAAATTTGTTAAATTATGAGAAATGTAATAATTTTTGTATTTTCGTTAAAGTGCACAATTCAAGTTCACCCCGCTTCTTATACGTTTCACTCTTAAGAGGTACGTGTATTTTGCAATATGTTTGATTTCACTTATTAAGTTTAGCATCACATCATTGCTCTTTCACCAAATTGCTAAAATTTCGCTGGCACTGAAAATGTAAGCGCTATCTATCATTTAATTTCTTTATCCATACCATGTTTAGCCTACGTAGAGAAAATACTTTTCTTTAAGCACATTCCTTCACCTTTTAATAGCCAACCTGCAAGACGTAGTTAGCTCAACGGTTAGGAGGGACGATAAGTGTATGGCGTAGCTTGCTTGTAAACGTTTCCATTTGAGAAATGCGTGCAGATTTTAAAATTGAAGTTTTTTTTTTACCGATTAACCCAAAGATATAAATATAGACTTTTCTCAAGGTTCCCAAAACATACTATAATAATTATTTCTCGTATGAATATTTTATTCAATGTTCTCTTGTTTGCGTACAGCGGAAAATGGCAGAGAAAAAAATTGTTGCAAACTTTTCCTTGTTAAAAACCATTTTGTTCGTAACATGATAACCTTTATTCGTGTCGCAATTGGAAACTTAGGTTCATAATNGTTCTCTTGTTTACGTACAGCGGAAAATGGCTGAGAAAAAAATTGTTGCAAACTTTTCCTTGTTAAAAACCATTTTGTTCGTAACATGATAACCTTTATTCGTGTCGCAATTGGAAACTTGGGTTCATAATATTAGCGTTGTTCGAATTAAACCGCGTTTTTTTCTTATAGCTGACAATCAAGGAAAAGGCAAAATTTATTTGAAAACTTGATTAACACTCTTAATGTAATTTAGAAAGCTAAAATACACAAACCCTTTACATTGCAATAGCGTCTCATCTCAGGTAAGATACGACCAGGTGCATNTTGCAAACTTTTCCTTGTTAAAAACCATTTTGTTCGTAACATGATAACCTTTATTCGTGTCGCAATTGGAAACTTAGGTTCATAATGTTAGCGTTGTTCGAATTAAACCGCGTTTTTTTCTTATAGTTGACAATCAAGGAAAAGGCCAAATTTATTTGAAAACTTGATTAACACTCTTAATGTCATTTAGAAAGCTAAAATACACAAACCCTTTACATTGCAATAGCGTCTCATCTCAGGTAAGATACGACCAGGTGCATNATTTAGAAAGCTAAAATACACAAACCCTTTACATTGCAATAGCGTCTCATCTCAGGTAAGATACGACCAGGTGCATCAAACTTTTGCAGCAGTACTGATTTCTTGCGTGGAATAATTACTCTCCTTTTCAAGTTTGCAGCGAGGTCAGGGAGTACTGGTCTAGTGTTTTGGAAATCATCTGTAGGCGGGTTGAAAAAAACAACGCCTGAACTGCGCGCAGTATCACGACACCTTTCTAGGCCGACCTGTTTCAAGAAAAAAATATATGATGCAGAATTATACAACTGGGAGTCATAAAAACTCTGAAAGAAGATAGCTGGAATTTATGTAAATTTCGTTTGTTGCGCTGTGCCACGTTTATTCCGAAAATATAAATTCGGTTATGAGATAAAAAAGTTGAGTGAAGTAATTATTTAAAGATTGTGGACATATTTAACTATCAAATATGAATTTTAAATTCTGTGTTCTAATAGCGTGTACGCCTACATTTCGTAGAAAAAGTATTTTTTCCTTTCACCATTCATTATTGCGAATTTTCCTGTTCCTTCGAGATAACTATCCTACAGTTTTATACAGTAAAATAGATTACCTAAAATTTTTAAAATTTAAAATATTCAAAATAATTTTTCTTAAAATACATTTTGATCATCGTATATATAAGAGGGCTTCAGGTATAAATCAACTACAATTACGTCAGTTGAATTATATTTGTTCTAGAAGCCAACATTGAACAGCTAAAAAGGGCATTCTTAATGACGGGTTTTCCCAACTTTGTGTTAAAATATTTTGCAATATTAGTGCATTTATTTCACATAATATCTTGCTCGATTATAAGGTCTAAAAATGTACGGAGTCATAAATAGTTTAGCAGGAACACATCACTATAGTACAATATTTGCTCTCATATTTATTAAACACAACTGTCTAAGTTTGCAGTCTCTTCGTTTCTATATCGATTATAAATTTTCCCAAAATTGTAAAAAAAATTTAACTCTAATGTGTTCATACCGCGTATTAATATTTTTGTAACCGCAATGCCAGGAAACATGGTTTTTGCATAGCCTGAATATTTTTACGTCCCTTGCATAATAATTTAATGGATTTGTGTTTGTACCATTATGTACATATTCTTGCATAAGATACCATTATATAAATATTCTTGCATNTAATTTAATGGATTTGTGTTTTTACCATTATGTACATATTCTTGCATAAGATACCATTATATAAATATTCTTGCATAAGATACCATTATATAAATATTCTTGCATTTGACGTGTTATTGTAGTTATATATATATATAAACNATATTCTTGCATAAGATACCATTATATAAATATTCTTGCATTTGACGTGTTATTGTAGTTATATATATATATAAACATTTTAAAATTACACGGCATTTCGATTATACTAATAGTACATACCTAGACCTCCACTTTCAACGTTAAAAATATTAACTCTATCTCACAAAATATATAAAATTCGAAATTGTCTTTTTTCAGAGGAAATATTTGCATACTGTGATTGTTTAAACGAACCTTGTTCGTTGCCAAATATATAAGTAATGTATTTTAAGAAAATAGAATTCCGCAAGATAATTTCAAAGATCTGGGATGCAATATGAACTCTAGCAATTACGGTGGCCGCGTGGGGAGCTGTGTATAGTGGTCAGACTATTCGCCTCCCATCTAGGTGAACCTTGTAAGATTCCCGGAGAGGTCACTCCCGGACTTTCGCATGTGGAAATCGTGCTGGACGATGCCACTGGTAAGCGGATTTTCTAAGAAATATCATAATTCCCCCGCCCTTGCATTCGGCGCTGCTCCATACTCAACTCGTTCAACCGTCAACGGCTCTTGAAACCTCGATATTAAATGCCACCCATATCTCTCCCTCCACTCCTAGCAGTCACTAAAACATTAACAACAAACAACAAGCAATCCGTCAAAATTAAAAAGAAAGAAAACAAAACTGTTTAAATAACAATGAAAAATAACAACATTAAACAATTCAGAAATATACAGAATGTCCGAAAAGTCTTTCCCTGATTACAAACTTTATTTATATCCACTGAATGTAAGATAAAGATACAGATGTGAAACTGGTACCAAAATGTTTGTAAACTAATAAAGGTTTTTGCTGCAGGTTTCAGTAACGTGGCTGTAGTGTAGCAGTTGCAGTGTCCAGGAAAGCGAATATGTTCACATCAAGAAAAAGCCCAGTGTTTCCTCTGCTACCACGAGACTCGGTCACCAATAAGTGTGCAGAGGAACTTTCAGACAATGTAAGGAAAGATGCCACCCGATGTGAGCGTGAAGTCGTGGTACGACAAGTTCAAGAACACAGGAATCGTTGCTCACTTGCCGAGAACTGGCCGACCATCACCCTCAGCTGGAAGAGTGGAAGCAGTGAGGCAGTTTTTTTGTGTGAGGTCCTAGGAAATCAGTGCTTAGGGCCTCACGTGAATTACATACACCAGAAAGTTCTCTTAATGGTATCTTACACAACCAATCATTTATTTTTTCGTGCATACAAGGTGCACATTTTTCAGTTTTTGTTGCCCAATGACGCCACTCGTTGGCATGACTTTGCAGTCGAAATGTTATCACATATTGAGAACTGTAATGGCTATCTCAAACGTGTTGCTTTTTCTCAAAAGTTGTTTAGGGAAACGGCATAACGATCGTATTAGAGGTTCAAACCCCCCTGGTAATGCGTTAGAGTGTTTTCGTGGCAATCCAAAGGTAAATTATTGGTGAGCGCTTTTGCATTACAAAATTATTGCTTGGATCATTATTTTTCACTGAGGGCATCGTCACATCTTCAGTGTATCCAGACATGCTGCAATTGTTAGCTGTTCCTTAGTTATTTGATTATCACCCAGGTGTAATTTTTTCAACAAGACAGTGCACCGCCTCATTGGGGTTTTGAGAACTAGTTTGCCAACATTTTCGCACCAGTTTCACATCTTACAGGTAGCAAATATACATCAAGTTTGTAATCAGGGAAATTCTTATCGGACATCGTTTAAAATATTATCGTCCACTAAATGAAACAATGGCATTCCTTTTAATAAATCAAACCACAAAATAATGACATAAGTAAAAATATATTTTTTAAAGAACAAGTAGAACAGATATAATCTATTATCAAAATAAAATTTACAAAAAAAAGAGAGAAAATAAAATTTGAATATATGTGCGGACACATCTGGGACGACAGTAAAAGGCATCAAAAATGCTTGTTATTGCAAAAGTGGTATGAAATATTACGGCGTTCACTTTCTTTTTACATCGGTGGCAAGAACCTGTTGATGTCATACTTACAGCCGTACTTCAGGCTCCCACACACATAGCCCTTTTTTCCGCGTTTGAGGCTGAAATGTGCGGAAGTGATAAGGGATCTACCACTGGCATCAGGTGCGTCTATCACTGATAAGCGCAAGGCTCTCAATTGGCACGCAGTTTTATCGTCACACAGCGTGTACCTATGGGACTAACTGCGGTGACCCTATTATTTTATTGGCGGAAAGTCTGTAGGAATGTTTAGTGAAGGGTTTTTGAAGAGTTCTGAGTGTATCTGAGGTGTATATTTTGGGATACAATACTTTGAAAAAGACGTTTTTAGCCTTTTTGTAGTCCTCTGAAATTGTGTTTCTAATGTGCGTAATGTCTTGAAAGCACTCTAAAGCCCTCGTTTGATATGTGTTTTCTTTTCGTAGATCAGCACATTGGACACAAGTTTAATAGCTTCGTAGAAAAACGAGCATTACAAACACTCTGCAAAGTATTTCAAGCGACGGGTAAGCGGGTGCCTTAAATATGTGTGTTTAGGGAAAGTACAAGGTCCTCCTGAACTCTTGGCATAACCACATTGGTGCGGTTCATTTCGTAAAACAAGACAAATATATAATGCAATTTAAAATCTAATTATTTTGAAATGAGTAACATGGCCGTGTTGGGAAAATATTTGACATGTAAAAACATAAATCTGAAGAGCGTTTTATAGCCTACTTTCCAAAGAAAAGATAGGCTTAGCAATCACCTGAATGACTGTCTGGAATATACAGCCCCCTCACTCCATGTAATAACTCATAAACACCACAACCTAATTCCACCAAACTAGGTTAACATTGTAAGTAAGGACATCGAACTTAGCGTTTGAGCTAACGCCAAGTAATTATTTTCAAAATAGCGACACTTTTATATGTTAGGGCATTACTCTTTAATATATCTTGGGTTCCAATTAACAGATATAAAACCAATTCTGTACTTAGAAATTGATTTAACAATTACATTTAGAAAGCAACAATTATATGTGTGCGCTATATTGTAAGACAGTGGAAATTGAAAAATAATGCTTTTCCACTATATTTCCGGAACAATTTATTTGATGTAAACCAAATTTCGTACATTGGCAGAGCTAGTTATCAGCAATGAATTTAGACATTGATAATGTTATAAGTCCGCCATTTTGTATTAGGGTGCATGTTGAGAATAAATGATTTTACATTATATATGTGGAACCATTCAACCAAGTTAAACCAAATTTATTACTTCGATAAAGCATCACGTAAGCGTGGCATTTATAATGTTATAACATTCTTTATATACCCTTTTGTAAGATAGCGAAGAACAAAAACATAGCTTTTATGCTATATATTGGGACCAGACAACCAATTCCTGCCAAAATAGGCATGCAAGTAATTATATTGTTGGGGTTGTTCATATACGCAATTTAAATTGATAAATACGTTATTTCCAAATGACGGCAATGTAAATATTATAGGATAATTTGCAATATACACCATACCATATGCACAATTTCGACCAAATTTGTTTTGCTTAAAGTAACTTTTACAAGCATTAAATATGTCAATACATTTCTTTTGTCCGCCATTTTGTAATGTAGTACCACGTGGAAATAAGGTTTTAATCTAATATATTGGCAAATAATCAACCGATTTCTACCAAATTTGGAAAAATATAATGCTATAATAGTCCAAGTAAACTGCCGTGTTTTAGGTGGGTCAGCCGTTTATTTTCAAAGTGACAGCAAAAATAATATTAAATTTTAGTATTTTATATCCACGAAACCAAGAAACCAATTTCTTCGTTAGATTCCAGGCTGGCAACATCATTAACAAAAATTAAATGTGTAAACGAAGATGATCTTTAGGCCTTGATTTTGTATGATAACGCCACATGAATAAATGCAGTTTTGTGTTTTCTCGGGAAACAACCGATCGGCTCCTACCCCATAAGGCAAACAAGTAGTACTGTAGTAGGCCATGCAATCGGACATGATTTTAGTGGGCATGGAAGTTATTTTTAGTATTGCAGCCAAATAAATATACTTATTACTTTATAATATATATGTATGAAATAACAGATACAAATTCAACTTAACCTTGTACGCTGGCAGTATCTATTAAAATAATTAAATTGGTCTACACAGGGCATTCTTTGCACACCATTTCTGAAGAGAGCTTCGCATGAATATATATAGTTTTGTTACGACACAGAAAACATACAACCGATTCCAACCTAAGTTGGTAAACAAGTGGTAATGTGTTAGTCCATATTAATTGAAAGGCTCTGTTTTAAAATGTGACCATTATAACGTTTTAGCATAACCAACTATGTCTAGGAAACAATGTAAACAATTTCAACTGAACTTTGTATACTGGCAGTAAAAATGAACGGATCAAATGAAGCAATAGATAAATTCATTTGTCTGAAATTTCGGAAGATATCACCACATGGCAAATTAATCTTTTATGTCCCATCTCAAAGATCTGTTAACTTTTACCCACCAAATTCAAGCGACAAGTTATACTTTTGTAGGACATCTAAATTTATATGTCTAACGGAGATAAGTCACATACTTTCCAAATAACAGCCATTTAGATATTTTAGATTAGTAGGCTATATATGCGAAACAATTCCAACAAACACAGAATATGCAAATACAAAATCGGTTTGTTCTACAATAATCAAGATAGCGCCAGATGAGAAAATTGCGTTTTTATGTAATTTTTCGGCACCAGTGAACCAATTCCCACCGAACTCAGTAATCAAGGAATGCTACAGTAGGCCACGTTTTAACTGTGTCTGGCTTTATTTACTGTATGGTTGCAATACAAACAATATAGATAAAATTATCACGTGTTTTACAAATTTCACCCACTTTATATTAAACTTAGTATACTGAGAATATTAATTACAAACATCAAATATGCTTATAGAGATATTTTTGGCGAATTTTTGTTACATAGCGCCAGGTGATAAAACGCAACATTTAGGTCATATATCAGGAATCATCATGTTTGTTTCACCAAATTTTTAACACAAGTGTTACTGCAGTGAACCATGTAAATTTACATTATTTATTTAGGTTGAATTCCTTTTTTTCAAAATGGTGCGGAATGAATTTTTAGACAAGTTTATCAAATATACAGAAAGATTTTAAAAATTTCACCGCAGCATTTTATGCTGCCAGTATCTATTGAAGCATCATATATGCCTATAGAGATTGAGTTTTACGCCATTTGGATGAAAGTGCCAAATTATGAACTAAAGCTTCTATGACTTATCTCAGGAACCAATCAACTCAATTCCACCCAATTCTGCAAACAAGTAGTGCTATGGTAGGCCACGCAAACTTGCATTGTTTAAGTAATTCCCGCACTTTTTTTCCAAATGTTGCCCCTATAAGAACACTGGAGATCCGAAAAAACTGGTATCGGCGTGCGTATGCAAATAACAGATTTATGGAACCAATCAGACTAACGTGATGTGGTCGGCAGCGCCTATATAAGACATTAAGCGTCTGGAAAAGTTGCTAGATCGGTTACTGCTGCTACAATGGCAGGTTATCAAGTTTAAGTGAGTTTGAACGCGGTGTTATAGTCGGCGCACGGGAGATGGGACATAGCATCTCTGAGATAACGATAAAATTTGGATTNGCTTATAGAGATATTTTTGGCGAATTTTTGTTACATAGCGCCAGGTGATAAAACGCAACATTTAGGTCATATATCTGGAATCATCATGTTTGTTTCACCAAATTTTTAACACAAGTGTTACTGCAGTGGACCATGTAAATTTACATTATTTATTTAGGTTGAATTTCTTTTTTTCAAAATGGTGCGGAATGAATTTTTAGACAAGTTTATCAAATATGCAGAAAGATTTTAAAAATTTCACCGCAGCATTTTATGCTGCCAGTATCTATTGAAGCATCATATATGCCTATAGAGATTGAGTTTTACGCCATTTGGATGAAAGTGCCAAATTATGAACTAAAGCTTCTATGACTTATCTCAGGAAACAATCAACTCAATTCCACCCAATTCTGCAAACAAGTAGTGCTACGCTAGGCCACGCAAACTTGCATTGTTTAAGTAATTCCCGCACTTTTTTTCCAAATGTGGCCCCTGTAAGTACACTGGAGATCCGAAAAAACTGGTATCGGCGTGCGTATGCAAATAACAAAGGTATGGAACCAATCAGACTAACGTGATGTGGTCGGCAGCGCCTATATAAGACATTAAGCGTCTGGAAAAGTTGCTAGATCGGTTACTGCTGCTACAATGGCAGGTTATCAAGTTTAAGTCAGTTTGAACGCGGTGTTATAGTCGGCGCACGGGAGATGGGACATAGCATCTCTGAGATAACGATAAAATTTGGATTTTCACGTACGACCATTTCACGAGTGTACCGTAAATATCGGGAATCCGATAATACATAAAATCTTCGACATTGCTGCTGCCGGAAAAAGATCGTGAACAAACGGGACAAACGACGACTGACGAGAATCATTAAACGTGACAGACGTGCAACCATTTCTCAAATTGGCGCATATTTCAATGCTAGGGCATCAACAAGTGCCAGCGTTAGAACTATTCAACGGACCATCGTTGATATGGGCTTTCGGACCTGAAGGCCCACTTGTATACCGTTGTTGACTGCATGACACAAAGCTTTATGCCTCGCCTGGGCTCACCAACACCACCATTGGTCTGTTGATGAATGGAAACAAGTTGCCTGGTCTGACGAGTCTCGTTTCCAATTGTATCGGGCAGATGGACGTGTACGGGTATGGAAACATCTTCATGAATCCATGGACACTACATGTCAACAGGGGACTGTTCAAGCTGGTGGAGGCTCTGTCATGATATGGGGCGTGTACAGTTGGCGTAAATGGGACCCCTGATACGTCTAGATACGACTCTGACAGGTGACCGGTACGTAATCATCATGTCCGATCTCCTGCACCCATTCAAGTCCATTGTGCATTCCGACGGATGTGGACAATTCCAGCAGGAAAATGTGACACCCCACACGTTGAGAGTTGCTACCGAGTGACTCCAGGAACATTCTTCTGACTTTAGACACTTCCATTGGCCACCTAAATCACCAGACATGAACGTTATTGAGCATATTTTGGTTGCCTTGCAATGTGCTGTTCGATCAGATCTCCACCGCTTCGCACTCCTATGGATTTGTGGGCTGTCCTTCAGGATTCATGGTGTGAATTGCCTCCTGCATACCATCATTCAGTAGTCGAGTCCATGCCACGTCGTCTTGCGGCACGTCTGCGCGCTCGCGGCGGCACTACACGATATTAGGCAGGTGTACCAGTTTTTTTGGCCCTTCAGTGTATATGACGTTGGTAAATCCAGTATAAGAACATTTTCGATTGATTACTACTGAAGTTGGTGCTGCGAATCCTACCTCCGTAACGTATTTCGTTGCTCGCCAGCTTACTGTATGGGGCGTTCTGTGTTCGCACCTCAGGTAAGGCATGTGTGTGTTATTGTAATTGTCTAACTGTTGTTACATATATTTTTTGTTACATGTATAATGATACAGGTATCAACGAGACGTCAATACCCACCTACTATTTAAAATTTTAAGAAATTCACAAAAATTATTTTTATCCATGTAGAGTAAAGTAGGCACAACAGTGCTATTTATTGAAGTTCGATTAATAATACGACCAATTTCCCTATCCCTCTCTAAACCCAAAATATTGGGTGAATTGTTCCTTTCGTCCAAATCTTTAAAATTCATACTATAAATACGCTATTTTTTATGGAAAATATAAATTATGCATATCAAAGTAAAACAAAATGCTCTTTTGGTGCAAAAGGTTTATGAGAAATAACACCTATAGTAATGGAATTGTGGATATGTTTGCTGCAAGCTATAGAACCACACAAAATATTTTTTTTTATTTTCATGAAAAATATTATAATATTCCGTTAACTGTTACAAATCGTTGTAAATGTAAAAATTTTATTTCAATAAATCACTTTTCTATTCAAGAATTGGTTATGTCATCTAAAGTACATTTTATTTAATAAAAAATATTTTAAATTCAATATCTTTATATTAAAGGACGCATTATTATTTAGGTATTTTTTGTAGATAATAGATTTTTCTATCAAATTACCTATAAGGGAACATTTCAAATAGTTTGCTAAGAAGATAGTGTAGCGCTCTATATAAATTAAATTCTCAAGATTAAAACTTACGTAAAATTACTTAACCTTTATTAATGTCACTGCTTGCGAATAACTTTTTCTACCTTATTTGTGTTTGTATGTAGACAAATTCAAAAGACCGCTTGGTCGCAAAGAGTACAATTCCACCTGACAGTGGAATCACTTCGAAATATTTGAGTGTGCCCGTGCAACGATGCAGAGGGTCTTAGTGTATTCGCGCGGTAGCAAAAATGCGAAGCCAATCAATTATTTAAATACTGTTTCCCGCTCCCTCCTCCCACTGGCGGCCGCAACTCCCCCGTGTGGGCTGCAGAATGTTTACAAGGTTTCATGAATATGTAATCTGAGCCTGAGGTGGGCGGCCGCCTGGAAAAATGAGACGTCGGGCACAGAGCGAAAGTGCGTTTGTCGGGGAGGCAGGCGTGTTCTGAAAGTACGTGCCGTACCGTTGCTGCTCCACCTCTGGCGCGTCCACACACAGCCAGCGATCACTCTGCCTCGTCTGCTAACTAATCCTGTGTCATTTGTCAGCACTGAATTTTCGGGATCTTCAATTTGTACAGGATAGTACGGATGATTGGTCTCAGATTTTATTTAATGTTAAGCGAATTATTGCATTATATGTGTTGCTAAGAGTCCGTTAGCGGTTTATTCACACTTTTTGCAACAAAACTTTGAAGTGAAGAGTGAGTGAAGAGATTTGGGCGACTCTTTGTTAACAGTGAGTTCTTGAGAGCCGATGAGGGCGATTGAGGTGAGTATGGAGCAGCGCCGGAATGAAAGGTCGGGGGAAACGGGAGATCCCCGTGAAAACCCACCAACCATCGTCATCGTCCGGTACGATTCCCACATGCAAAAATCCGGGAGTGAACCAGCTGTGGATTGAACCTGGTTTGCATTGGTGGGAGGCAAGCAGGCTAACCGCTAAACAACCATGGCTTCCAAAACCTTTGAAAAATTAATCCATCAATGGCGTGTTTGTTTCCTACATATTTAATGTCACATAATTGTTTTATTATTCTGTTAAAATATTATGTATCTTATTTTTTATTAAACTCAGCTATTAACAAATTTTTATTTATAAATAATAATGTTTCATTTGTTATTAATACGAATAAAGTCAGGGAGAATAGAGGTTTGTTTTAATGTCTTGAAAGAAATAGTTCTCATGCAAAATATTTTTGAACTGAGTTCGCACGAATACGGTGCGATGTCTTCTTGGTGTAATTTTCTAGAGATAGCTAATTTTTTTGCTTAAGGAGGAGGAATATCCTAGAGGTAAAACTAAACGAGTCCATCAGAAAAGTTGAAAGTAACTATNTTAATGTCTTGAAAGAAATAGTTCTCATGCAAAATATTTTTGAACTGAGTTCGCACGAATACGGTGCGATGTCTTCTTGGTGTAATTTTCTAGAGATAGCAAATTTTTTTGCTTAAGGAGGAGGAATATCCTAGAGGTAAAACTAAACGAGTCCATCAGAAAAGTTGAAAGTAACTATGAATGGACTATATCTATAATGCATTTGTTACTAACAAACAAAATAAAATAGGACTGCACTGAATTTACACTATCAAGAATATTAATATCTACTGAGATGCAGTACAAATATTTTTCGGAGTGCGCCGGAAATTCACTCTAGGTGTTGCATAATTAAAAATATATAACATTGAGGATAATTACTACTATGAACAAAACTTAAATGACATATCTTAGGATATTATAACACATTTTAAAATATACCATATTTTAATTAAAATAATGATATTGATTGTTTTTAAATAACAACATAACTAAAATTTATATTTCTTTATTAATCGTTGTTTAGTAACTGGATCACAACTCTCATATTGAATATAATTTTGCGTAATTTGCGAATTTTCATTGATGCATTATAAAAAACTATTTATGCGTCCTATAACAAAAATAATAAAACGCTCTTCATAATGTTAATTTATTAGTTTTTCACGTTTGGGGGCAAAATTATGTGTTATATTTTTTATATTACTCAAGTGCTTTAACTAAACTAGCGCATTTGTTATTTCGTACTTCAAATATACTAGTTGTTTCCAAAACCTTATTTGTGTTTCAGATTTGATTACAGTATTTGACGGCCGTACCGCAGTGCAATTGTGGCAACACGTTTATTTGCCCCTACGAACTTTATTAATGCCCTGGGACTGATTCGTTCTCTTGCGACCCGCTTGACACTAATTCGGTTGTGCTGAGAACTTTGTTAAACTCTACCTACAAGATGCATAAATTCAATATACTCATTGGAGCAGGCGTATTACCCAGAGTTGCATTCTGAAACGCTTCGTTGCCCTAGCGTCGTCGAAATTGCTTCGAAAGTGATTAAATGCCACTAAGTGTCCTAGTCACCGTTCTTGTCTTTGACGTATGATTAATAGCATAGTATTATATGAGTTTACATATTTATATTTAAAAATAAATATTTTCTTGTCGAAAGGCTACCGCACCGACCTTTCAGTTATCATTTATGAAAACCTGAGTTTGTCTTTAAAACGATCCGGCACAATCGATGCAAACAACAATCGCTAGTGAGCTACGGTAATTTGTCTGCGCAGCAGAAATTAAGCCACCGGCATCGTGAATCAAAGTTGGTGGTTTACAATAAGTCTACGTTGCAAAAAAGTCTAAATTGATAGAGTCTAAGTTAGTGGAAAAGGTTTTTAAGGAGAGGGAGGATTGAGTGAAGAGATTTTTGCGGATCTTAAAATCAATGTCTTGGGAGCCGATGAGGGTTAAGTGAGGCGAATATGGAGCAGCGCCATAATGAAAGGACGGGGGAAACGGGAGATCACTGAGAAAGCCCGCCGACCAGCGGCATTTGGCGGCACGATTCCCACATGCAAAAACCTGTGCGACACCACGCGGAATCGAATACGGTTCACCTTGGGAGGAAGCGAATACTTACTACTACACTACCGTGGCCCCTTAGTGGAAAATAATGACGTGTACCGACACTTGACGGTCACCTCAACGATGACGAAGTGTCTGCTGCAACAAGATGTAAATTTTGTTCTGTGGCTTTTGCGCAAGTAACTGTCGTTGCCGTACAGGAACGTGGTATGTAGGGAAGATAAAAGGGGAGCTGGAGTCTGTAAATACAATTTACGGAAATTCTCGGTATTTTCAACGACGTCGGATTTCGGGAACGAACTATGCCGAGTCTACACAAAGCGTTTATCGCACTCTAAAGACAGCATTGTCATTCCTGCAGCAGTAAAGGTATTCACCCCATTTTATAACTATTAGTTCAAACATCAAAATATAGCTTATATCACTTTAAATATATACCGACACTTGAAACACTCAAAAATTGTTAGAAACTGAAAAGCAAACATATATTTGTCTTGAAATAAAAAAATTAATTACCACCTTGTTTCAACTATGACGTAGGAAAGTAATAAGTGTTATGTAATATAAAAATTTGGGTATATACTAACAATTCTAACTTATTTTAATGATCTATGAAACACCTGCCAAAGTAACAGAAGTACAAAAACTTCAATTCATGTAAGATTCTATGTTTTTCAACCAAAAGTATCAAATTAATTTTCGCTAAACAAATATGAGATAGAAGGTTTTCTTTTTAAACCATCAATAATTAAATACGACAGTTTTTTTTAACGCCGATCTTTCTGCGTGTCAAAGCTTCCTGTTACGTATTTGTTCTTTAGGGTCATGTTTTCAGAACTCATAAACTTTGCGCAATTTCCAGTCAATATTTGTTTCTGTACTTTCGCGACTTAATATTTTCTCACGTAATTTTAACCTTACCTTTGTCAGCAGTGTTTAAAGAAATTAACTTTGACTTAAGTTCCTGAAATTTTATTATGTCACAAAAGCCAATCAGAGTCTTATTAAAACATGATATTTATAACTTAATTAACTCCAGTTTTATCATTTGTTGTTTATGCATGTAGTTATGTGCTTTTTAAAACGCTATTTATACACTGATTTACAAAACAACTGAAGCACCCTGAAGCAACGGAAAAAACTGCATATTATTTGGTACGTGAGCGCACAATCGTCGGGTGTGTAAAACGTGACAATTACGACGATCTGTGACGTCTAAAACTGCCACCAGAATAAGTCAATTATTCCACAATGATTAAGTGGATAATTTTAAGTCGTGTGCGAATCATCCATCATACAACACAGAAAAGGTAGGTCTTAGAACATAAAAGAATGCGTCGTAGACGCTCTACACATCACAAGAGGTATTTGGTGTCGTTTGATAATAGTCACCTCGAGGGTCTGAATGCATACTGGTGGCCGTATCGCGCGATTGACACGCATTTAGGCATCCCGATGTTACACTGGCCCAACGTACGAAGTCATGCGTACGTAATTGGGAGGGGGGGAAGTGAATTTTACGGTCGAACAAAACAGAATACGCAAAGAGTGGGCAACAGTACTCCGTAGAAAACATTATGAAATTCTGTTACATTGTTACCTGCCATCCGGAAACCATTAACTGGACACTAACATCCTATGTTAATGGCACAATGCTGATATGTCTGGTGTCAGCCAAACTGCGAGTTGACTGTCGCTGAAGTAGGCGGTAGTTAACGCCAGAGAAAAGACAGCGGCTTTAGAAGTGATCCCGCATCATGAATCGATGACTAGTGGTGTCTTATAATGTACAGCTATTAATCTCGGTTCTGCATTACCACAGATGACCATCTTGTGCGAGTATGTCAACAGCGAGGGGACAGGACATTCCCAGTCAGTGATTTGGACGTATATAGAATAATTAATTTTCCCTTTATGTAGGGTGGAGCTATAGGGCATGTATTCATATTGCACAGTTAATATGGGGGAGGGCAGACGCACAACAGTACTTTAGAAACATCCTGGGTATTTGTGTTACTCCTCATGAAACCCGGTGCAGTCTTTCAACAAGACTACACACAGCACATGGCAAATGTGTCACATCAATGCATTCTTGTGGCCAGTAAGATGTTGTGATCTGTCTCCGACAGAAAATGTTTGTGATCAGCTCGAATGACAGGTACAACCAGGGGTCAATATGTAGGGTATCAAGAGACAGACAGTTACAAGCACTATGATGTGCCGAGTTACCTAACGAAACGACAACTGTGCGACTCCGTTCCCAAGCCAATCTGTGGGTGTATTAAGGCCCGATAGGGTGCTACGTCATTGATATAGAACGAGCAGTAAGATGGTTTTGCCATCACTGTGGCTGTACGGGGTCTGACATTGTAATTGTTGCCATAAAGTCATGCAATGTTTTAAAACAGGCAGTTGGAATTAATTTTCGCCATTTATTGTACGTATTTGACACTATCGTTCATGTTTGTATTTCATTTACAATAGTTTCCAGATTGCGAGAATATTCCTGACATTTGAATCACATTCGGTTGAGTATAAACTGGGTTATAACGAAAAGTAAGTAAAAAATTTATGATTTTCCGTTGAAATATTCTTATGTATGATTTTTGAGCAGCTTATATAACATTTTAGTGATATCATACATGGGATTATTTCAATGGAAAATTATAACTGCATAGGAAATAGTACGATGACATATTGGTTACACTACATGACACATATGATAAAACAACTCATTAACACGGGCACTTTTTATTTTATATTGTTAGTTGTAATTACTATAAATACGAAAAAATTGTGGTTATACAACATTATACATGTAAAATAAAACAATGCATTAACACAAACACTTTTAATAACAGTTTTTCGTTATAACTTTAAGCAAGACTATTGATAAATAATTTCCGCTGGGTTTGGCCCTAAGGAAGGGTCACACTCACAGAGAAAAGTGCTTTAGAAAAGGAGCGTGTCGTGCTTCGTGCCAGAACTATCTAATGGCTTTACTGATTGAATCTTTTCACATCTACCAATGTGAAAGTCATAAATTCAGTTGTAAATTTAAGAATCTCAAATTTGAATATTAGAATATTTTATTTTACATTTGTGTGCAGTCTACTAACCTGTTCAAGAAGGGATTATTCAGCGGTGACGACTCTTTCTATAACGACATTGAGGTCCCTGTTGCTGAGCTCTATGATCACACGCCTCCAGCCTCAACACTCGGGCTCCATTCCCAGCAGGGTTGCTCTATGTTTTCACATGTGGTAAAACGTGGTGGACGTTGACTCTGGCCAGTGTGGATTGTTTTTTCAGGAAAACTGCCTTTCTGCCCGCTCTTTCACATGCGTTCAGTCATTATTTCAGTTTGCAATCACATTGTGGATGTGGCATGGACAACGTACTGCAAGAAATATGGTACGATTTTAGGTAATATTTTGACTCTTGCAAAAGTAAAAATATATTATTTGTAAAAAAATAAGAATGTTTAATAGGTGGTAACTGGTTTGGAGGGTGGCACAAGCAATCTTAACGTTCTGGTGGTGATTTTTTTTTTCAGATTTCTTCAAAGAACTTAAGAGTTTCGTAAAATGGACATACAATTTTAACATGACCATAATGATTCCTGTATTCACAAAAAAAGGACATTAGCTACTTTTGTACACCCTTTTCATGTTTTAGATATCTTAAAATTTTTTTAAATGCGCAAATCTATGTGCCCTGCACTGTCGGTGGCCTCCGTATATAACTTGCAGTGTTTGAAAACGGGCACCCGGTTCAATGCTTCTTGCGTTTGTTGCGATACCTACGTCGTTCTTATGATCTCGGTTTTACCTCCGAAACAGTGCCATACGCTGGGATATTGTCGATTGGTTTCCTTTTCCCGTCGAGTTCCCCACAAACTGTAGTGCGTCTGCTCATATACACATCATCGTAACGGGGACCAACCGAGCGGAAACATGACAACCGCTCCGGTACAACTGGACAACGCGACCACGTGCGCTTAACTGCCTGTGTCCTTCTACGTTCTATTATTCCGGTCATTTTGCCACGCCGCAGCACCGTACGGCAAAATATCGCGTACGTGACCGTCCTTATTCGATACTGTGCGGTGTTGCAATCCCGTTACACCTTCCTGGTTTAGCCGTAATGGTACAAATGCATTTCGTGACTCCGAGTGTGTGACTCGGATATAATGTCTTATCTTGCAGTGCCAGCAGTGTTAGTCGTGAGTCCTGGACATATTTGCAATTTTTGTAATTGAGTAAATGATTTAACTAAATATAAAAGGAACCAAAAGAACCACCACTCTTATTAGCTAGTCGGAATATAACTGGTGTATTGGTAAGCAACAGTCATTATAAAATTTTATTATTACACAGACCCAAAAAGCTCTGGTAATATATTTTTCCTAACGTATTAAATGTCATTGGATAAAGGCGTAGCTGCTTAACGCTAACATATGGGTATTCTTTCACGTATGTGTTGACATCTTCGTGACGTTTTGTTGAACGTTTTAATGGTTATTTTAATGAAGCTAAATTACTTTCGTTTTGATGTCCCCATATTTGTTGGTGAAGTCAAGGAAGAAACGACTCTATCTTGGCCCGTTAATCGTCAGTTTCACGGCAAATTGCTACACTTCTGCCAGGGTTATCCAAGTTCGTCTTTACCAGGCCCATACGCTTGTTTACAATGTGGCATCTTAACATGCCGGCTTCATTCATAATACATAGTCGTATTATTGTTCTCAGTAATCCTGAGATGAAATATGTTTCTACCACAGTAATTTTTGGTTCACTGCAATAATTGCATAAAAAAATGTTACCTTCCCCTGCAGCTATTTCATCGTAGACACCGCCGGCAGAATGATAATTGCTGTACAGGTGCTAGTTAGGATTTTAACACACATGACACCGACTGTATTTTTGCTTAATCTTAGGAAAATTAAAAATATGCTAATATTATGATGAGATGTGTAACAAAATTATTTTCCATTTCATGCTAAACTGCGTAAAACCACTATTGTACAAAGACTTGTATTGTTTATCGGATATGGCTATTATCTGGTTGAGAAACAAACATATTGACTCTCTATAGTAAACATACATCAATTTAAATAAAAAATCAATTTCACCAATGACAAAACTTTTCATTTTTTAAACAAGTAGATGGATTATGGGGACTTTGGCACATCGGGACCTGGGACAGGAGCGTCGGAGCTGTACGTGCTATGTCATTCCGGTTGACCGGCAGCCATATTGGATCAATGTGATCTTTAACGTTGAAAACCCCAAAAAATTACCAAAAATCTATACATTTATAAAACAATAACAATTTATAAAGAAAATTTATTATAAATATATTACTTAAAACTACTAATAATGTATTTCTAAAATTACGAAAAATATATTATCAAAACATTAATTTTTAATTACAATTCCGAAGGTCACCCCCCTCCACCCTGCCCAAACACCCTTCCCCAACAGACGACTGACCCTCACCAATTACTTTTGGCAGTTAAGAAGAAGGGGCCTTCACCCCCACTTCCCCTTCCAAATTTTTTTTATTTCCCTATTTTCCCACCCCACCACCAATAACACACCATCGTTTTACCAATTAGTCGCGTTCTCACCACCCCCTTCCAATATATATATTTTATTGTACAATTAACCAACACCCTTCATCCCCTCACCATTGCTCATTCCATCGTATGCAGCCATCTCGGTGGATTTTTCGTTTCTCATTTGTTTATACAATTCTGGAGGTGGTAATCTCGGATTTCAAGTTACATTTTCAACACCTAGGGGGCGCTAACGTATTAATTACCAAATTACCCGCCAGGAAGTGCTAACGTCTCGATTTAGCCATCAAGCTAGCTGACGTTCTCTCTTACCTATGGTCAACACGCCATCTTGTTTTTTTTTTCGTTTGCTATTTTGTTTATATGTGTAACACCTAGGAGGCGCTAGTGTATAAATTGCCGATTTTGTCACCAGGCGAGCTGCCTATGTGACAACCAGGCATCAGCCATATTTGTTTCAACACATTGGTGGCAAAAATTTCTCGATTTCACAGCCAGGCTATATGCCGGTACCCACTTATTCTGTCGATTCAGTGGCAAAGTGAGCTGTTTTACCTCACATTTGTTTCATAGACATAAAAAACATGTAATTTTTCATCCAGTTTTTTTTAAATATTTTTTTTCAATTTGCGGTATACCTACAATTATAATTGATAAAATCAATATTTTTTGTTTGAAAACTTTAGTTAAGACCGATTAAAAACATTTTTAATTTTAATGCTAATTAAAATACCATTGCTATTGAGTATTTATTCTCTAGCCCCTCACCATACCACATTAGTCCAAACAATAATTCACTATCGTTTAATCCCTTACCGTTACCACTCTTGTTTTCAGCAATTTCCACCAGAGCGTGCTCGTTTAAGAAAAGTTTATAAAGGGATCAATTACGACCCTCGGCACAGTTTCTCCTCTGATGCCAGAGGTGACAGATCACTCACTCACACCACGCATTTTAATATTCTGACTGGTAAGTTCAGATATTTAATTTCATCAGGTCACCGAATATAATTATTAAACGTGCATGTAATACGCATATATTTTACTACGATATTACAAATATGCTCAAATTTGGAGTATCAGTTTGGGCCTGCTTGTATCTGTATAAATAATTCTGTACAAGTAATTCGTCTTATTTTGAATTTATATATTTACCACTTATCTAATTTTCCAAGGTGTTAACTCTTTACCCATGAAGCTACTGTAGTACTTTGTTTCTATTCACAAAATGTATTTGAAGACACGAAAAGATTACTGTTTAAATGATGCAGATTGAGTGACATATGAAAGTGTTAAATGTGGCATGGAATTTGCAAGAATCGATAACTTGCAGAAGCACGCAAAAACCTGCCTTGCTGTAGTACATTCACCTGCGAAAAACCGTCGTGTACAGTCTCCTTCACAGCAGGTTTCGTGGGGGTCGAAACCGCATTCGACCACAGTCTAAATACCTATGCCCTCACAACGAGAGCAGGCTTTGAAGGTTATTTGCATATGTTTATGCCTAAAGGGGGGAAACATCGCTTTTGGCTCTCCACATAAACACACCACCGATAAAATGTAATATATGGCTCGAATGCGGCTTAGCAAAACCGACCCATTCAACGAAAGAAGGCATTCGAATCGAAATGCAAGATAACGAATATAATGTAAAACCTCATACTGAAAATAAATATCTCGTGAAAGAAGCATTCAAAGAGCGTGTTTCGGGGTAAATATCAACGAAAAATCAATCACTGAGTGCTCCTTTCCCTCTAAACAACATGCTTACTCCCCATCAGTAAAATATTTGTTGAAATTGTATGCTGGAAAAAATCATGTGCCGTGTACAGATGCGTTATGCAGCTTTCTATAAAGTAAGCATGACTCGAAAAATCCAAAAAAAGAGTTGAAATCACTTCGCAA
>NQII01001814.1:188584-433138 GCA_002778355.1 Clitarchus hookeri
ATATGCACAGTGCACCATGCATCCCCCCCTCACCAAGTCATAGAGGCTCTTCAAATAAAAAACTTCCTCCCACGTTTTATTTCAGTACGTTAGAAAATTTAGGGAGCGGGAAAAATTATCAATTTTGTTACTCAACGTGCAACGATATTTCTAGCTCCTAGTGTCCGGACATAAAACTCTTTATATGCGCTAAAAATATCCCTACTTAAGACAACCAAAATTAACTATAAATTGCATATTTTGTTGGTTTTCTATTATGATAGCAACTTATTATAGCAACTTATTAAAAGTTCTAACTTTCTAATTTTTAACGGTTTCCCCTTTTATTATTACATTTGTGTTACGATAAAAAGACAGCAAAAATGACTTGCGAAAACCAATTTCAAATCCTTGGTAGCTACTGAAAGTATTAATTCAATATAAATATTGTTTGTGTGACCCTTATGCTAACTGAAATATATTCAAGCATTCTGGAAACAGGGAATAGTTTTATAAACGAATACATGATAATTTGTTCATTTCTGTTTCTTAAGTGGAAGAAAGATGAATTTAATTAGATGATTTTGTTAAGAAAGATAGGCAGTATAGGACTTGGTATTTTACAGTTATTTATTTTTCTCTTCTATAAATTAAATGCATAGCTAGGAACCCAATTTCAGCTACACGACGCAAATATTTCTAAATTTTACAATTATCTTTGCATATAAGTTCTTGTAATATGGCAGTGATAAGCAATACAACTTACACAAACTTTTTTACGCGGTTATAAAAACTTATTATCTTTGGATTTTGAAACTTGAGAAATCCAGTAAATCTAGCAAAATGAAAATGTATCTTCTCCGTCGTTTAGGATTACAATCTGACATCTGGTAAGGAGCAGATCTCAGTTTTCAGACTCTCTAATATACGAAAAATTGTGGGAATTTCTAAACCATCAGTTTATTGCAATTCAGTATTATTTCCCGTATTTTCCTGTGATGATACAAAGGATACTATGATAAAATCAGCCTTAAAACGTGACAGGTTAACTTATTATGGATTTTGACTTTCAGATACAACTATCAATTTCAGTAAAAAAAATGTAAGTCATTGAAAATATTTTATCACGTTGAGTATCTGACAAGGTGGGGCAATACTCCACCCACTAATGAGGAAATGACACCATCCATCATTGTATTTGTGTCAGGGTGGCACGCAAGACAGCTGTTTGCGGGAGGCACATGGAAACTGCCAGATATTCAAGTAAATTACGAATCCTCTTGTCATAAGGAACAAGATGTCGGCCACATCCTTCCCATGTACTTTAATTACCACAAGTATATCTTTATAAATATACAAGAACCTACTAAACAGTTTGTCAAGAATTTGTAAATTAATACGCACACATGTCCATAACACCACTCGTAAAAACGATTGAAACCAAATACATTATTTACAAAAAGTTTTTTTTTCAATGATATACAAAATTTTGCTGTTACAAAATATAACTTACGCCATGTGGCACGTCAACCTTACTGTAATGAAACCAAAAATATTTTCTCTTGTAAACAAATATACGTTTTTGATCACCTACTAATGAACTGAATTTATTGTGACTTAAATACCTATTTACTATATTTAAAAATACAAAATAATTTATAAATAGCTTAACCAATCTTGCAGCAAAAATATTTAAACTCATTTCTGAAGGAACCTTTATCTTATTTGTATGCTAGATTTTTTTTATATATGTGATCGTAGTTCTGATTTTACATGACAGATCTTGCTGATGTTTAGTTTTCAAAATAACATCTTTAAGAACATCCTCTCACAAATTAATAAAAATCTGTTCCATACGTTGATTTAAATTATATGTATAATAACATATTAATCACTCATGTATATGCCTAAAATTAAAAAAACAGTTTTCCAATTGTCTCAAATGCTTAGTGTTGTCTGAAAAATTTACAGCAAGCTTACGTGAGCATGTGTGTTTAAATCTTTAAAATTAATAGCAATTAATGGTAAAAGTGTTTCCTTAACTTGGCCTTAAAAAAATAAATAATATTAATTATCTGATCCATCACTTTTTATCGGTAGCCGTTTTAAAATACGCAAGAGCGTTTCTTCGCTAATGATACAACGGAAAAACATATTTCCGTATACTTTTCAAAATACAGGGAAATAACTTCATGATGTAGATTAGGGTATGATAATGACTATGTTCGCATATACATATTGTTTGCTCTTTCAAAATGGTCGGTTTGTATTGGCAAATGTACACTTATTGCTTTTACAGATTTCGCAGCGAGGAGACGTCGAAATGGAATACAAATTTGCAGAGTTAATCGGAACGGTAATAAATATAATTGATTGCAACGTAACACAAATGTGTTTTTTATTGGGGCAAAATTGTAATGTTGAAAAGAAACTCCCGTAAACCGTTCCACACACAGCGTGGATCCATGCAGCGATATGATCCTACAAAAAGCCATCTAGTTTTCTATTGATGTCCTGTGCAAGATTTTTCCAAGATACTGTTGACTTGTTGGTGGCTGATTAGGCTTTCGTAGCTTGGTCCTTACTTGTTAGATAGGAGAAAAGTCCGGAGGCCGTGTTGGCCAAGGAAGGTATTCGAAATCACAAATGCAGTATTGGGAAAACCCCTGCACTATGTGAGTTATCATTATGTTGTTGAAAATTTATATTTTTGACTACGCTATCAAGGGAAGTCCATGACATTCCACAATCGACTTAAAGTACTACCACGGAGAGCAGAATATCAAAGAAAATATTTCCTCAGAGGACATCACCAATTCCAGCGATACGTTGTTCAACAGTGAAGTCTGGATATGTGAGCTACCTAGTGCCCCTCCATGCTCGAGTAGACTCATCAAATACGTCTAAACAAACCATGATCCTTCCCTGATTACGATCCATGGCCTTTCTTCAGCTTTCCTTGCCACACAATTGCGACAAATATGTAGACGATGTCGTCAGGGTGTTGATGAAAGATGGCGGAGTTGAAGTCAACACTAAAATTCGCCTCGAAACTGTGAGGATAGAAACAGGGGACACATGTGATTGTGCTGTATGTCTCCTGACCATTTCAAGACACATTTTGGTTGAGTTCGAAAACGTCGAACGATGGAACGTTCTCCATCTTCTGGTTTCTCTAAGTCGCCCTGAGCCTTCCTGACTAGTGTGCTTTCTTACGTTCCCCCTGCTTCCAAACATCATCACACATTTCGATAGCAACTGCCCAGGTTAGGAAATTCGACGGAGACACCACCTTTCCACAGCAGTCCATAGATCATCAAAATCACAAATTCCGTTACATTTTCATACCTTTGTCGAATTATTCACCGTGGTATGCTTACTTATAGCTCAACAACGTTCACTTCACACGAGTACCGACAACACTGCACATAACTTTATTTTACGACTAACATTACCTAATTAATAGCCATGTCAGCATCCCTTGGTAGCAGTTTTAGGCTGCCAGTTTCTAAAATTAATTGCTTTATAACCCCGTGGTTATGGCGTACTCTAATGCTCACCTCTTGTTGTTATATCGTTATGGGCGCTGTTATTTTTATAACAATGGACGTAATTTTTTCGGGAAGATTCAACTGAGGAAATATTTTTAGGAAAATTTGGCATTAGAGTTTTATCGTTACTTTTACTTAAGAAGAATGAATTAATAATACAAGTAATTTTAAATCCTCTTGCAAATAATCTAGCTGATTAGGTAAAGCCACGCGGGACGTGTGGAAAATTAAGTGACGGAAGTTACAGTTATACACTACCTTCGCAGCTAAGGGCTCTCTAAGTTTTAAGACCGCTGCGCGAAAAAGTACGAGAGTTTTCTTATAATTATATTGGTAATTGATAATCAGTGTGCTTCTTGTGAGATCCTGAAACATAGTTTTTTTAAACTATGGTATTTTAAATAATTCTTTTTGAAAGGTTACCGTGATTGGCATAAAATATGCTTGGCCAAGTGTGACGTTAGTGATTTTGAGCGTTGTGCAATAAAAGAGCGTTTATCACATGCCGATACTGATACTTAATGTGCGTATAAAAACCGAGCAACGTGAAATGTATTTTTAAAAAAAGAAACTTTGCGATACCGATATTCTAACATGCAACCTNGAGAGTTTTCTTATAATTATATTGGTAATTGATAATCAGTGTGCTTCTTGTGAGATCCTGAAACATAGTTTTTTTTAACTATGGTATTTTAAATAATTCTTTTTGAAAGGTTACCGTGATTGGCATAAAATATGCTTGGCCAAGTGTGACGTTAGTGATTTTGAGCGTTGTGCAATAAAAGAGCGTTTATCACATGCCGATACTGATACTTAATGTGTGTATAAAAACCGAGCAACGTGAAATGTATTTTTAAAAAAAGAAACTTTGCGATACCGATATTCTAACATGCAACCTCCTGGTTACAACGCAAGCAGTTTACCACATGATAACTTCGTCTTTCAGGCCTGGGCTTTTTAATTAACGTAATTGTAGTTTACCTACTCGGGCATGACTCTCATAATGTTACATCTTGTTAAAGACTAAGGTAAGTCATTTAGACAATTACAGTACTGTAGAATAAATTTAAATTTGCAAGTATATTGAATAATTTCAAGGACGGAGTTTAACATGTGTAGAACTAGCTGTTTTATGAACTTCGCGTTGGGCATACAATTACTGGTATTGCCAACCTACCAATTATTTTTACAATCTGTTTGGCTGGTTACAAAGATAACTTTCCAGAGGAAATTACACTTAGCAGCGTGATCGCATGAGGTTATCTTTTCTGGGAAAGCAAAGCAGCGGCAATGAAGCATGAACACTCGAAAAGACGTTTTTCTAAAGTTTTTGCCCCGTTCAATGGTTTTTACTTTATAGCACTTCGCTTGTAAACACGTTTGCTTGTTTTAATCGAATAATTATTACATAATGTTTTATTATAGTTACAAATTGAATTTTCTAAAACGGAAATTTATATTTTTACGAAGTGTGGTAAATGTACAGAAATATTTCTCAGCAAAATGTTATAGTAAAGTTCCTAATGTAGAACCTGGATATATGTAAAACCACATATGAAGCTGTAAATATAAGAATTATGAACGTTTCTGAAGAGAAATTTTGGTTTATTTCCATATACAATTTTATTATTACCTGAGCAAATGTTGGAACACCACCGTGAGTGTACTGCGAAAACTTTACTATTTACGCTTTCTCATTATACGCATGCACTGATGTGGTAATTTTGCAATAATTATTCAGAGCATTAATGTTATTATGGAGATGTTTGCTGTTAAGATATATATATTAATAAAAAAATTCTCACCAAAACACAAAATTATTTGTTATATCTTGAGATAATAGAAAATCGCGAAAAATTGTTGAGCCATCATTTTCTCTATATCACTTTAACTACTTTATTTTTTCAAGATTGTATGAACAAGGTTTTGACTTAACTAAGTTAATTGCAGACCAATTAATAACGTTCTGCTTTATATTATCAGAATCCTCATTGACCTGGTGAAATCAGTCATGCATGACTTCCAATGAGGAAAGAAAACTGTCGGATATGTGTACAGTACGTTGAATCATAGCAAACTGTCAACTATTCCCGCGATAAACTATCATCTCTAGTTAAATTGCATTTATTTGGTGTGCAATTGGGTATATAAGTTTTATAATATATAATCCCGAATTAATAATTTACAATAATTTATTACCACTTCGTAGGTAAAATTCAAACAAAAATTAAATTATAACATTATAATTAATTTTATTTTTAATTTTTACTATAAGCAATATTTAATGTAAACTTTGAACATTATAAAATTTTTTAATCCCAGCCTTGTCATTAAAGAATCGCAAATGTGTAGATAATAGCTTCTCTGTTACAAATATTTTTGAAAATTAGCATAGTCGTAGTTTACACTGTTCAGAAAAAAATACAATGCCATTAATATTATTAAGGTTAAATTAAAAAAAATCCTTCATTTATTGACGTTAAAAAGTATGGTTCAAAGTAAATTTAAAATACTTTAAGTAAGTAATATAAATTTTTGTTTCTTATAAAGGTGTCATAAAGGAAAACTTGTAAGTATTCTAAAAATGAAATAAGAATTTGTGTTGTATTACATATCATGAAATTTTTCACTTAACCATAGCATAATTTTACAGTATCACATACTACTGTGCACAATACAATTATATAACACCATTATATTACTAAAAATTTAAGTGGAAATTACCTTTACGTTGATCTAAAAAAAAATACGCTACATAATGCTGCAAGGTACGTAACATAAATATTACGGTTAGTTTCATATTTGTACGTGTTTCCTTTGGTATTGAAAGCTTTATTGGCAAAGAGATGGCAATTCCTTTCGCCCAAATCTGCGGCAGAATTAGAGGATTTTGGTATATCGAAACAAATAATGGAAATATTTGTTTACTATTATTTTACTTATGTATTAATATACGCAATCATAGTGCAGAGAGCGTATTGTATGAGATGTTGTTTACTAAGGGAGAAAGCATTTCCACTTGATCATACATAGAGGAATACACACATGGATTATACGGATTACGTTCACGCTGAAATGGAGTGAGTGAATTCTTGAATGAAGAGATTTGGGTGGCCATTATCAACGAGGTCTTGAGAGCCGATGGGGTTGATTGAGGTTAGTATACAGCAGCACCGGAATGAAAGGATGGGGGAAACGGGAGATCCCCGACAATACCAGCTGACCAGTGGCATCGTCTGGCACGATTCCCATATAAGAAAATCCTGGAGAGGCCCAGCCGGGGATTGAGCCCAGTTCACTTTTGGTAGGAGCTGAGTGGGCTAACCACTCAGCTACCACGATCCCCTACTCAAAATTATCACGGGAACTGTAACATATGCTTTTATACATACATTGTATTTCAACGAATCTCAATTTTAACCGATTATTTTAACCTACTTTCCGACATATAATCTCGAAAGATAATTTTACGTGTCTTTGTGTAACTAGTTTCTCAAATTATCATAATCCTTCCACCAAATTTCACTAAACTCAATACTGTTATATTTAAAGGACACTTTTTTTTTAATTGTCCACCATTTTGGGTGATTAATTTAAAAATCACCAAGAACTTTTTTTTTGGTGATTTTTTAAATCTCAGGAATAATTTTGGCTATTTGAACTAATTCGGGTATTACAATTATAGTTTATAACTTCCTGATTAAATTTGATCGTTACTAATTGGTCAACATCCTTGCCTAATATAATATTCAACAATGCTGTGACTTATCAACTAAATTTGATTTTAGATGATCCGAAACTTGTTCCCAAAACGGAAGCTTGTAGTTATTTTTAATGCAGTGCGGCATTTCTAGCATACAATTCAATATATTCCATTCAATCCTCGTATGTTGCAGGTACCTACTGCAAATTTCAGAGTGACAGCTTAGTTCACAGCCTGTTTTTTTGCTGTTTTGTATGCTAGTGACACCTAAATAAATAACGTTTTTTACATAAGTGAGTTCTATTGCACCACTAGATCTATTTCAATAATACCCGATATGCTCTCAGTTCCCATTGCGTAAGTCAGCTGTGGTAAATAACAGATTTCATTATTATCCAGTTTGTAAGATGGTGACACCAGTAAAAAAAAACCCTTGGCGTTATATCATGTTTATTATTCAACCTACTGCCACCCTATTCAGCAGAGTGTTAATTTCATGGTATGCCATAGGCATTTATTGTAAAAAATTTTACTTAGAAAATGTTTTAATATAAATTACCATATCTTCCGAACCGGTGAAAAAATTTCAACAAAACTTGCTTAGCTATAATTATCTATAGGTTGGTAAAAAATTAAACACTCTGTAGCTCTATGTAGGACAGATTGTAAGCAGTGCCACGTGTTAATCTCTCTTAGAAAAAGGAATTTAAAGTTATCCCTAAAAGCCGCAGTTTCTACCCATGTATTGGTAAACATAACGGTAGGCTTTGTGCCCCAGCAGGTTTAATTGAAATGAAAACTCTTTCATCATAAACCGTGGGGTCAAAATAGCAAGCTGTAAACTCTACAACTTTACTGTGAAAATCCGTAGTAGTATGCCTTAATATTAATACTTACTGCTTTACTCCTCCCGTTAAGCACGTGGCAGTCACAAAGAAGTGAATAGACCCGCCTTTTAAAGAGAAATTATGTTACTTGTAGAAAGACATTATGCAAGAGAGTAAATTCGAAGAGATTATGACATAACTGTAGGTTTTATCGGAATTATAAATATATTATTTGTGAATACGAGTGCAGACACTGTATATTTGGTAGGAAAGTGTCGTTAACGGTCGCAACAAAGGGCGAGAGAGTGAAGAGATTTGGGCGACTCTTAAAATCGATTTCTTGAGAGCCGATGAGCCTGAAACGAGGTGAGCATGGAGTGGCACTGGAATGTAAAGGCGGGGCAAAGGGAGATCCCCGTGAAAAACCATCGACCAGCGGCATCGTCCGGCATGATTCCCACATGTAGCAGCGCCGGAATGAAAGGGCAGGTGGAACGGGAGATCCCAAGAAAACCCGCCGACCAACAGAGCTTTCTGAAATAATAACTACGTCATTGATTTCAGAGATAAACCGCCTTCCCCTTTGCCATGCTAACAACAGTAGGGACAAAATTGTAATGTTTATCCATGCGCTACGCCACACCAGATTTGGGAATTTGAGACTAATGACTCTAGGAAGGGCGGTGTCTTAATGGAAATGTCGCTTCCCGTTTGTGGTCCAGAAGACTTTAGAAGCTGGAATTTTTCCATAGAGTAACTTACACCCGTGCATTCCCCTCATATAATTTTGTCTACACTCCCGGTGTGGTAAAACGAATATGGCCAAGGTTGAATCACTTAAAACACTTTATAATAAGGGAACAATTTTTACTTGCAATAATTCATATATTTCTTTTTTTTGCTGAAACTTTTTATCTCCAGCAATTGCATTTAAAAGAGCTGACCAAATATTAAAAAAATAATTTAAACCGCATTAATGTTTCCGTAACCTATATAAAGAAGAAGTTTTCATTTTATTTAGTCAGTAAGTAATACGTGTACCGTTTTGCAGACGTTATGGGTAACAGAAAAAATTCTAACTATAACACAGCTGAGAAAAATTATACATTCTAAATATACAGGATGATTCACAGCACCCGTATCACTCCTTTTTCTCCAAAAAAAAACATGACAGGCGGTTTCACGAAAAAACTATGATAACTTTACTCTGTATGAATTATCGATTGATAGTAATTCAATTCCCCTTAACATGCCGGTGGTAATTGCAAGGATGGTGAGCTATGGAATTGCAAATGGGAACAGTGACCGTTTATGGTATCGTTGGAATAGATCGTCTGAATGGAAACATCATTTACAAAGACAGTTGTTTTCTGAAGTGCATAGTTTACGCACAATAAAATAAATAATACAAGCATTTAGTTTATGACGTGCGTCGTTAACGCACAACGAAACCGAACGAAAAATATTTTTATTCTTACTTCAATGAAATAGGAATCAACGAAACATGATGTTTTCTGGCGTGCATATACTTTTTTTCGTACAATCAAAAGGACGTCAGCTGTACTGTTTATACCGGTATATTTTCAGATAAAAAAATTCAGAAAATGTAAATTAATTAAATATATCATTCTCTCTGTTTCCGGGAAGTATTCTAAGAGGGTTCGTACACTAGTGTGTTATATGAAAAAAGATAACGAAGGAAACTTAGGAAGATCTATAAATATAGCAAAAAATTTGAGGTTTACTTAAAGGATGCCAACTCTTTGAAGAGATATACTGATGACGCGAAGTTCATATCGTGCACAGGCGACTTCTTACTTACACCGTGCTCATACTCATCCAAGTACAGGCTGTCTAAAAATAGCGTTCGTTTGGTAAAACGAACACACTCGCCAAATTACATTCTGCCTACCGCCTTATGTAGGTCTCCTTATTGCAATGTATATAAAACGAACACAATTTGTTCCCATCAGCGGTCGTCCCGTACTATTTGGTAAAATAAAATGCTACGTGGGTCAGTAAATTAAGCTATTTAGTAGTTTCTCTGGAAATATCTGAGGCTAAAAATGTTCTATTAAAATTTTGAAGCATAATCGTTTAATGGCTAATGGAAAACATGCTGTTAACAATTTGACCATTTTACTGCGAAACCATCAACAAATTTGACATCTGCTGGTAGTAATATAACCATTTTTCTGTACTCATTTGGGAATAATTATCATTTAATAGTTTATTAGGTATCATTTATGGATTCGTGATTTTTGGTATGCTAAATGTGAATAAATGAGTAGAAAAATCTAGACGTGTTGGGGTTAAGGACACAGGGCACAGGTGCCGGCACTGATAGGCCACCATTTTGCGACGTCACCCGACCACCATCTTGGAACTGGGTGATGTTGATCTTGACTTCTCGCATGTGCTATTGACATGGTGCTCGTGTCCTTAAATAACCTCGAAGCAAAAAATATTAAAAAAAATAAAGAAAAATTTCGAAAAAATTAAAATAAAAAAAAAATCGAACAACGTACATTTACACTTCTCACCCCGCTAATCCCTACACCCTAGAAAAACCCTACCACTCAAATCCACTCAACCCAATCATAAAAAATTGAAAAAATCGTGGAAATCTTAAAGAAAACTCTAAGATTTGAGTAATATACAATGCTAACATCACCTCCTCCTCAATCCTCCTCCTTCTCAATTCCCTTTCCACACTCCTCTATCCTCCTCAATCTTTACCAATCCATCGATCAATCCTTCGGTTTGTCATCTGCCCCCATCAATACATATAGAAATTACATTCATATAAATTACCAGCTGTCTGTCTACGGTACGTTAACACACAACTGTTTTATGTACGACCTAATTTTTACTGTCATTCATTGACCACTTTTGTTATGTCTAGTCTAATAGGTGACTCCAGATATTCGGTCAGCTAGAACAAGGCTAATTAAAAATAAGATGACTGCTTCAGTCATGACACAAGTCATTCTAGGAGCAATTATTTAAAATCTTGAGGTTTGAGCTTACAATTCGATTTCGTATTTGTTTTTCTATGGCTTCTTTTCTGGGAAATGTTTTCGTTCAGTGATATAATTACTTTGTTTTTTATTTATATGTTTAATGGATTATTTATGTATAAAAAGTATAAACTCACTGCCTTTTGCTTTGTTTATATAATTTCTCAACATTTAAAATTTAATAATAAATAAGATATTTAATAACACAAATAAATATTTTCCATGGCTTATCTTTGGTAAACGAGATTTCCAAGATAAAGGATTCCAAGCATTTTACACTTCAGTATCTTATGTATTCACCAGCAATTTTCCTTTAGTTTTTGGATGCGAGCGTTTGTGAGAAGACAATTTGGCATTTTAATGGGCAAGTCGAATTAAGTGTACTCTGGTATTGGATGTTTGCCGTTCACGGGTTTGCACCCAGGACAGTAGCTAGCAAAACCAATCATAACAGACTAACTGAGTTAGATCTGTTTAAAGTAAAACTGTAGAACTTTTTTCGCGGAAATCGAGTGCTGTTTAAGAAATGTTTCGTAATAAATTTCCGCATTGTGATTATTGAAAACTATTTCTTTTAGGAAATCTCTTAAAAAATATATGCAGTGTAGTCGATCATTAACAGAATGTATAGATTTGTTGGTATCGTTTAAATTTACCAGCATACTCTAAGCAATTTTCACATTGCAGGCACTCACACAAATGTGTGCTATGTGTGAAACTGACTTTCCCATCGAATGTTATATTGCCTCTCTAAGTAACATGTTGATCGAAAATGCCCAGGAAAGACAAGTTTAAGCAGCCTTCACTGTCAATAATAATAATCTCTTTGTAATATTATCAAAATAATACTTATAAGGTTTCTTTAGTGCCGTTTTTATCAATACAATTGAAAAAAAATTTTTGTAGGTTTCATGTAGTAAACAATGCCTATCAAAAATTCTTCTCGCGTACTAGAGCCATAGGTAGACGGACTCTTCATTTGTAACGATATATATATATATATATATATATATATTTATTTATTGACGGTGAAGGCTGCTTAAGCTTGTCTTTCCTGAGCATATTCGATGAACATGTTGCTTATATATATACATATATATATATAAACACACACACACACAGGTTGAGTCGTTAATTAATGCTAACCCGGCATGAGCAGAATCCTTGGGGCAAATATATAGGGAAACATATTTACATACGACGTATGGACCAAAGAGATAACTGAAGGTTGTAGAGGCCCTGAAAGGTTGCGATTGAAAATGTCTTATGCCACGATAAATTTGAAACCACTTGCGATTAAGCAACGAAAGTATGTATACAGGCTAATATTTATAGGGCAGATTATCACACAAAACGGCATTACGGAGAGTACACCCCTTCATAAATTATGTAAATCGTGGTTGGCCCCCTGCAATTGCTTAGAACTTTGAAAACCCTGACCTAGAAGCAATTTGATATTACGCGATGGTAATCAGCATTAATAAAAATAATTAAAAAGGCCGCCTTTGAGGTATCCGCTAATCCCTACGGTTTCCTGAGAAACACGTGTTTAGTTAGAAAGCAGATTAATGGCTGCCTGAGACGTAGGCAGCATGTATGACTGTAGTGCATGACGCGTGAAGTGATACCCGTGCTATTGTCTCCGTCCTATGGAACAGGTTCATAAGATAGTGGACAGCTGAGAAGTTACAGCGGGAAAGTGACCCATTGCACTGGGTTCTGTTGTCATACTAATTGGCAACGACGTTGCCTGCCTGTTAGCGTTGCGTTGGTAATTTACACAACATACAGTTCTTTACAGCGTCTGTGATGCCTGTCAGTATCTCATTGCCTTACCGTTACTGCATCACACGTGTCGTAAAGAACAGTCTGCTGTGATAACTACCAACACAATGTTAGCAGGCATACAACTTCGTACGCCAATTGGTACGACAACAGGAATCAATGCAGTGGGGCACTTGCCCGCAGTAACTTCTACGATGTCTACAATCTTATAAACCGGTTGCCATAGGACAGGAACATTAGCCAGGGCATCAGTTCATGCGTCATTTATGACAGAACGACAGGCTGCCTACCTCCCAGGCCACCATTCTTCTTCTTTCCAATTAATCATCCGATTTCTCAGGAAACGGTACGGGTTAGCATATATTACCAAGGCGACCTTTTCCATTGCTATTTTAATGTCGATTACAAACATGTAAAGACAAATTACTTCAAGCGCAAGGTTTTAAAATTGCAAGCAATTGGAGATTGCCAACCGCTATTTAATGTGTGAAGGGGTGTACTCTCTCTAACCCCCTTTTCTGTGGTAACCTGCCTTGTAAACGTTTGCGTGTATGCTATTTTTCATTTCTTAATCACAAGTGGTTTCCAATTCATCGTTCCATAACACATTTTCAATCGCAACGTTCCAGGGCTTACCCTAAGAAATCAATTTAAGTCATTTGTCTTATATGTGGTGTATATATATATATATATTTATATATATATATATATATATATATATATACATATCCTTTTAGATGTTAACATATCTTGAAGAGATTTTTCCCCTTGTATTACTTTTATTTTCTTATCAGAGTACCGTTTCCAGCGTGATATCCCTGGCATTTATCATAAGTGTCGCACGCATCCTGCATTCTGATCGGAAGCTGTATTCCTTACAATGTTTGTTCGACTATACGCGTTTGCCATTAAACACATCTGTTATCGCGTATCTTATTACTGTATGTGTCGATCCGCATGTTAAAATGAATCTTATTGGGTGCGCTTGCACTAACACAGCGCATACCTCAGCCCGTCGACTAAACACTTACCTGCCGAAAATATTCCCACTGCCGCGTAAGATTATACACATTATTTTGTGTTAATTTAGTTGTTTCTCGTGTGCTATATTCACATTTTGGTTTTGTCTTTTCATGCCCCCTCTAGACAAGTTACTTTGCCACCGTTCTGCCAACTAGCCGTGTTTGAAACGCTAAGTTTTATGGCTGAGTGATCCTTTACGTGCATTCATCCATCGTGCTTCCTAAATGTTAGTAGATGCAGTTAAATGAATATTTATAATCGTCGTACTTTCTGTTGTCTTCGGCCGCTATGTATTGTTTGAACGAAATATTGGTCAGCTACGGCAGTTATGCTGACATAACTCATCAAATGCATATATCCTTACTGTAGAAATGATGTAAATACAGTTCAAATGTTCATAAACAGTGAATATGTGACATTTTCTTGTTAACTACCATCAGCAGTAATTTCTTAACTTAATGGTAACGTATTTAAATAAAAACTTTTTGAGTATCGTAAAGACAGCAGTTTGTTAAATGTACGTAAATTAGTTAGTTGGAAACATAGTTATAAATTGCATCTAACATACAAGGAAAGGTTGAGATGGTTTTAAACCATGTACAGGCTATTTTAAAAATTATAAAAAAATTGGTCACAGAACAGAAACAAATCATTCGTTTCATCTGGCAAAATTTTTAACTTACAAACTATCAGTAGTAAACAATTTTACTACACCTATATAGGAAGGTTAAATGTGGCATGGAGTCGTGCAGACTTCATGTAATGTATTATGGATTATCGTCTCACAGTTGTTGCCAATGCCGCCCCAAGTTCAGCAGATGCTTTGGTAGCTGAAACTGCTGTCTCAGCTAACTCCATACGACAGGCCTGGAGACTAGCTTTACTAACAAAATGTTTCAACAGCACAAAGGCAGGCGTGATAAATCGTGCATTAGGTGAACTTCTATATCGTGTTAAAAACTTTGCAGTTGAAGCCAGGCCATATATACACTGAGGTGACAAAAGTCATGGGACAGCAATATGCAAATATACAGATGGCAGTAGTATCACGTACAAAATGTATAAATGGGCAGTGCATTTGTTGGCCTTTCAGTTGTAGTCAAGTGATTCATGTGAAAAGGTTTCTGGCGTGAATATGGCCGCACGACTGGAATAAACATACTTTGAACCCGTAATCGTAGTTGACGCTAGACGCGTGGGACATTCCATTTCGGAAATGGTTAGGAAGATTAACATTCCAAGATCCACAGTGTCAAGAGTGTACCGAGAATACCTAATTTCAGACATAACCTCCCACCCTGGACAACGCACTGGCCAACCGCTTGCACTTAATGACCGAGACCAACGACGTGTGCGCAAAATGGTCAGTGTTAACAGACAAGAAACACTGCGTGAAATAACCGCAGGAATATAAGTGGGACGTACGACTGACGTGTCCGTTAGGACAGTGCGGCGAACTTTGGCTGTACCGGGCTATGCCAGCAGAAGAACGACTCGAGTGCCTTTACGAACAGCACGACATCGCCTGCAGCGCCTCTCCTGGGCTAGTGACCATATAGGTTGGACCCTAGACAACTGGAAAACCGTGACTTGGTCAGATCAGTCCCGATTTCAGTTGGTAATAGCTGATGGTAGGGTTCGAGTGTGGTGCAGACCCCACGAAGCCATGGACCCAAGTTGCCAACAAGGAACTGTGCAAGTTGGGATTGGCTCCATAATGATGTGGGCTGTTTTTACATGAAATGGACTGGGTCCTCTGGTCCTAATTGAACCAATCATTGACTGGAAATATTTATGTTCAGCTACTTGGAGACCACTTGCAGCCATTCATTGACTTCACGTACCCAAACAACGATGGAATTTTTATGGATGACATTGCGCCATGTCACAGGGCCACAACTGTTCGCGATTGGTTTGAAGAACATTCTGGACAATTCCAGCGAATGATTTGGCCCCCAAGACCGCTTGACATGAATCCCATCGAACATTAATGGGACATAATCGAGAAGTCAGTTAATGCACAAACTCCTGCACCGGCCACACTTTCGCAATTACGGCCGTCTATAGAGGCAGCATGGCTCAATATATCTGCTGGGGTATTATAAACGACTGGTTGAGTCCATGCCGCTTCGAGTTGCTGTACTTCGCCGGACAAAAGGAGGTCCGACCCGATATTAGGAGGTATTTCATGACTTTTGTCGCCTCAGAATGTTCAAGAGGCAATTTTCCCCCTTAATTTGGCGGTATGTTAAGATTTCACGATATATCAACTACAACTTCACGAATATGCCTAAATTATTATAAAACTGATATTAATAATTTTTTGGTCTAAATATGAGTGATTACAATTCATATCTTTATTCGCATATATTTAAAAAAGATATAATAATAGAATAGTTGGTCTAATATGAAGTGTTTATTGAAGTCACAGGAGTTGCACGAAGTAATTTTTTCGAAACCCGATTCTTCGATCATGAGTGATAAGTGTTATAACTTTTTACTGTTTCGAGTTCGAAGGTTTTTCTGAAATGATTAAATTTAAATACAAGCGAAGCAGAATATTATCAATTATTTTGACCTGTAGCCTAGCATAAAAGCTTTGTTTAATTTTTGAAATTCGTACGTGTAATTATATAAATTTAGATGTTATATATATTTTCATTACATTATCACATTTAAACAAACTTATATTTCATTTCACAATGAAAAAAATCTGAAAAGCTTAACAGCAATAATAGACGGAAGTGCCCTTAACCAGACCCCTCCCCTTTAGTGGACCCCCGGTCTCCTGCCTCTGCATTCTCCTGAACTCCAGCTAGATTAAGTGTAAATAGTAGCTCAGGCTCCTACCACTCTGTAGCAGAGCACTCACGTCGCCCGCTACACTTGTTGTTTAGCTGCTCACTATTACGTGTTTTGCCAGTGGAAAAAGTTTTACATTGTTCTATAGTTTTTGAAATTTCTCCTGGATATTGGCAGGCAAGCCTTGTGACCTATATATATATATATATATATATATATAATTTTTTTTATGGTAAGGTTTTAGGTTCATGTTAATCAATAAACCGTTTTGTTTAGACAATTGATTAAAAATCTGTCGGGTTAAAAAAATATAGGTTACAGCTGCGCAAACTGGACCCCCTTCAGTTGCCTAAACCAAACCACTTATATGTTCATGCTTAAAGTCTGTCTGTAGTTGTAAACACTCGTATTCTCTTTGAATTATGTTGCAGATTAAAAATGAACTTGGGGAAGATTATTCAAAGAAAGTGGAGTCCATCTAAAATGACTTAAGGTATTGACGCAGTTCAGAAAAATAAAATGGTTTGGTAGAATGCTAGTAAAGAGTTTAATGTACCGAAAACGACACTTATGAGGTTGTCCAACATGAAGTACGGGACACCTATGAAGCATCAATAACCAAAAGAGGCAGACCAACAGTTTTGGGTAAAGATCATGAAGAATATCTAGTTCATTTTTGTCTTTCTATGGTAGCTTCTTTGTTGGGCTTACTCGTAATGACTTGCTAAGAATGGCCGTACAATTGGTGGAGAGAAATAATATTGAACATCCTTTTAAAGACGAAATTGCTGAGAAAACGTGGGTCAGTCTATTCATCAAATGCCACAAAACAAAGCTGCCTGAGTGGAAACCTACTGGAACATCCTATAGCAGGCCTCTTGGGCCCAGTAAAGAAAACATAGAGAGATTCTTCCACCTTCTGGAAGATTTTTATTGGAAAGGTAAATTCACAACTGACATAATTTACAATCTTGATAAGAGTGGCATTACTGTAGTGCAATCAAAAGTAGCAAAAGTAATTAGCCTTAAGGGTAAAAAACAGATAGCCGCCTTGACATCAGGAAAACGTGGGGTCCTCATAACGATTGTTGCTTGTATGAGTGCCAATGGCTGATTCGTACCCCATTTAATAATTTTTCCGAGGAATATTATGAGTGAAAAGTTGAAAAAAGGGGCTTTACCAGGAACAATCTTTACAGCACTTCCTTCAGGGTGGATCCAAATTAACTCCTTCACTCAGTGGTTTCGACATTTCCTTGAGTTTGGTAATCCTACTAAGGAAAAACCTGTGCTGTTGCACTTGGATGGCCATATTAAACCACACGCAGAATATTGACCTGATAGACTTGAAAAAATCCAATCGTGTAACAATTGTTTCGCTGCCACCTCACTCTTCACACAAATAACAGCCTCTGGATAAAACTTTCATGAGTCCTCTCAAAGTTTACTACATCGAGGAAATCAAGCAGTGGTTACAGCACCATGAACGTGCTGTCAGTGCTTTTAATGTAATTAACCTGTTTGGCAAAGCCTACATTAGATGCCAAACAGCTGAAATAAAAATCAACATATTTAAAGTAACAGGCCTCAATCTCTTAAACAAGAAGCTGTTCACAGATGATGAGTACATTGAAGAGGCGAACAAAAAACGAGATTCCTCGTTCTATGAATCGGTTATAAGGAAGAAAAAACCTGAAAATCAGAGTTTTTCAGAGAATGGAGATGAATGTGATTTAGACGAAACACAAGATATTTATGAGTTTGGCCCAATTCGACCATCTACATCTTCGGCAGGTCAGGGCATCCCTCTGTCATCAGCTACATGTGAGGATTTTCAGTGTTCCACATCCTCTAAGACAAACCCCTTTGACATCACTCCCATCCCAAAAATCAAAAAGAGGACCTCAAATAGTGGACGAAAGGCTTGCAGTTCTACGGCCACCACATCTACGCTTTACAAAGCCCAATTTATGGAAGCTTAAAGAGTTAAAGAAACCAAGGAAGCTGAACAGCAAGCACATAATCGTGTTCAAGGATGCAGAAGCACTCGCGGCCGGGGGCATGGTTCAGTAGTAGGGCCTTCTAGAAAAGGGAACGAACTTTTTCACAAGCTTCTTAATTTCGGAAAATATGTGAAAGTATCAAGCACTGAGGATAATAACAGCATGTCCTCTGGAACATCGGGATTATAACTTCTCCCTGGAGTGTCCCCATACAAAGATGATGACGCTTGGTGCAGGTTTTGCGACAGGACATATTCCGAAGATTCTAAAGAGAAACTTTGGGTGATGTGCGTTATATGTTCGCTGTGGGCCCATGTGGATTGTTCTGGGACTGAAAAGGACGTGTACATCTGCGATTTTTGTCGCTAAACGTTTTAATTCTTTTATGATTTTTTTTCTGTATCTTCATATACTTTACATATAGCCTTTATATTTAATATTGTTTAAAACTAAAACCTGTAATTGTTATATCACACTTATACTTTAAAACATTATGTTTTCTCTGATTGAATACCTTTTTCTAATTATCTTAACTTTTATTTTGATAATTTTTATGAGGGGTCCGATAAAGGCAACTATTTTTCCAATAACTGAAATGTAAGGTTTTGAAAAAAAAATTTTTTTAAATAATTTTAATGATGTATTTTTGAAGTAAAATATAAATGCCTCATGATATTGTAAAATTTTTTTTTTAGTAATTTATATTTTTTGATAAAAAACATTATGTGGGTCCGGTNTTTTAATAATTTTAATGATGTATTTTTGAAGTAAAATGTAAATGCCTCATGATATTGTAAAATTTTTTTTTTAGTAATTTATATTTTTTGATAAAAAACATTATGTGGGTCCGGTTTTGGGCACTTTCCTTTATAATGTAAGCTTCCACNGTTTTGGGCACTTTCCTTTATAATGTAAGCTTCCACATCGGGCAGCAGAATTATTCCTATTTGAGTACCGCGATTTTCTGCGTTCAAACAAATCATGGATTCGTAAGAAAATGCGGTGCATCTTTCTTCAGCAGTCCATGCTAATAATGCGATAGATCTACCATCAAGGTCATCTTTCTCGGCACGTCAATTGAAGACGTTTCACTGGACAACGAGATTGCAAGACTTCTTTTGCAAGCCAACCCGAAATTTTCTTTTGGAAATAGCAATCACTTGCTATGCCGCTGGCTGTCTTTGTGTAATGACAAAAGTAACGGTCGACTGACTTCGTGCTTGTCAGACGACAAAACTCTCCTTATTTCTGGTGTTCATTCTGGAACACCCAGAGCTCTCCCAGCTCGTATTTTTTCCTCACGTCCACGCTCCTTCCAACACGCTCCTACAACTCAGTCGTGACGGATCAAGTGGCGGGCAGTTCGACAAAAAGTTCATCCTGCCGCCTGTAGTTCAAGCAATCTCCTTATCTCAAAGTCTGCAAGTTGTTCGTACGCGTTTCTGACGCTCCACCAATGCGTGCCAGATCCTCACTGACGTTCGTTACGCAAGATAGCTGAACATAGTCTATTCAAGGTGNGACGCTCCACCAATGCGTGCCAGATCCTCACTGACGTTCGTTACGCAAGATAGCTGAACATAGTCTATTCAAGGTAACTTCACTGTTATGAATCAAATAATTGAAAAATCTCCTTATGTAAGAGCTTTCGGTTCTTTCCTAAATATGTCACGTATCACAAGTGGTGAAATAAAAGTATTTAATTTTTCGGTAAAGACAACTTTTCTTATATTTTACAATAAAATTATATTTTGTTATAAATAATACTTATAAAAACAGGGACAAAATAGGTGTGTTGGTAATGCGTAGTAAAATAAAGTTCTTATGTAAAATATTCTTCAACAGAATTCTCACGAATACGATGCGTTATCCCTTTGGTTTCATTTCCTTAGCTTATTCAAGCGTAGCTTGTGTGAAGCGGTGGGATATCGAGAAAATTTAAGTTNGACGCTCCACCAATGCGTGCCAGATCCTCACTGACGTTCGTTACGCAAGATAGCTGAACATAGTCTATTCAAGGTGGCTTCACTGTTATGAATCAAACATTTGAAAAATCTCCTTATGTAAGAGTTTTAGGTTCTTTCCTAAATATGTCACGTATCACAAGTGGTGAAATAAAAGTATTTAATTTTTCGTTAAAGACAACTTTTCTTATATTTTACAATAAAATTATATTTTGTTATAAATAATACTTACAAAAACAGGGATAAAATAGGTGTGTTGGTAATGCGTAGTAAAATAAAGTTATTATGTAAAATATTCTTCAACAGAATTCTCACGAATACGATGCGTTTTCCCTTTGGTTTCATTTCCTTAGCTTATTCAAGCGTAGCTTGTGTGAAGCGGTGGGATATCGAGAAAATTTAAGTTAAACGGGGCTTTAGAAAAGTTGGAAGAAACCATCAATTGAATGAAAACTGCATGCATCTTAGTACTATGAGCATTCACGTTGCCAACGTTGTATAAACTTTAGCGTCTTCTGGTGGCATTTCTACGTGGCTGGTCGCATAAAACATTATAATACATTCAGAGCAAATTTTTACTTTTTTCTAGGCTATATAACGTTCTGGAAGGTTGATTTCGGCTATTACTGTTCTCTGCAAGGTTTGATGCCTATTTTTTTTTCCTATTAGTAATTTATTCGTATATCACGTTATTGGGCTAGAATATTAACTGTTCATACACTGAAAGTCGATCACGAATCATAGTGATTAGTTGTGAAGAAGAAAGAAGTTCTGTATCAGCTTAAGTAACGTACGATTATAAATATTTCTTACTTTTCCAACACATAAAGTTACATTTCAAAATGTATCTGAAAGTGTTAAATCAATTTGTAAAAGTATACGTATGGTCCTGTAAACTACCTTATTTTATCTCATTAAAAGCTCTCATGAATGTGGCAGTTTAATTGAAATTCGTGTATATCGAATAGTAAGTTTCGTTGATAATATTAAACATAATTTAACTGGCTGTATTGAGTTTGCGCCGTATATGTTCAGCACATTATAGTTACTAATTTTTGAATTAGCTGTATCGTTAGTAGTGCTACGCTATACTTGTTCGAATTGCCACTTGTGTGAAACGANTTACTAATTTTTGAATTAGCTGTATCGTTAGTAGTGCTACGCTATACTTGTTCGAATTGCCACTTGTGTGAAACGAGGTGGACATTGCCAATTAAATGCAAATGATGTTAATATTTTCAACATTCCCCCCACTATTTTATTATCTCACTGCTCCATCCCAGTGTGCGATCCCACGTCAAAGATGAAAACACCTGCGGTTAGTATTCCATGAACATCTGAAATCGATATGTTTCACTGCTATCGGAGGATGCCACAAACCTTCCTCTCGCCATGCGGTTATTTCAATATCTTATTCATTAGTGATGCGGAATGAATCTCTGGGTTCACAGAATTTCAGTTATATTTTTTGTACACTTCGCAAACTAAGAATCTTTAGTTTTTATCACTGCATGTACATTTATCCACTCTGCCCAACACAGTTTCTTTATTTCATGTCTTCTCATGTCAGTCCTTAATTTCGTATAATATTTGCTTGACAATGACTGGGATATATGTATATATACACACCTGACCATGGTTTATGTTGTCTTTTATTCNTATATATATATATATATATACACACCTGACCATGGTTTATGTTGTCTTTTATTCACCAACATGTTACTTATGATATTGGTAAGGGAAAATTTTGGTTTTATTTAATATAAATTAACATTACTTTAAAAAATTATTTTTATGAAGTTAAATAAATTNAATTTTGGTTTTATTTAATATAAATTAACATTACTTTAAAAAATTATTTTTATGAAGTTAAATAAATTTTGTTGGATTTAAAAGTATGTTGTTTCTTTTGGAGATAGTATTTTGAAATTCTGCATATCATTAGAACTGATTTTGAGTGTATTAAATCCATGTCTTTGAATGAAGCCCCTTTTGTGAATATATTTATATTNATATCATTAGAACTGATTTTGAGTGTATTAAATCCATGTCTTTGAATGAAGCCCCTTTTGTGAATATATTTATATTTATTTTTGTGGCTTTACCTGATCTCCCTCAGTTTCTGCCAAATATAATTAATTTAATTTTAACAAGCAAGAAGTTTGGTTAAAGTAATCGAGGACTGCGGCATATAAAAAAAAGGATTTCCTCCTTGTGTAAGCATTTAAGGCAGTGATACATTTAATACCGTATAGCTTTAAGTGTTATTAATATCTAGCTTACATATTGTTCCAGAGGTAAAAAATGTATTGCTTTGATAAACATATATAAATCCCTTACATATTTGTTTGAAATATTGATCTCTTTTGTATAAATAAAATGTGTTTCTAAAGCTTTCGTTATCAACCGTACTAAATAAAAAGTAGCTTTCATTCCAGTAAAATTAGCTGGCGTTTTGTTAACTGTATGCTTTTGCTAAAAAATTTTTACATAAGCAATGTAGACTCAGGTTTGTCATTAGGAAATTTAAATTCTAGTAATGTCTTTAGTGGCATTATTTGTTATACAATACGGACTGCCATCGATCACACTAAGTGACCTATCNAAATTCTAGTAATGTCTTTAGTGGCATTATTTGTTATACAATACGGACTGCCATCGATCACACTAAGTGACCTATCACCAAACATTTTCTTAAAAGTTAAAAATGATTCCCGTGTTAAATTTGTAATTTTTAAACTATTTAGCAACTTGGCTAGGAATATTAATCCCAGATGATGTTGTTAGCAAATGGAAACTGGGTAAATATATGGCATATACAATAGAAGGAAACCAACTTAAATGGTTTTAATAGATAATTTCATCAATAAATAATGGTTTAAAAGTAAACAAAAACTCCCTTATCTTTGATAATTAAAACTGTCAATGTATGAACTCATTTATCATGAGTATACCTAAATAAGGACGAAGTTTTTTTAATGCTGCTAAAAGGAAAACGATCAAAATTCAAAACGTTTGCAAGAACAACGGAATTTCCTTTCCCGAGAATTATACGTACATTCTAAACCAGTGACCTCAGTTCCATAAAGAAAACGTGGTGACAGTTTTACATATTGCTCTAGGTGGAGAACATTTTCGCCATGTATCTACCACTGAACGGTATTTCCGTTATTTCTCCCTTCGTCTCTCACGGCGTCAAACACAGCCAGTGCTACTACGTAACGTGTATACCTACATTAATCACTAGAATGAAGAAATATTGCCACATTCACGACGTGAAGGCGCACTCACTTGCCTTATAAAGAGCATTCGCCTCGACTACAGAGCACCTGGTGCTCTGAAAACCACATAAAACGAAAAGTACCGTCGAAATTGCTCTTTTTTAAAAGTGTCCCCGTTTCTCAGAGAGGGCAATATTCGAAATATCTCCAACATAAGAAGGAAATATCTGAAGTGTATGCATTTTCTAAAAGGTAAATTAATCTGCACTGAAAAATTNATATCTCCAACATAAGAAGGAAATATCTGAAGTGTATGCATTTTCTAAAAGGTAAATTAATCTGCACTGAAAAATTTTTTTTACGATTTTATGGTGATATACTGAGGACAATAGCACTTACTTACAGAAGAATTTGTCCACACTAAGGGTGAGTGAGGGAAGAGATAAGGGCGGCTTTCAATAGCGAGTTACTGAGAACCAATGATGGTTAAGCGATGAATAGAGCAGTGCATTGATGAAGGGGCGAGAGAAATGGAAGATCCCTGAGAAAACACGCAGACCAGCGGCATCGTCTGGCACGATTCCCGCATGAAAAAATCTGGGAGCGAGCCCGCCGGGAATATAACCCGGTTGACCTAGTTGGGAGGCAAGTTGTCAAACCACTACACAACCGTGGCTCATTTCGTACTAATGGAATACTGCACACATCCATGAGAAAACGTCAAATTTTCTAACTCAAAATAAATGCAGTGATTTAGAGCAAATATTTTTGTTTAAAAATACTTGAAATTACCGCACATATCGAAATAAATATTCGCTTCCAAAGAGTAGAATGTAATGTTAGAAAGTTTGTGAATAAAGATTATACAGTCGATTCACAGTAAGTTCATACTTTTACTAATCCTTGCTCAAATTCGGCTTCCAGGTAACAAAAATTAAAACTTTTCTTTACACGTAAAATAAACAAGAAGTTACTGATAACTAATGAGCCTTCTTTCCTCTACATGGCTGAAAATAAATTTCAGTGGAGTTCTTAGAAGTATATAGCTAATGTAGGCGTTGACGTCTCATTGACAGTAATATCATTAGAGATAAAACCAGTAATTTTTGAAAGAGTATCAAGAAAATTAAATTACACGAGTGACTTAGACGGGATTTTAATGGAGAAATACTCGTAAAGTTAAGTTAGCTTGCCAATCAACTGCATCATGGAGGTAGGATTCGGAGAACCAACTGTGGATGTCATCAGTCTTTTTTTTAATGATAAGGTTCATTAACATGAAATATTTACATAGCCATCATTTAGGAAATAAGTGACAGAGCCACTAAAAACTCATAAGTTAACACGGCCAACCATAAAGGTACTTATGTGAGAAATTCGCCGGAAATCGGTTGTTTGGTAGCGGAGATATAGGACTAAAACCCTATTTTCTTAATCAGTGCTACCTTACAAAACTGCCAAAAAAGGTTCATTATACTATAAGCCTAATAGATACTGTCAATATAAAACATTTGGTTGAATTTATATGAATTGTTAAATAGACATGCCAAACAAATATATATATTTTTATTGCCGGCATTTTGAAAATCAGTGACTGGCCCCACTAAAATCATGCAACTTTACATCGCCTTTTGTAGGTGTACCAAATTTTGTGGAAATTAGTTAAGCCCTACCATAAAAATGGAAAAACGTTCAATTAACTAACCTGACACTATTTTGCAAAATAATCCATAAAAAAAGAATCTCTGTATACATAAACTGTGCTTCTAACTATTATTGTTCGAATACAAAATTCCGTTGAATTTTGTTGAAACGTTTTATAGATATAACGAATTTAAAATAAGTATTAATTTGAGACCCATTAAAACATGATTGCAGCACATAACACATATTAATATACATACCCTAAAGTAGCAATACTCGCATGCAATTTTTGTATGAATCGGTTCATTGATCCACGAGATATGGCATAAAACCTAAATTTTTCATGTGACAGTCTTCTTAAATGGATGCCAAAAATTTTACTGTGAGTATGAGTACGATCTATAATGGTAAAAGATGCAATATAAAGTAAAATTTTAATATTTCTCATAGTTTCGTAGATATAGCACACTAAGTTAAAATATTTGTATAGCCACCGCTCAGAAAAAAAAGATGTACAAAATGAAAACATATTGAATAAATATTGCCTACCACATTACAATTTCTGGCCAATTATAAAATACTTTCACCTATTTATTCCCATGATAAGGCATAAGAATTATATTATTTCACATGCATCTATATTACAAAATGGTGGTGAAATGAGGCTTTGCATAGATAATTTTGATAGATATAAATGATATTGTCAGCTAAAAAATTTTTCTTTCATTTTGTTAAGTAAATTAGTAAATAAAAAATTCTGAGCTAGAATGTTTATATGGCCGCCATTTTTAAAATTTAATAGTCTGACAAACTTAAAAGAGATCATTTAATATTACCTACAGCAGTACTCCTTGTTTGCCACATTTGGTAGGAATCGGTGAATTGTTACTCGAGATATTTCACAAAAAAATTTAATAATTTATGAAGCATACTATTTTACAAAATAGCGGATGGAGTGGTTCTGTTTGGCATATATAATGCTTGTAATAAATACTGTCAGTGTACAAAATTTGGTTGTAAATGGTCAAACGGTATGGTAGTTCTATAAAATAAACCTAACGTATTTTTATGGCCACCGATTAGAAAATAAGTGTCTAATAAAATTGTATTACTCTTATTTACCTGTCTTACCATAGTATGCCGTAATGTGCCAAATTTCGCGAAATTTGGTTGAGTAATTTTCGAGTTATAATGTAAAAGCTTAGTTTTTATGCTGTGCTAACTTGCAAAATGAAGGACATAAAAGGCTCCTTATAGTCACATTATATTTCTGTATATAATCACAGCATATAAAGTTAGGTGGGAATTCAATTAATGGTTTAAAAGATAAAGCATACTATCCTAAATAGCTTGACGACCGCCATTTTGAAAATAAATGTCTAACATACTAAAAAAACATATTTTTTTCATATGAAATTTAGCCAGTACTACATACATGCCAAATTAGATTCTAATCCGTCAAAGGTTTCCCGAGATATAACACTAAAACTTTATTAATTCATGTAGCGCTATCTAACAAAATGCTTGCATATTGCGCTGTCAGCATACAAAATTTGATTGAAATCAGTTGTATGGTTTCCAAAATATGTCATATCATCTTAAGTTGTGAAATGGGCACCATTTTGAAAGTAAGTGCCCGTTGTAGTCGTGAGCTATAAAAGTCAGGTGTCCTTACTGAGTACTGTATGTGTACCGAGTTTGGTAAAATTCTGTCTAAGCGTTCAAAAGTGGAAGTGGGTAACACACACACGCACAGACACACAGTCTCATATAAACATTCACAAACATATACAAATTCACACACAGACGGGAAAGTGAACTCACAATCCGTTCTTTCCTTTGAACTGTGGGCTAAAAAGCATCCTGACTTTAAATTTTAGAAGAAAAATTACTTAACCGCTTCCTCTATAGCGTACTTTCCAAGGAAAAGAAAGGCCGAGATCACTTTCCTATTTGTGTGTGTATGAATGTGTGTCTGTGTATGGGTGTGTGCGTTTGTGTCACCCCTCTTATATATAAAAAATAAATGTGTGTATACGGAGTTTCTTTGTCCTCCATTGTGTAAGATAGTGACACACAAATACATCATTTTTTTATGTAATTTCTCGGTTACCAATTTAACGATTCATACCAAATATGGCAAACAAGTATTGCTCCTGTATGTTATGTTAACTGTTATGTTTTATGTATGTCAGACCCTTATTTTCAAAATAATATCTTTATAGATATTTTAGTTTTCTATGTTATATCGTCGAAACCATGAAATTAATTCGAATTATACTTTGTATGATTTCTGTATATATTAAAACAATAAAATGTAGTCACACAAAATCTCCGTTATCTGCCATTTTGTAAAATAGTCTCACTCGAAAAATAATCATTTTGTGATCTCCTATAATACGACCGATTTCTACTTAATTTGGCAAACAATTAGCACTATGACAGACTATGTAATCCCATAATATTTGAGAGGGTCAGAAAAGTGTATTTTAAAAATCGTGGAATTGTAAACATTTTAGCTCCGAATTTTTATCTACGAAATTGCAAAACAAATTGTAACTTAACTTTGTATGCTGACAGTATCAGTTATAAACATAAAAAATTTCTATGCAAAGCGTCATTTCTCGGGCCATTATGTAAGACAGCCCCAACATGAAATTATATAGAGTTTATATGCCGCATCTCGCGAAGCAATCAACATTTTTCTTTAAAATTTGGCGAAGAAGTTGTACTGTGGTAGGATATGGTTTTTTTTTTTTTTAGTACAAAATTCTCTTATTTTCTGAATGGCGTTATAAATACATTTTTTGTTAGTGTGCGACATCTACGAAACTATATAAACGATTAAAATTGAATTTTCTGTATAATATCTATAATAATCATCGAATGTGCTAATAAATAAACTTTTTTTCCTTCATTAATGAATATCGCCACATGAACGATGGAGGTTTTATGCCATTTATCGATGACCAATCAACCAATATTCATGCAGAGATNATGAATATCGCCACATGAACGATGGAGGTTTTATGCCATTTATCGATGACCAATCAACCAATATTCATGCAGAGATTCTCTTTTGTTAGATTTTTTTACAAAAATTTGTCAAGTGAATAAATTAAACATTTTGTCATATATCCAGAATAATTATACTAATTTAAAAAATGTTTGCACATCTTCAGATGGCCATGTAAAGTAACATGATTTAAACAGGGTAAGATAATAATTGAAAAAATGGTGGCCATGTAAATATTTTTATATGTTTGGCACATCTATTAAGTAATTTCAATCAAACTCTTTATGCTGAGATTATATATTACAAACATTATGTACAGAGCCCCTTTTTATGAAATTTTNTAATTTCAATCAAACTCTTTATGCTGAGATTATATATTACAAACATTATGTACAGAGCCCCTTTTTATGAAATTTTGTAAGATAGAACCATTTTAGAAAAGGTTTAATGCCATATCTCTTAGACCATTCAAACATATTTCCATTAAATGTTTCACACAAATAGGTAGCGTTATGGTATGACATGTAAAATTATTTGTTTAAGTGACTCAGACACTTATTTTTTAAATGATGGCTGTGCAAATATTTCAGCTTAGTAAACCCTATCATTCAAAACATTATACTTATTATATCCTAATTTGATTCTCCGATTCCTACCTGCGTGATTCAGTTGATTGAAAGTTTGCTTAATTTTACGAGTTTTCTGAATTAAAATCCCTGGTTAGTTATTCCCTTATTTTAATTGTCTTGGTAGTGTTTCCCGTGTTCCTGGTTTCATCGCTAATGATATTGCTGTCAATGAGACGTGAACACCTACCGACCATCCAAGCTTTCAAGAAATTCACTAAAATGAATTTGCACCCACGATGAGGAAAGTAGGCTCATTAGTTATCAGTAACTACTCATTAAAATATAACTTCCCAGCCAGTAACATATCATTCTAAATATGTCATGTGTCAAAGACTGCGTAAAAACTTCACAAACACACACATTGAACTGAGGTCATTACCATTTTCTTTTCTTTTTAAAGCGTGAAAGTATGAACATTACGACAGAATTTACTAATAATATTTTTTCAGTAATAACAAACTTGTTGAGGTATGCTCTTTTTGCATGTTTTCAAATATACGCTGTTCTGAATCACGCAAAATAAAAAATATNGCTCTTTTTGCATGTTTTCAAATATACGCTGTTCTGAATCACGCAAAATAAAAAATATTTTTTTTCAGAGTTTATTGTTTTTGTAATACACTTTAAAGGTAATCAAAGAATAAGACAACGAATCCAGAGTGAGACTTCATATACTGTACATAAAGTTCCANAATACACTTTAAAGGTAATCAAAGAATAAGACAACGAATCCAGAGTGAGACTTCATATACTGTACATAAAGTTCCACAAACTGCAATCTATTTAAAAAAAAGGTTTTTTTAAAAACACGACGCTATATAATTTTTTCTTATTATTAGTTTTTAAAGTTACTGTAGAAAAAAAATGAGAAAAAATTTAAAAGTAAGTGAATTTCCTATTGCATAAAGATGAATTAAAAATGTCTCGAGTTTGGTTAGTCTAATAATTGCTCCTTAAACTATTACTTATCAAACGTACAGCAAGGTCTTAAAAGTCACTTGAAGTGTCTAATGTTAAATAAATTTTAGAAACTGTGCAGCCCACATGGAAATATTATTCTGAAATTATGTTGTTTATACATTTGTAATTTTTGGGATTTTATAAAAAACATTGATGTTTCATTGCCGTAAAATTTTAATTTGAAAACATTCATGTGACGATAATTTTTCTAGTAGTGCATGGAACTAGAGGTTAGGTTTTAGCTATATCCTTTATTTCTATGCGAAGTAATAGATAAAAAAAATTTGTATAATGGAAAATTGTCGCTGTGAAACAAAAGAACAACAAAATGTGTATGAATCGAATTTTTAATTTTTTCATATTTGACATGTGCTTGGCACACATGTTTTAAAAGGGTATGTCGTTTATTCTTTATATAAATCGCCATGAAACTCGTTTTCATAGAAGTTCTCACAATTCTCTGGTTCTTATATATTTTCGTAAATTATACTAAAAATTCATATCGTAGCTTGACCACGTACGTGCCAAAGCAAAGATATGCGAAGAAACAGTCACAAAAATGTAAATGTTCCAAATGAATGGAGGAGTTAAGAAATTTCATAGATTATCGTATTTCATTAGAATATACAAATTAAACTTCAGAAATAAAATTTAATTTTTCTAATAATTAATTTAAGAGAAAAATATTATGTTGTGATGGCAAATATTTTATTTGTTTGGAGAAGTAATCATTTCACTCTGTTTATATAATTATTAGGTTTTAATAAACTTGTGGGAAATTTAATATTTTAGGTTGTTATAAGTTATTTTCCAGATGTTTAATACTATTTTCTGTAAAATAAAATTTATTAAACGGGTCGGATTATTATACCCTCATACGGTACAATTATTTTCGATGTGATTATTTACGGAGATTTCCACTTTTGTCTTTTTTGATATGGCTTTCAATTTAATATGATGGAAACAGAGGACTATGTAAATTAATATCGTTGAATATTTTCGTCTCATATTACCAAATGGCTTTCCTAAAAATGATGTAAATACCAAAGGAATATGTGTTTTTTACTTTTGTTAGTCAAATGTATTCGTATTTATTTAAGATAAATGTGATATTTAGGTATGTATTAACCAAGAGATAAACAAAATAATTTTTAATATAATAGTTAATAAAACGACATGTTTATTTATACAGCCTTTTTTTTTTTGAGATCAATGATAAGTTTTCGGAATCAAAAACTTTGTGTTTGGTGAGGGGAAGAAAATGTATGAAGTCCACCAGCAAAGATAAAAGGGAAGTTAATGAGTTTATGAAATCTTCTGAAACTTTGCTCTTTAATAGAATGGGTAAAAAAACTCTGTAAAATAACGAATAATTATCCATAACAAAATAATCAACACTGAAGTCCGAGATCTTCTTTTCGTGACAGTAATTTTATCAGCAGAAATCAAGATTAAAATTTAAACAACGCAAAATGAAGGTAGAGATTAGGATTAATAAATTAATCTTCGGTAGAAATTAAAAGACATTGGTCTTTTCTTTTGTTAGCATTAACCAGCGTCAGTGTTATCAGTTACAATATCACTATAGGAACGACACCAGCGCGAACCGGGTTCGATTCCCGGCGTGATCCCTTGCGGATTTGTGCATGTGGGAATCGTGCCAGACGATACCACTGGTCGGCAGGTTTTCTTGGGTATTTCTCATTTTCCCACTCTTTCATTCCAGTCCTGTTTTGTACTTACCTCTCTTCATCCATATCCACTCCGAATACATCGATGTTAAGAGGTGCCATAATCGCATTACTCACTCACTAATAAAAACGACGAAATTATTAATGTAACTCATAAGCCTACTTTCCTCTACATATAAATGTCAGTAAATTTGATAATGTAGACCATCCTCTAAGTCTGAAATAAGTATTACATGAGTGTAAAAATAATATATTTATATTGCTATAATTTTGAAAACATGCGCATTACCCACTTAGAACACATTTATATAAATAGCCTACCGTAGAAATAACTGCCAAACTGAAAAAGGAAATGGTTTATTGTTCTCCAAAGTATGGTATGAAAATGGAGATAACTTGCAAAACGCCAGAAAAAACTGTCTGTGTAGACTTATTTGACGGTTGTCATATAGGCTACCACCAACAAAAAAAAATTGTTTAACTTAGATGTATACTCACTTAACATATTTTAAATTGGTTTAATGTTTCCTGATATATGAAATGACGGCAATAATATTGAAATGACCACCATTTTAAAAATAGGCACATCGAGTGTTAGAAACTACTAAAGCTGGATGTAGTTCCTTTATTCTACATGTGTACCCAGTTTGGGGAAATTTTGTTTATGGTTTCAAAAGTTATTTAAAAAAAAAAACCAACATCTCAAAAAGACATTCGCTTTTTGCATAAGCCTATCTTTCTAAGTAAAAAAAGCTAAAAATAAAACAATCAAGAGAGGTGACGGTGACTTTACTATCTAATTTTGAACGTTCTGCTATAAATGATACGCTCCGTGGATGTGTATTTTTATGTTTTTCATGCAGCCAGCGATATAAGTTCATGAGATTTCCCCTAATTAAATTTCGTATTCTTAAAAAATGCCTTAGTACCTATCNTGCAGCCAGCGATATAAGTTCATGAGATTTCCCCTAATTAAATTTCGTATTCTTAAAAAATGCCTTAGTACCTATTCTAAAAAAAGCTTATTCCGAATCAGTATCTTTGCCTCGTCTGGAATATAGCAAACATCTAATTGATTCTGGCCCAGTATTATTTTTAAGACATAGTTCCTTAATTCTATAAGGTCATTTGCCTGTTGTAATTTTGCCGTGCAGACTGATGGCAATTTTTGGTCATAGAAANTTTTGCCGTGCAGACTGATGGCAATTTTTGGTCATAGAAAATAACATAGTTAGTTGCCAATGACTTGACGTCTGTTTTGAGACAGAGGGTTAACCGTTAGATTAATGAGAATGGCACAGTTTATATTTTATGATGACATATGAATATCACCTTAATTATCCGTAAAACACAATGTCAAAGCCTAATATATGTATATACAATAGCTAGATATTAATTTTACACCCTCATCAATTATCTCTAGTCCATTGTATGTATATTTTATGTACAGCATGGACGAGTGGCAAATGTCAATTCAAAGGCTATGAAACCATTTAAACTAATTGTCCATTCATAACATATCCATACATCATTTGAGAGTTAGTATCTCTTAATTGCTATGCATGATAAAATAATATTTTTTATGGTTTTAATAAAGTTGCATGAGACACAATGTCCAACATATGTAAATACTAATTAAACATATTGATTTACTATAATATCCAGGTTTCACATAAAAATAATCTATATTTTATCTACATCATGCATGAGAATGTAATCATGATACAGATAATGACGTGCTGTATATGATATGTACGTCAAATATCTAGATACATGTCTGTATTCTGTTCCTGTCTTTAAATCAATGTTATCTGTTACATTAATCACTCGAGTAGGTATATAACAAACTTATAAATAATAATTCAACAAAAAGTACTTTCTTTGCAAGCTACAAAAAAAAAACTACTGTCTAATATTTTNACTCGAGTAGGTATATAACAAACTTATAAATAATAATTCAACAAAAAGTACTTTCTTTGCAAGCTACAAAAAAAAACTACTGTATAATATTGTGTATTTATATTATCAGTTACATTAAAATAATTGCTGTTATATAAAAGTAATTCGTGTCATGATATATTCGAAATTACTTGACAGTATCAGTAACTTGCTCAGTGGAGTAGACGTTAACTATTTTTTTACAAAACTTATTTGATATACTTTACAATTTATTAAGTTATTTTGAGTGTACTTTCCAAAGGAAAGAAAAACTTATGAGATCACTTTCCTGTGTGTGTCTTGGGGTGTGTGCGTCTTTGTGAGTGTGAACGTGTGCCCCCCTCCCTCCTCTAGCTTCCAATTTTTTAATGCGTGGACCGAATGTCACCAAATTCGGTACACATAAAGTACTCAGTAAGGACACCTGACTTTTATAGCTTTCAATTATTCTGGGCGTATAATTTTAGAATGGCGGCCCTTTATATTTTGGGTAGTATTTAATACCTCAGAAACCATTAAAAAATATTTAAACCAACTTTTGTAACTGTGTAAGAATAGAATTTAGAAGTTAGTTTTGTTGGTCCGCCATTTTGGATGAAAGCATCATAAGGAAAAATAGGGATTTCAGTTTATGTCTTAAAAGATGCTCAACGAATTCTCACAAAATTTGGCACGTATTATATGGCATGTAAACATATGTAACTTATCTGAAATTGATGAACTTATTTGCAAAATGTGGCCATACAAATATTTTACGATTGATTAGTATAACTACCTTACCGTTTAACCAATTTCAACAAAAATTTTATTCTCAAATCATGAATTACAAGCATCACATGTGCCAAAAATAACCCCTACTGACCACATTAATGTAAGATATGCTACGTGAATGAATAAAGTTTTGGTGTAATACCGTGGAAAACATTGTCCGTTTCCTACCAAATTTGGCAAACAAGTAATACTGCGGCAGGTGATATATGTTTTATGTATGGCAGACACTTATTTTCAAAATGGCTGCATGCAGTTATTTTAGCATACTATGTCATGTAATCAAATCCATGTAAACTTTGTACGTTGTGAGTATATATTACAAGCATCGCGTGTGTCTACACGGTGCCACACTTGTCCTCCATTTTGTGAAATAATAACACACAAATAAATAAAGTTTTGTCATACCTCAGGAAACAGTTGACCGAATATTACCAAATATGGCAAACTTAGTACAGGCTGCGGCAGGTGATGTCAGCTAGTAAGTTTTTAGTATGTGAGACACTTATTAAAAAAGTTGTGGCCGTGTAGTTATTTTAGTTTTGTATGCTATATCGTCCAAATCATGTTATTAATTCCAGCGTAACTTTGTATCCTGGCAGTGTATATTACAACCATAAAATTTGTCGTTACAAAGTCCTCTTGTCCACGATTACGTAAAATAGTATAACATAACAAAATTAAATTTATATCACTTGTGCGGAAATACCAACATATTACTCAAAAATGTGTCAAAAATGTAGCAACATAGTAGGTCATGTAATTCTAAATGTTTTTTATTTGGTCGGACACATGTTTTGTAAATGGCGTCACTGTTAATATTTTAGCTTTTTAAATTGTATCTACGAAACTACAAAACAAATTTCAACTTAACATTGTATGCTAACAGTATTTATCATATACATAAAATTTGTCTATAGAAAGGCTCATTTTGTAAGATAGCCCCACATGAAACAATTAAGTTTTTGTGCTTTAAATAGGGAACAAAAATCAACGGATTTATTTGAAATTTGGTGAAGAATTTGTAATGTAGTAGGCTTTATAAATTTGTATGTTTTAAATGTGCAGGTTTTTTATTTTCTGAATGGCAGTCTCAAAATTCATTTTAGCTTAGTGTGATATGTCTACAAAACTACGTAACATATTTAAATTTAACTTTGCATAATGTATATATGACAATCAACAAATTTGTTTAAAAATAACTTTTTTTTTCCCTTTTATGAAGGTCGAAATATGAAAAAAAAGAGGTTTTATGCTCTATCTCGAGGACCAATCAAACGATTTCTACAAAAATGTCACGCTTGTAGTGCAACAGTTGTGTATAGAAATGAACATCTTTCAGTTGAGGTAAGCATTTTTTAATGCAGTTTATATGAATAATTTATATTCGTATGTTATATTTGTATAATTATTCAACAGATTTGAATTAAATTTGGTTTGCTTGGAGTATTTATGATAAGCAATAATTATGCGCAAATGGACGCCCTGTGCCGGCCTCTTTGGAAAATAGTGCAACGTTAGTAAATGGAATATAAAATCATATTTCTAGAACAGTTCAACTAAATTCCACAAAGTTTTGCAGACCTACAGAAGGCCATGTAAACTAAATTGATTTAAATGACGGCGGAAACTCATTTTATAAATTGCGTCCATACAAATATTTGGATTTTTTGGCATAACTCCTTAACAGTTTTAATTTAATCCTATATTAAATTTTGTGCTGACAGTATCTATTAGAAGCATTGGATACAGAATTTATTTTATTGGAAATTTCCAAAAATGTTTTACACAAGTAGCGTATTGGTAGGCCATATAAGCTAATGTGGTTTTAGTGGCTCAGACACATATTTTCAAAATCATAACTTTGTAAATATCTTTGATTAGTGAACCCTAACATTCAAAACATTAGACTGATTACATACGAATTTGATTCTCCGAATCCTTCTTCTATGATGCAGTTTATTGAATGCTAGCTACATTTTAAGAGAATTTCTGAGTTTAAATCCTGGGTAGGTCTTTTTTAATTGTCTGGGTTATGTTACATATGTTTTTGTTATGGTATTGCTATCAACGAGACGACCACGCCTGTCTACCATCTAAGTTTTTTTAAGATATTCATTAAAAAAATATGTGTATGCAGATAGAGATAGAGGAATATAGGCTTCTTAGTTATCAGTTTATTATTCATTTTGTATCTTGCCTGTTCCAATCCGGTGTGTCTTGACATTATCGGCAGTTAGTCGACAGTGCGTGTTTATATCAACCTGATTCCGGAACTTGCGTATTGGGCCACCATCAGCTGACCGATATGAGTTGTATAGCTCTTACCGGAACAATTCTGGCCGGCACCTATCACGTTTTATGGGACGTATAAACACTCAGTTAGAGGTTTTACACAACATATCAACGCATCTTGGTGAACAAAATCATTCTGGGCCCATTACTGAATTTAGGTAATTTATACCCTGCCCACTTCCCACCGTCCTTTATTTTTAACCTAACTATAGTTCATTGACGATTACTTGCCATTTTTCTGAAGCCCTGCTTAAGTTCTAGTTTCAGTATATTCCTCCGCCTCATGAAAACAAAGATTAGCCAAGCCTAGAAAATTATACCAAAGAGACAACATACAGCATTTGTGCGCACTCAGTTTTATAATGATTTGCATAAGAACTATTTATTGCCAGGCAATACCAACATACTTATTTTCTCCCTATATTAATTCGCATCAATTATAAATGAAGTAATAAAGACTATGGATAGAATATAAGTAAAAGGTAAATTTAACAAAAATTTGATACACTAATGTTACACAAATACTATATATATATATATATAACGTTTGTGATAAACGACATATGAAGGAAACAACCAAACACGTCTTACATGCGGGGATTTTTCAGCATTTTGATAAAAAAAAAGTGTGAAGAAACTGCGAATAGAATAAACCGTGGGTCTAGACATTTATGCTCTTCTTCCCGGAGGACATTAAACTAGAGTCGTCGGCTATTTTAGCGGTGAGTGTGGAGAAACACGAGACACGCAGACGTCGTTAACCCGACGTCTCCGGAGGCGGGTGGCATGAGGTGCTGGGAACCACCCAGAAGTAGCGAGCTGGACCACCGACAGCGGAGAACCGCGGGGGAATCCCACAGTCATTCAGTCGGGGCAGAGTCCGCGCCACACACATGCTCGGCTGACAGAGTTATGGCAAGCCCCTCCTTCTGCACCCACATCTTCACCAGCAAGCGCGTTGTCTTCGTCAGGGCTACACTGTCACATCTTGCTCACGGCGAACTAAACCCTTCTGGATGCGCTGCATTAAACCTTCTTGTAAAATACTGTGTATTTTTCACCATGGCGGAGTGAGAGAAGAGATTTGGGTGGCTCTTAGCAGCGATGTCTTGAGAGCCCGTTGAGAGGGATTGAGGTGATTACGGAGCAGCGCCGGAATGAAGAGTTGGGGGAAACGGGAGGACGCTGAGATCATCTGGCACGATTCTTACATGCAAAAATCCGGGAGTGACCCAGCCGTGGATTGAACCCAGTTTGCATGGGTGGGAGGCGAAGAGGCTAACCGCTCAACCACCGTGGCTCCGTAAGCCAGTGAAAGCAGGGATTCTCAGAAGAAGGGGTCGACAACATTATTTTAAATTTTATCTTTTCGATTATTTCTCGTTGCAAATATATCGAGGCTTTCGGTATACCTGATCTCGATTAATTTGCTATGTTTTTAAATAAAAGTCTAAAAATAAAAAGTAAAGTTGAATATTTTAGTATTAACATATACTATTGTATATTAAAATGGTCTAAAAGTATAATAATAAGCTTCGTTTAGTCTTGGCACTGTTCGTTGTCGAAAACCGGGCCGTATTTCAGAGCGTTCGGAGGTAAGATGGCTGGATGTGAACGGTTCCACTGTACTTCCGTGAACATTTACGTGAATGAAGGGTAATTTTTAACTGTGTAGATGTGCGGTCGTGCTGTCGTCTGCAGCGGTGTCTCCAACCACCCGAGCTATCTCGACCTCTAACCACTTTCCCCCTTCAGCGACACACTTGAGCCGTCACCACGTACTTGAAATACGTTCTGCTGTCGCGACAGTGGCTCCTGGGAGGATGTTGGCATCGCGCGCACGTTGGGCCCACGCTCCAGGGACGTGTTCCGAAAGACAAACGTCTTGCGCTGGATCATTCTCGCCACTTACAGAAATAGTCAGCCACAGGGTATTAATATTAACCCTCACTGCCACAGATAATTTTAGACGTTGCTATGAGCAAATTTTTGTTTGGAACAGTGTTAGTATCGTAAGAGGTAGACCAAGTAAACCTTCGCGATTTCTATGACCTGTAGCATAGACTCCACTATCTTATATATTTAAGAGTCTCGGCTATTTTTTCATTCGTCGTTGTCCCAGTGGTTAGCCGGTTTTACCTCAGACCAGGTCGCACGGGTTGGGGCCTCGTTTCCTTGCCGGCACGTTATTGGCTCAGAGTTCATCCTGGTCATGTCTGATAAACTATCGTCGAATTTTATACATAGCAGAAACACACATGTGTTTGAACACTAGCTTATCTAAAATTTTTTTCGCATAATTTTCCAGTTTCTACTGTAGTTCTAACGCACTATCATATAGCACGACCAATCAAAACAAGAGCAATTACATTTTATTGGATCACACTGTAACGAATATATGTTTCATTTAACATTAAATGGCTGGTAAAATGTTCTCCTTGACTCTCCGAAATTAAGGAAACGTTGCTTTTCAAAGAGAGACTTTCCTAAAAATACATAGATCTTTCAGAGGATTCACGGAAACACTCCGTAAGTTTGCTAGTTAGTTTATGTACTTCCAGTTAGAAAAAATAGGTAACTAAAATAATAAAATTTTTTTTATTTCATAGGTGCTTTACTCTCTATAAAACCAATCTAAAGAGGTTAAAATATTTTATACCAAAGCGAGATTTGAACCTGAGTAAAAAATTTGCGAATACGCGAAATAAAATACTTACCTATGAACTTTTAATAATTTATCTTATAATTTTTTAGTTCTATTAAATTCATACATGCAACATTTAGAGTTTCTGTTAAAGTTAGTGTATTTGTAGTTTTGTTAAATGTTACAGAAGCCTTATGTTACTTTTTATGTTTGAATGAATATGCCTAGGTTCCGTTGATAACCTGCCACAAAAAAATATATTTATTTTTGTTTACATCGGTAAAGAAAGCTTCGCTTGGGATTGGTATTGTTAGTTCCCGACACCCGAAGCTAAAAGGAAATACGAAGATTTTCCGTATTTTGTAATTATGGAGCTCAGCTTCTTTTTCCGTCATTACGATTGGCTTTTCTGCACTGTAAAAAATGTGTGTAATTTTGGTTTTCAACTGTAAAAGAATTTTCATGAAAGTGGAACAGGAAACCTTTTTACTCTTACTTGTGGATGAAAATTTCAGTAATGTACAGGAAGAACCAGGTTCAAGACGGTAGAATAACACATAGCGTTAGGGAATATTCCAGAGTTGGTAGAGAAGAGAAGGTGCGCAGAAAACTTCTGGGGATCTCCTTTGTGTTACCACGTAAATATATACCAAGTATGACTAAATGGTAAATGTTTTATGATTATTTTTAACTAAATGGTCAATTAAAAATTATACACAATTTTATTATGTTTATTTGAGGTTTAGTTTCTGGGTTTTATACGAAAATTAATTCTTTGCGGTGTCTTACGGTCGTTTCGCCATTACTTCCATCGCCGATTCACAGTTGGTGCACCTGCTTACGTTTAGCCGATTACCGTGCGTGCACGTGCTTACGTTTTTGAGAAATTCAAATTCAGCTTATCGCCTTCGATTGGAACTTTGAATCTTGATAACCTGCCATTGTAGAAGCAGTAACCGATCTAGCTGCCAACCGCATCGCATTACTGTCATTGGTTACATACCTGTTATTTGAATACGCACGCTTATACCAGTTTTTTTCCNCGTGCACGTGCTTACGTTTTTGAGAAATTCAAATTCAGCTTATCGCCTTCGATTGGAACTTTGAATCTTGATAACCCGCCATTGTAGAAGCAGTAACCGATCTAGCTGCCAACCGCATCGCATTACTGTCATTGGTTACATACCTGTTATTTGAATACGCACGCTTATACCAGTTTTTTTCCCCTTAAGTGTATCGCTAAAGGTTAAGGCAGCGTATTCCATAAGAGCATGCTGGCGGCGAACTTTTTTCCTGACTTGATTCACTGATACAGTTAATGCTCAGCTCCTATAAGTGCTAGGGTTATTTTAATACACACAAATCTTCGTAGATAAATGCATATCATAACAGTAAAAAGAGCATTTAAATCCCTTTAGTGGTTCTCGAGATCAGCGCAGTCATACCGACTGACAGACACGCGCCAGGGACTTCCTTTTATACTATGCACTGGTGGTATGCATATGTATTTTATTACCTAGATATGTTATACAGAACGTTAAAATATACAGGCTGCTCAAGGTAAAGTGAGCACTTTTGAGGCCCTAGTTAGCCTATTTTTACCTTTCAGCTAATTTTTATTGTTTAACCATCTTTCTAAATAAATATTTGCATGTAGGTTATAAACACAGTGTGTATATTCCACCACATTTGAAAGTTAAAGTCTAAGGGCAAAATTAATTATATATATTGACTCTTATTCCAAATCGTAAAACTAATCAAAAGTGTTCACTTTACCATAAATAGCCTATATTAACTAATATTTTTAGTTTGTTCCCCTTCCTCCTTTCAGGCCTATGTTGTTATGTATTCAATTTCCGTTAAGGAGGTAATTATTAAAAATCATATGAACTTTTAAGACCCACTTTGATGTATGGTTTTTACGTGTTGCAAGTAAGAAATTCTTTAATTTGTGATTTACTTTAGCTAACAGAGTACTTGTTTAGTTATCACAAGCAATGATCTTTTGGCCTCGTGTTTGGCTAAAGTAATATGAACCATTCATAATTAATAACAGTAGCGCAGTTTATGAATAAGTTACCCACATTGAAGATCATTGAGTGTTGCGCATTACAATGCCAGACAGAAATAACTGTCGCTTGCATTGCACAGAATTTTATACTTTGAATTCTAATAAGTTGCCAACTTAAAAGCCAGGCCTACACTGTATAGCAACTAAATATTATGTTAACAGTTGGAAACCGGTTGTCTTAGCACCTGTCGATTATGTTTGAGTTTACTATGTTTATATGTTACCCTTTATTTATGTACGAGTGTATTAAGTGATTTTTTCAAGCACTCGTAAAAACAAAAAAACTTGACAGTTACGTTTGACCTTTCTTGCATGTAACTTTCGCTTACTTGCATCACGCGACACAACAATTTTCCAAAATTAGAATGTTTGATATGTTTTGTGTATACATGTTCACCACAGGTTTGTTTTTTTCCTGTCATTAAAGTAACACAAATGATTTGTCTACATATAAAGGCAGTCATTTTTAGATTAAGAAAATAGTTTTCATTAGAGGCAAAATATTTGATGTTTTCTAAATGCTACAATGGTATTTTTTTTACACCACAGTGAAACAATTAAAGCATTTAAATTTACCTGACCAATACAAAAAATTTACAACAAAAGATTTAATATGCATTTCTACTTCAATATAAAATAAATTCGTTATTAAATTGCATTAATTTTTTGTTACGAGACAGTGCTACAGTAAATGGAGTTGAATTGAAAACGTATTAATTCTAGCACACTTATATCATGATTGTTGGAGGATGAACGATACAGGATAAACTTCATTAGAGGTAATTTTTTGTACATGAATAGCTAGGGCAGATAATATCAGATGGGAACTAGCTACCTCAGTTACATTTTCTGGGTGTAAAATCACATTTTGACTAAAGCACATGTATTTAACTTGATTAAATTTAAGGCTATGAGCTGGGATTCGAGTTGTCCATACCCTGGTACAGTAACATCCACATTGGTATAAGTGATTTCATTGAAAATAGGAACTGCGTGAATGCATCATGTGTTTCACAATAATTACTTTATTTTCATGGATTTTATTTTAGACAGTAAAAGAGTTAAGATACAGTCCTAAACTTTGCACAGTCTCAATGCCTGTACAAAATTACTTCAGTTCTTTGCTTCATCTTTGAATTGGCTGTGACGAGCATGGAAGCAGAGAATAGAACTGGTGGTGTGGGGTAATTTTGAAACAATCTCGATACTAACTCAGTTCTGCATGAAGCAACTTTTCTTTGGTGGTGGTACAGAATAAGCCTACAGGTTACACTGTACATTTGCAACCCTGTTGCACCAGCATCTTGTAAATGAATATCTGTTAAATGTAGGCAATTATAATGGTTGAACTTATTAACATTGTAAATTCTAACTTAATTAAATGTCATACGTCCCACCTACTGCCTAAGAAATTAAGTATGAAAGATCCTTGCGTCATTTATCAGTATTTATTTCTTCGCGCAATAGCGCTGTGGGTTAATATACATTTTAGTATTGTTGAATATGTTGACAATATCGTTATCATTGCAGTATATCGCTTCCAGAAATATTGAAAATNATACATTTTAGTATTGTTGAATATGTTGACAATATCGTTATCATTGCAGTATATCGCTTCCAGAAATATTGAAAATCATATCGGTCATATTGATACTGGAAATGTTGATATTACAAATATTGGTAATATTAATATCGCACATTAACACCTCAAAAACTATTTTCATTAACTGACAATTTAATAGATTAATCCCAATATCTGCATGTAAAAAAATGTGTCCTCATTCACCGACTCACCAGCGCTCAGCCCAAATAGCTGGATCTGAAATAATTCAATTTTTGGTGTGGCTTGTCATTAGGGTGTATATACATCGACTGAGAATACGTCTGAAATTCATCCTTCACGTGGGGTAAAAAATGTGTAAAATGTATTCACCCTGTTTCCTCAATATCTCGGACACTTTTGGATACTGATGTGCTCTTTGCTTCTAAATAGTACGTATGAAAAAACCACTTTCAGGATTTTTTTTATTTAATAATTAAAGTAGTAAAAGGGGTAGAAGAGGTTATCACTGAACCTTTGAGAGCTTTGAAACCTGGTATGATTTCGCCATATATTATTCTTTCTTAATACTTTCTATACAAATGTTAAAACACCAATTTCAGGATTTCTGAAAATTCGAACTTTGAATGTGTGAAATCGATTGTTATGGAATATACAGTAACCATGCCCCACTTATATATTGCCATTGATTTTCTTCCAAATACCGAATGTATTTAAATAAGTACCGTAAAATTTATTTCAGTATTTTTTCAAACATTCATGCTAAAGGCAGTAAAAAGTGATAAAATATATTTTCACAGTATTCTTCACATAAGTTTATCTCAGTGAGGTGCCGTGGTACCATTTCAATCAAAATACTACTTATACAATTGTCTAAAAACAAGTGCTAGAATGTTTTTTATTTATTTAACCCTGAAGGTTCAAAGNCAAAATACTACTTATACAATTGTCTAAAAACAAGTGCTAGAATGTTTTTTATTTATTTAACCCTGAAGGTTCAAAATTGGTAAAAACATGTTTTCATAAAATTGTAATTATTATAACTTTGTGAATATTTACTTCAGCATGCTTTTCGCTCGGGGATGCTATATACATAAATGCCAAAAAAGNATTATTATAACTTTGTGAATATTTACTTCAGCATGCTTTTCGCTCGGGGATGCTATATACATAAATGCCAAAAAAGTAATGACAGGATTTTTAAAAATTAAGTCACTGATGGGACGAAAAAAGGAGAACATTTATTTTCATGGATTAATTAAAATATCTCAATTCCAAAAATAGAATGGAATGATTTATGCTTCAGAAACTATAGTCTACAGATACTATACAAATTCAAAATACTAAGCAAAAATTGTAAAATCAAACTATATATAATTGCTGGCAAAAAGTTTAATTTCTCTGCCACATAACTCAATATGCACCTTGTGCCTACATAAAAATAAAATGTNTAATTGCTGGCAAAAAGTTTAATTTCTCTGCCACATAACTCAATATGCACCTTGTGCCTACATAAAAATAAAATGTGCACAATAAATTTACCAGTCAGCTAATGGGTTTGTAATTAAATATTGTTCAAGAGCGCCGCCTCCTTGGAGCTTATTAGTGCGTTTGGGGCTAAGAAGCAAGCGAGCATATCTCATCGGATTAATTAGTTATTGAGAAATCCTCAAACTTATTTTACCCCTTTTAACCATCTTAGGAGATGAATTTCGAAAAAAAATTATTTAGTGTGTAGAAAGCAATCTATAAATTTTCGCTCTAAGTCCAGCAGTTTAGGCTTCGTGTTGGGTGATTCCTGAAGTAAAGTTAGCTTCAAATCCCAGCATCAATCTTATGCTGCCAACATACCTGCAGAAAAATTACTTGCAACTTTTTCACTCTACATGAAATGAGTCGAGCAAAATCTGCACATAACTTTATATGTTAAAAAAAATTTAATTTGCAACAGGTACAAGTTTATGTCGACTGCAGATTGCTATTATCTAAGTACTTATAAACTTATGGCTCACAAAAATACGGTGATTCTGATAGATATGTTTACAGCTGTTATAGAATCCAAATCTACCAATGAAGAAGAAAAATTCACACTGCATTGTAAGCATAGTTACCCGAGTAGAACAAAATGCATCATATTCATGGCGACTGTAATCCAGTTTTCGTCTAAGAGCCTATAAACACGTGACTTGAAGCAACTTCGCTATTCTATAATACTAAATTACAGTCTTCTAGAATCAAAATCTTCCAATGAAGCAGAAAAACTCACACTGCTTTGTAATCAAATTGACAAGCACCAAAGCTGCCGCTTGGTAGAAAGTGTTTATACTGGTGTATAAAGGGCCAATTTACTACTTAAGTAAACACAGGGCGATTGGAGTTCAAAAACAATCTAGTTTTATTATTCCTTTAACAGGTTCATCGACATACAAGTTCCCTAGACAACTCCCTCCCGTTTATGTACGTGGATTACTTATAGTTCGCGTCGTGGGGGGGGGGGGAAAATCTTCTTCGTACTTGCTGGGTGATTCCAGATATTCGTAGCACTCGCGGAACACTACTCAGGGTCCTTCACATACGCTGGATGACTGTACTTATCTGTTCGGCTGTGCTGGTAGGTGATTCTGCAGTTGAGGTCAGGTGACCTGGAACTGCAGGCCTCTGCGTCTGGTGTCGGCTGGTTCTCCTGGACTCGCTGCGCCCCTCCGGATTCTCGTCGGCGGCCGGCCGATGCTGACCCGCTCCGCGCTCCTCGACGCCCGTCCGCTGACTTCGTCTCCTGCTCCCGACGGACTGACTGACCGCGTTTCTTCGGGCTCCTCCGGTTTTGTAGGTCCTCATCGCCATATTGAACTGCCCCCGCCACTGCCGGTAGCCGCGGACCGCCGTGTTCCCCTGGGTAATCACCCGCGGGCGTGTACTCCAGCTCTCCTCGCTTCTTTTGGTCCCGCGTCTGCTGTTTTGTTTGAGTCGCCAAGTTTCTGCACTCAGTTCCGTCCGTGCGGAAATAATTGAAGGCGTCCTAGTCCTCCGGCTTGGCTGCTATTATTTCCGCCCGCTATTCCAAAAGCTCTCAGGGTTTCATATTGTGGTCAACAGCCTGGGACAAATCGTAGTCTCGCCATTCCTGCCTGCTCGCGGAATCTGGCGTCTGTCCCTCTGTTCTGCCTCGAGGTTTGTTGTTCTGTTCGTCGTCGTGTGAATGCTTCGGGATCTCCCCCTGGACGCTGCACTCGTGTTCTTCCTGATGCCACCCGCTACCGTGACCTCCCCATGCCGATGGTCGCTTCGTCCTAGCGCTGTCCCTTTTCGTCATGGTTGCCGGCCCTAAATCCTGACTGACGTACCCGCCTGTGCTTCGCTAGAGCTTGAGTACGGACGGATAACATATAGGGACGCCGCAGGCGTCAAAAGTTACCCAATGTATTATTAAAAGTATCAGATTCATGATGCTTGTGTTTCCTTTTTTGTATAAGAGCCAATAAATTTACGACTAAGAATTACTTGGCGATTCTATACGTCAAATGTGGACACTTCTAGTTTTTTAACCTTTTATAGAAGAAGAAAAACTAACACAGCATTATAATATAAGTTTNGTCAAATGTGGACACTTCTAGTTTTTTAACCTTTTATAGAAGAAGAAAAACTAACACAGCATTATAATATAAGTTTTCCAGTGTATTACAAAATGTAGAAGATTCATGGCTACTCTGCTCCAATTTTCGTCCAAGAGCATACAAAGGTAAGTAGAAATCGGTTACATTGTTTCGTAAATATAGTCTGCAATGCTAAAATGTTTACGTGGGTGCAATTTTAAAAATATATACCAGATCCTATTAAAACATATTTTATAAGTTTGTATACTCTACCAAAGCTGTAATTGTTTGCCAAATTTGGAAGGGATTGGATAATTGTTTCCCGAGATATGAAAGAAAAAACATTTTACTTATTCTTGTGGCACTATCTTACAAAATGTGGGACATAACTGGCGCTGGGCAGAGAGCATGAAACGACATGGTAGACATTAATAATACCAACATGGCGTCGCGTCATAGCTGTGGGGAAAATAACGTGAACTAACAGCGCTAGTATTAGCGTGCTGTACTAGTTTGATTGTTCACAAACACTTTGCAAGCATTTACAAATAAACGTTTGGAGGTTCCAAGTCTTTCATCTACTACAATTAACGATAAACCAATTATGTTACAGATTCACGATCGTGGTAGCAAGAAATTGCAAACACCTTCAAACTGTTTGCTTTATGTTAGCAAATAGCACTGCAACCACAAGCACCGAACAGCAGAATTTGCAGAATAGGCTAAAATCCAATTCAACTGCAAAAAAAANAATAGCACTGCAACCACAAGCACCGAACAGCAGAATTTGCAGAATAGGCTAAAATCCAATTCAACTGCAAAAAAAAGGCCTTTTAAAGTTCATGGCGTCACACATTTCGTAATCAATGATGATCGTTGAAAATAAAACTGCAAAAAAAAAAGGAAATGGTTTCCTACCCTGATAAAGCCACTTTATTTTTATTACAAAATAGCTCATACTTTCCCACGACCAAAATGTATCTGTTCTTCACTGCGGTGGTAATGTACGTAAATTATCATAGTTTTGTATTAATGTATTGGTCTCATTTTCATGTTTCATGCAAACGGTAATATATATTTATGTACATATATATATTTATAGGCATACATAAAGCGTTATTTATTAACGGCTACATTCTACAGATCTCATTTACGTTCAATGGGCAAGAAATTATGTCGTAAAAATTGTATACTGCGCTTGAAGATGAAAGTATTATTTGTGTGGGAACGGTTTTTTGTGGAGTTAGTAAAATTATATTTATTTATATGTTATATAACTAAAATGAAATAATTACTGGTAGCTTTTCAAATTCGACACTATTCACATGTTACATGAAAATGTTACTATTTAATTTAAAAATATTCGAACATCAAATCCACTATCCGCACATCCCTGACAGTAATAAATATGTCATGTAGAAGCAAATGGCTTTAGCTGCAGTTATAAATTAGGAAAACACTTGTCATAAATATATGTGGCCCTACAGAATATTCGAAATCAATACACCTTAATTCTACCAAGAATAAAACTTTTCACTTATAAATGTTTTATGCCTTAAATTATATGGATGAATTTTTATCAGAACACAAACGTTATGAGCCGTAGATAATGGCAGTGTGTTTCATGAAATCGCATATCATGTTTAATCCAGAAATTAAGTCTTCCTCCATATTGTAATGTTATAAATTGTCACATCACAGACAATTTTTCTTCTTATCATGTCAAACAAATTTAACCTTAGTCAACATAATGTAACACTGGTTAATGTGGAAAAAAAAATCAAGTAATGTATTTGATAAGTAACATGAAACTTTTCGTTACAAAATGCATTACTTAGAAGAGAAAACACGTTAAATATTAACTTGTTATAAGTTTATAAAGTTAAAAATTCCCTGAAAACACTTTATTCACTAAAACCTTTATAAATATCGGAGAAAAAATAGCTGTTAAATCAATTTGTCAAGTAATGATGTGAAATTTTTAAAAACATATATTTGCTACATTTAAGTCAAAGGTTTACTTATACGTGCATTAATAAAAATTATGAATATCCCTGCATTACCATTCAACAGTCTTTACTTCTGCATGCATAAAAAATTAACAAAGTTTGAGAGCATTATTGTAATTATAACATTACATTTATAATATCCTTTTCTGTCTTTGCTGCTAACTTTATCGAGTATTTTTGTCAACACATCAAAATACATACTGCAATGGCCAGCGATTTTTTTTCTCCAAAGTTTGATCCAGAAGTGCTCAAATGGGACCAGCCTGTACAATGATGAAGTAATTGAGACCGTAGAGCAGAAGCTTACTTTCACATGTAGAAAGCACAGTGCGATTTATGTTATGTATTCAGTCGTTTTATGTGCTGTGTGTATTGTTCTCTAAATGCAGATGATTTCCTACTATTTATTTTCTTCATTTTTGCACACTTTTTCCCAAATAGATGGTACACGGACGAGGTAGAAATAGATAAGTAAATTCATAGAAGTACGATGGAAGAACAAATAAGTTAAAGCAGGATTTATTGCAACTTAGTGGGCCATTCTTATTGATGTAGCCAGTGACATTAAATATTGTGTAAATTTTCGAGGAAAATGTTTTCTTCTGTGAATTTTATAATAAATTTATAATGAGTAGTGCCCTGTTATAACATATTTTAAACAATTTTTTTAAAACAGCACATTGAAATGTGGAACTTTCTCGTGAGAAAGTTTGCAACCACAAAAAATTTGTTTCATTTACTTAATAAAATCATTTCACATTATACGCTGTTTGTGATGTGTAAACCTTTTCTTTCCTATGATTTATTTTTAGTCAACTAATTACATAACTTAACTGACACATGAAATACATTTTTTATGTATTAGTTAAAATTTAATGTGCAGCGCTGAGTATTTAAATGTTGTTCTTTAATTTTTATTTATTTACATAATCCGCATACGCACAACGTACTGGCTCAGTTATTTTGTTCTGCTTACATAAAGTATATCCATAAATAATTATTGCGTTTAGGTGCATAAATGGTGTTAAATGATGTCTAACAAGTTGAGAAACATAGTTTTGTATCGTTTAAATACTTGGTTACAGGAATGTTGTTTCACATGTTTTGAATATGTGTTTCCAAAAGATGCATTTTGTAGGAGCAACATACTCGGCTTAATATGCTAAAACTATACTTGTGAGTTGGAAAATACACACCNAAAGATGCATTTTGTAGGAGCAACATACTCGGCTTAATATGCTAAAACTATACTTGTGAGTTGGAAAATACACACCTCAAAAAGATTTTTGCCATAATCTACAGCAACAAATAATGCACTATCAAGTTTTTTTATAAATGGCAACATTTTTATTAATAATTACAGACAAAAATCACCAAATATATAAATTATAATTAAGTTAGACTAACATTGCACATAATATTTTATAAGATTACATAAATGCCAGAAGTTCGAAATGAATAATATTTCAGCTTTAAAATAACTTTAACAAGCCACACAGAAGCGTTTTTGAAGTTAAACTACTTTAAAATTCATGTAATTATTTTTAAACTTTAGTTTTAATACAGACCAATATAACATTTTGTAAATTTCAAGAAAAACGTTTTTGTTGATTGGTTTATTTTGTCGCTTCTGTTCCCTATTTTTGACAAGCGGTTTAAAAAAAGGTTTAAACGAAAAATCCATATGCTGTGTTAACTGTCTCTAGTATGTACGGTCTTGCAGTTGAAATATGTATGTAGCCTACAAACAAACCGCATCAGAATATGTAAAGAACAAGTAGATCAGACTTTGTTCTTGATTGCATATTCCATTTATTTGAGAACTCTGTGAGCTTGCTATACTCCTCAACCTAGTGGCCACTAATACCTAATAATTTATGTACATCTAATAATATAAACANTCTGTGAGCTTGCTATACTCCTCAACCTAGTGGCCACTAATACCTAATAATTTATGTACATCTAATAATATAAACAATTGTACATTAGGTAGAATATTAACAGAAGTACACAATTGAACATTCACGCCGTATTTTGTAACCAAGAAATTGCACAAACCCATTATTTTTCAAATTCAATACAGTGAAACACATATTTTACGCTTTTCAAGGGACTGAAAGTAAGTTGCAAAACTCAGGAAAGTGTACAAAGAGGGAAAATTATGCTGTAAAACTAACATTGGGACCAAATCTGTGTATATAAAATCATGAGGTGTAATGCAGGAGTTACACAATTTCGTTATAAATGTACTTCTTTTATCATTTTGTACTGTAGTGTACATTTATTTCTACTAACACATTGGTTTTTGTCAATTTTCAGTAATAATTTTNTCTGTGAGCTTGCTATACTCCTCAACCTAGTGGCCACTAATACCTAATAATTTATGTACATCTAATAATATAAACCATTGTACATTAGGTAGAATATTAACACGAAGTACACAATTGAACATTCACGCAGTATTTTGTAACCAAGAAATTGCACAAACCCATTATTTTTCAAATTCAATACAGTGAAACACATATTTTACACTTTTCAAGGGACTTAAAGTAAGTTGCAAAACTCAGGAAAGTGTACAAAGAGGGAAAAATATGCTGTAAAACTAACATTGGGACCAAAACTGTGTATATAAAATCATGAGGTGTAATGCAGGAGTTACACAGTTTCGTTATAAATGTACTTTTTTTATCATTTTGTACTGTAGTGTACATTTATTTCTACTAACACATTGGTTTTTGTCAATTTTCAGTAATAATTTTTAATTTAAATAAAAAAAGCTATTAAAACATGAAGTTTTTCGGTGGTTATTTTTCTCTGGAGGGTGAAACTAATAGTGAGACCTAAGAGAATGACATTTTAATATACTGGAGACCAACCATGTGGTAATTTTATAGAGCAGGGACAATATAGATGTGAGGATGCAACATGCAACAGGAATCAAATGTGATTATTTTCTGGAAAATTGGGAAATACTAAGAAAGAGCCAGATTTGCAAGCGAAGGATGGCACCAGCCAATGGTTATGCGAGAAATGTTTGTGCACAGATAACAATATTTTACTGGTCATTAATTCCAGTCGCAGTATATTTTCTTGCAATAATAATGTAACTGCCAATGATTTTGAGGATGATNGAAATGTTTGTGCACAGATAACAATATTTTACTGGTCATTAATTCCAGTCGCAGTATATTTTCTTGCAATAATAATGTAACTGCCAATGATTTTGAGGATGATAATTACCTGAAGATTTTAAGGGTTATCAAATATATATGTCATTAAAAAATTTAACATTATCTCAATAATACATGTAACTCTGGCATCTGAATANTTCTGGAAAATTGGGAAATACTAAGAAAGAGCCAGATTTGCAAGCGAAGGATGGCACCAGCCAATGGTTATGCGATAAATGTTTGTGCACAGATAACAATATTTTACTGGTCATTAATTCCAGTCGCAGTATATTTTCTTGCAATAATAATGTAACTGCCAATGATTTTGAGGATGATAATTACCTGAAGATTTGAAGGGTTATCAAATATATATGTCATTAAAAAATTTAACATTATCTCAATAATACATGTAACTCTGGCATCTGAATANAAGGGTTATCAAATATATATGTCATTAAAAAATTTAACATTATCTCAATAATACATGTAACTCTGGCATCTGAATATGGCGGCAAACCTTTTCTGAAACATTTTAAACATTATTTATCCGAGGTAAAATAGCTTACAACACTGGCAGGTACAACATTCTGATTTATGATTGACATGTGGTAAATATGAAAGAAAAAGTCAACACTGCAGTGCTGTAACCATGAACATAACTAGCCATTATATTGTCTAAAAAAGTCGAAAACCTCCCTTCACTCCAGGCAGGTGAAACCTATCAAAAGGAATAGCCTTAAATAAACACTCATTAACATGATAGTAGGTCTCCGAATTGATAAAAATTAATGTAGGCACTTTTAAAATACATGGTTACGTTACGCCTTAGCAGCAACTTAGCTACAAAAGCTACACCCTTAAAGGTTACTTCCCACATAGTCCCACGAGATTCTTTCATTTTTGGTCAAAGGTAGTATGATACCCAAAAGAAAGCTNAAAGGTTACTTCCCACATAGTCCCACGAGATTCTTTCATTTTTGGTCAAAGGTAGTATGATACCCAAAAGAAAGCCACGCGGCGATTTCCATAACACTTGAAAGGTGGGAAGAAGCTTCATTATTTGGTTGCTAATATTCTTGGACCACATGCACATCCATTGGTCATTTAACTGGTCAGGTTCACCCAACAAATTTTAAACATGCTCTGTGTCATACAGTTATGGGTGGCAATCAAAAAGATTCTTAATCGCGACTTTGCAATATGCACTGTTCTAATAAATTGCCTATAGATCCCATCAAAAACTGCTGTTCAAATGTCTGAAATATGTACGCTCCTCTGTAAGTCAGTGTGTTGACATACTTGTGGTTTTAGGATCTTGCCCAAAGGATTTACTTCAATATCATGGTTCTGTTTAAATAAACACAATAACTTGATGAAGTTCATGCAACATAACTGCACTCATGGCATTCAATGGCTCTAAAGCAAGTACCTCACTAGGAGTTTAAAAAAAAAAACCTTTGTAATTTTCATCATTGAATTACAGGGGTGACATAGTTCAGCCTGCAGTGAATTTTTTTTCTAATCAGTGGATTGAATACTTCATTACCTGATGGGTGATTTTAACATTCTTTTTTCAAGTATTTTTATATTGCAGCTTTGGTTATATCGAAATGTCGGGGATCTTCACTTTGCTCTTTTCAAGCAAATATCTATTACATACTGTATCTGTCATTGTACTTTCCTTAATTTTTATCAAGGAAACTACCTGGCAAAATACAGAACACTTCATTATATCTGGAATTATTTTCCCATACTTTGACGAGGAAATTAGCCTTGCAAAGAACATAACATTTCATTACATGTGAGGGTATTTGGCTTTATACTTGTCAGGGAAATTTTCTGTGCAAAGAACATATCATTTTCTTAAATGGGATGGTGGTATTTTCCGTTTAATTGGTCTAAGAAACTTACTTTGCAAAGTGCAAACAAAACATGTCATTAAATGTGATGATATTTTCCCTTGTATTTGCAAAGGAAATTTTCCCTGCAGTAAAGAAAATATTGCTTTTTTTATGTAGTTATATTCACATATTTTTGTCAGGCATTTATCCCTTACAAAAACAGGAAAAATAAATTACCTTTCAATTACTTTTTCCTTACTTTTGTAAAGCACTTATTCACAACAGTTTCTGCAAAACCGCTACACTAAATGTGCAAAATTAATGTGAAATAATACTGTAATTTTCTCTAGTTCTAAGATTAATGTGCTTCCGGTACGTGTAAGGGAAATTTCCTTTTATTTTTATGTTGTGTATATTTACTGTAAACTTCCAAAAAAATACTGTAAATAAACGCAAACTTTTTAAATTGTACGGAAAACTGTCTCAACAACGGACGATATCTTTCACTAGGAAGGGAATTTCCTTATTCGACTTTGTTTTCCGTCGGGCACAGTACAGATAGAAGCACACCGTGTACACGTCACGTATACAGGATTATTCAGGTACGATGTTCAACTCAAATATCTTCCGAACCTCGTAAGGTATCAATATTTTTATTTAGAGTTCGTAAATGGTACTACGGGGCTCATAACACACTATCTATGTTCCGATATATAATTAAGTACTGAGATATCGACATGAAAATTTGGTTTTCTAAATGGGATTATACTCATTCCTCTCAATACCAAAACACGTTATTAAGCAGCGAGTTCAGTGACGCGATAAATTTGAAAACCCAACTACCACTATTTAGATGTAAGGGGTTTTTCATAGGTGTATACATTTGACTGAAGCTACATGTGTGGTAGGTTGTGTCATCCGCTGGAAAATGTTGCCATTGTGTGGGCTGTGAAACATACACGTTTGCTCGGTGAATTAATTGCAATGAAGCTATGAACATCAAGTTAAACGCAAGTTCTAAGCACACAGTTGTATTTTTAGTGTAATGAATTGGCTTACATAACATCCTGCTGTCCCAGATCTAATTGACAAGAAATTCAGCTTTCCAGGAATGCATATCTAAGTCTTGGGTGGGCTCGCCTCAGTGCTTGCTCATGACCAGACGTGATAATGAGGATCGTAAAGAATTTTACTATCATTCCGCCTAAGAAACGTTACATTCGTCTACACAAGTTTAAATTTCTCGAATTTTCTCTGATGCAAATTTCATCGAGAGAGAACATTGCTAAAACTGGGACATCTGCAACTGTTTGAAGTAAGTGGAGTAAACAGTTTGCTAAGTGTCAATAAAGTTATATTTTAGTGCCGTTGGTGCTTGACTTTGGATTGCAAGACATTACCTCTAGAGCTCGTAGTTGTCTAAATTACTTTCTCTTCCGTTAACTTCATAATGATCCTTATCAAACTTCACAAATTTACCATTATAGTTTATACGAGGGATATAATTATATGAAAGAATGTTGCTATTTATGAGTACATATCACACCTTGAATGCAATAATTTAACTCATAGAACTACTTTTAGGCAATATTTGTGCCAGAAGGAGGAAAATGTCTACTAAATGACAGTAACATACAGTCGCAACATCATATTTACTTTTAAAGCATGTACGACATATATATGGGTGTTGAACTTTGACAAAGTTATTAAATAAGGTCGCATTAAAGTTTTATATTTACACGTACGTGAGTTTGAAAAGTTGTATTACTTGAAATTATTTTGCTGAAATACTTCTTTTGAAATACGTTTTCTAGAATAGCACAGTACCTTCACCCTCATTTACCGTATATGACATTTTTATTGACGATAGTATTGCATTAAAAAAGCGATATGTTGGGCCCGAGAAGCGAAATTCAATTCTTGCTCAGTTTTGCACGAGTGATGTTGGATTTTCAGTGCCACGCGCTCATTCTGACAGTCCGACATGACATCTCAGCCTGACCACATCCGCCACGAAAATTAGTTCAGTGTTTACAATACCTGGTCAGTTTCCACCCAACATGTGTTACGTGGCTTTCAGCATATTCTAGAATGACCAGTAGTAACATGCTACACATTATCTTTGGAATGCAAAGCGATCACAAAATATTGCACCTTTATCTCATTTTGTTTAAATAACTATGTTACCAAAGCATTTTAAAATTTGGCGCAAAATTTGGTTTTCGTGTTCATATATTTTCGTCGACTTGACAGCCAAATCTGTTTCTGTTACAAGATAACCTGGATGTATATATATCTTTCAGAGTAAAATTTATCAGAGTAGTGAAATCCGTACAAAATAAATTTTCGTGTAAGGTTGTGTTTATGTTTTTTTTTTCTGCTTTCCTAGCGAATCCAAAATCTACAAAAATAGAAATAGAATCTAGTTTGGTCGGGCCGTCAGGGATGCCATTTTATCGGGGTTACCTTCCAGTTTATTGGCTGTTAAAATGCTTTTGGTACCCGTCAATATCCCTTAAGTCCGTAGCCCTCAAGTCACTAGCCCTAAAAATATTTTAGGCCTTGTAACTTTAGGGTAACTGACTTTATTGCTAGTGACTTTGGGCCCAGTGACTTAAGGGCTCGTAACTTTAGGGCTGCTTACTTAATTGCTAGTGACTTTAGACCCGGTGACTTCAGGGTTCATGACTTCGTGGCTCGTGACTTTAGGGGTAGTGGCTTAAGGGTAGTGACTTTAGGGCTACTACCGCGGGCCCTCATTTTCGTCGGTGTCAGGGCTGTGATGTCAGATTGTACGGGTTACTGTAAATCAACCAGTGAGAAGTGTTGAACAGTGGCGGCATTATGCCTGCCCATTTTTCAAAATGCAACTGCCGTTGTTTGTGATGATGCGAGTGTTGCTCTGAGGGTTAAAGTAATCACACAATAGGTGGGGCGACGCGACGTCGACGAGGAGGAGGCGGCCGAGTTTGTGTCGGCGCTGACAGCTGAGAAGGGACGACATCATTACTTCCTACCGCGCCGCGCCTAGCCGTCCCCAAAGGACCCCCGACGTCATCGAGCAGAGAGAAGGGAGGCAGCCTCTTATTGTGTTACTGGTGCTCGAGGGGAGTGGCCGTCTTCTGTCTCCGTGTTCCCCACGTCTACATAGCCAAGGGCGGCGACACTCAACACATACACAGGACGGGTCAGAATATATACAGTCTGTTCACGGTTAACACAGCAAATCTGAAATCAACCTTTGAAAGAGAGTGAAGATATTCAGGTGGCCGTTAACATCGAGGTCTTGAGAACCGATGAGTGTGAGGCGAGGTGAGAGTGGAGCTGTGCCAGAATGCAATGGCGAAAAAAAACAGGAGATCCCTGAGAAAACCCGCCAACCAGCGGCATTGTTCGGCACTATTTCCACATGCGATATTTCTGGCGCAACCCCGCCGGGAATCGAACCCGGTTCACCTTGGTGGGAGGCCAGTAGGCTAACCACTACACTACCGTAGACTTTCAAAATTCGAAGAAAATCACTGTTCCTACCTGCATTTATTTTAACAGATACGCTCTCTGGTGTGGTCCTAGTAAAGTTGGTAACGACGAAGGGAAAGAAGTTCAGTTTCGCAACTTTGAATTAAGCATTCATTTATTGTTTTTATTTAAAGCTTCTTACTGTAAGTGTTAGCAAATTTGTACAATATACAATTTTCTCAGAATTTTACAGTCTCACTTGAAAAATGCTTGAGTGAAGAAATCAGAGCCTTGCCAAAGTTAATTATACCTATGGTGGAAGAATACACAAAGTGCCTACACTAAGATCTTAATCAGGGCTTTCGAAAGTAATCATTATACCGTGAAAATAATATCGCAGTATACCAACAAGACAGTAAAACACGAGTGATTCTGGAATGTGTCTAATATTTTTTAAGTTATACTCATAGTTTAAGCAAACTTGAAAAAAAAAATTGAAATTGCTTGCCACTGGTTACATAGATGCTTATGTTACGTTTGCAACGAACTAAGAAAAATATGTTTTAAGTTATAACGTTGCATCGCGAGTATGTTTAAATTAATGGCAATGCACGTTTATATTTTTCTGCTTTTCAAACTTCAGATTACGACATTCGTAATTAGTAACACAGTTTAAACGATTAAGACCCAGTGTACACAACTGTGTACATCATGCAAGTTTAGGTAAGTTTTGGTCTGAACTGCACACAGCGTAGCTCAATAGCCATTTGTACTTCCTGTGGGTAAATGAAGCGCAAAGCGTCTTACCGTTGACAAGGCCATAATTAGTTTGTTTAACTGTAGCCAAACATATAATCTACAGCTCATTGGCGTTGGCAAAGGAACAAGTGTTGTGTCAACTTAAGTACAGCACCCATCATAAANAACTGCACACAGCGTAGCTCAATAGCCATTTGTATTTCCTGTGGGTAAATGAAGCGCAAAGCGTCTTACCGTTGACAAGGCCATAATTAGTTTGTTTAACTGTAGCCGAACATATAATCTACAGCTCATTGGCGTTGGCAAAGGAACAAGTGTTGTGTCAACTTAAGTACAGCACCCATCATAANAACATATAATCTACAGCTCATTGGCGTTGGCAAAGGAACAAGTGTTGTGTCAACTTAAGTACAGCACCCATCATAAAATTGTATGTGAGTAACCCCTGAAACCCTAAATTACACTATGACTGAAATGGCTCAGTAACTAAGAAATTTACGTTTTCACTTGACTGGCGCATGAAGAAAGTCATTAGGCTCATTGCAATGTATATCTTACATACGGCTGACGGATACAAGAAAAGGAGTAGAGCAGATATTGTATAGGGCTTTCAAATGTGCTTAATTAACCATGGACAGCTTCAACCAGTACATAGGGTAGTGTATGTGATTTGTATTTCACACGTGATTTCTTTAATGCCATGGCAGGCAGGTGTCCACCGTCACGGAAATCGCATTCCTCAAAGTGGCGAATGAAACACTGCAGCCCTCGATGTAGCATGTCGATGGGGAAGTTTTGTGGTTGTACTTTATGTTCACGCATGATCCAGTGTTGCGGAACTATTCCACCCAACGATCGTGCGGTGACCACGCACCTTGTCATGACGTCTCAGGCCGAAATGGTGCCGAAACATTTACATACCCTGGACTCACAATGTTCTTAATGAGCTTGCGCTGTAAATGCACGGTTTTTTACCGGCTACGGCGACGTTGTTCCTAAACGGCATGTTGTCCTTAGTCTTGCTCTCGCGCATGCACGCACGCCGTCGCAACGAGCTCATGCACGCTCACGCTACACGTGTGCATAGTTTCTCATGACGCTTACCTTGCGTGATATTCAAGAAACAACTTGGGACACATAAATGTCATGCCTGACCCTATGTACTGATACTAGTATCAAATACGTTGCACATCACTCCCGTTGTTCTGCCTTATCGAAATCATAATGTGTATTCTGCCCAATCCTGTATGTGCATCCTCTTCTCCTAAGGAGGATACACCAGGTTGGACTTGACATGCTGTCATCCCAATTTAAGCCTCCCATACTCTCATTTACCATAGTAACGCCTTCATTTCTGACTTCAAGTGTTGCGAACACGTATCTTTTTGGTATGAGCTGTTCGTATGTGTGTTCGTTCATTTTTCTTGCAGCCAGTGAACGATGGGTTGCGTGTTTCATGATATTGGCATTTTACAGGTTTCATGCCTGATCACTTTATTCGTGCGTCGTTCACGTGAAATTGCGAAATTATTACAATCGTAATAGTTTTGCAAATTTACTTATTCTCACATCTAAAAGCATGAACAAAACAGAAAGAAAGTAACAAAATTTACGTACCAACAAATGTTTACTTAACACTGCTTTTTAAAGTTTAAGACATGGAACTACTTTCCCTTCGTGCTTACTTACTTTACTGGGCGCATGCCAGACATTGTGCCCGTTAAAATGTATGCAGGTAGGGACAGTGGCATTTTACAAAGTTGATTTTAAAAGTTCTCACTTTACTGTAAACAGCCTAATTTACTTGCTGTGCCTGCGGCTCCACTAGCGTGGAGTACATAACTATTAGTAAGGTTTATTTTTAAATGAATAATCAAAATTGAAATTTGCAGCGGACTCGCAATAAATACACGTACATGCTCGAACGTGATTAGTTTGTTATTAACGACGCGAGCCGACTGAGTGCCTGCCGAGCGCACGCGACTCGTGTTACACTACCCCGTCCCCTCTTTTTCAACTGCTACCCACCGCCGCCATGGCTCTCCACGTCCGCGCACGGTCAACCGACTCACGAAAAATTACTTTTTCACAAAACTTTTGATATCCCTTAAAGTAAAAGCGGGAATTGGTTTGGACAGCTTATTGCAAGAGAGCGCGCTGGCGGCAAACTTTTTTCCGACTTTATTCACTATTATTGTCACTATTTATTCCTTACGTTACTTTACGTAATAAAATATGTACCAAAACCCGGCAAGAAAACATATCTATGAATAAAAGAACACGTAAATCGTATAAGTGGTTCTCGAGTAATAAGCGCACTAACAGAAAGACAGACAGAGAGACGTTGAGTTTTATAATATGTATAGATGTGCACCATTGTGGACATTGGGTGTGAACGAGCTAAGAAATACGTTGCTAATCACAGTTCTCAAATTCTCATCACAGACTCATGACATAAGGATAAAATAAGCATAACTGGCGTGTCTAAGGTACCGGGTTCGATTCACAGCAGGATCAGAATTTTTAGCTCTAATTACCTTCCTTTAGGGTCCATCATTGCGCGTCTCTGCACCTTTAAACTTCTGTGGCAATAAAAATCCATGGAGGGACGCTTAATATTCATGAGTCTATGGACGTTATTTAAAATACAGAGATGATGTTTTTTGTGAAAAAATCCCGTTTTTACTGTTAAAAGTGCCGCAATTCCATTGATGCAGTGAAACTTTTTGCATTTGTACTGATATTCAGTAAACTTACTGTAGAATTTCGTATGTGAAGGTAAACTGTCTGCTAATATTTGCTTCATACCCCGTCTCTGAATTTCACTCATCCATAGTATAGTTTGTGACCCTGCAATGACATTTTATAGTCATTTTTAATTGGTTGTGTAACGATTTCCAAACAATTAAGGATAATTTTATAACTGCACGTGCAAAATTAAGCAAATTATGTTGTTCAGGAAAAATATGAGTTTTTGACACCAAAGAAATGTGTGTGTGTGCACGCGTGTGTGTGTGTTTGTTGTGATACTTGAAATGTGTCTGGGAACTGGTAACCGAAACCTCTGCTGTATGTTATTCTGAAACCAGCTTCGTACTCAATCTCTCTAGTATGAAACTTATGTAATAAATACAAGAAAAAAAGAAAAAACTGGTTACATTTGATGCAAGTATGCTACGTCGGCAAATGTCAATTTTTTGTAAAAAAAAAAGGTTTTGTCCAACGGCTCACTAAATGCGATATCCAGTGAACAAAATGGTGTACATACTACATGCCACTCGCATGTGTAGACTTTAATTCAAAATTTAATTCGCATATTTTTTATGAAAAATTATAAAGTAAGTAAATTAAATTTTATTTCTGAAATTTTATTTTATAAATTTTACACGTCGTCATTTTACTGCACACTGACAGGGCTAAACATTTCAGGTAAGATAAAACTTTATAGCTTACATGCCACTAATTCTCCGGATTAAAAAAAAAGCTCTAATCTGCGGGTCGTCTGCCATTGATGATTCCCTGAAAACTGATGAAAAATATGGGAAAATTAAAGCACTCAAAACCACTTCTCTCCCTCTGGAATCTCTCTAAGCTCTAATATTACTAAAAAAATAATCCTCTGCTCTTCATATTTTGCTGGATCAGTATTTGATACGAACATCCCACAGAGGATTAGAATTATAAATGGACAACAAGACACTTTAAATATCGTATTCCTCATTCAGGTTGACGTACCGTATATGGTCTGCCTCCTGTATTGTTTCTGGTGAGTTTCGTAGTAATATTAGTGAAAAACAAGAATAAATATGCATAGTCCCAATTACATTGCTACGAAGCTAGCCTGAAATGACAGCGTTCTTTCTATAGGCTATTCACGGTAAAGTGAGCACTTCTTAAAGACCTCTCATTTGTAGAAATAATCAATAAATATATTTTATTGCAGCGTTAGGCAGTTGCTTCCAAGTGCGGTGGAATAAATAGACTGTTTGTAGTACTTACATTGCGATATTTATTATAAAATAAGGTGGTTAAATGAAAGAAAAAAATGGCTGAGCGGAAAATATAACGAGGGCTTCAAAAGTGCTCTCTTTACCGTCAACAGCAATTATTGCTACAATAGTATAGGAAGTGCAGTTAGGGATAGATTTAATTTCTGAAATTATTGTTTTAAATAATATGTACACCTGCTGAAACCGTAAGCTACATTAATAACAAAATATTTTTTGAGAATCCCAGGAAGTCTGGCGATCCTTGTTACTCGTCTTCTCCCTGCAGGCGTAAGAATGCATACAACCACAGAAAACAAGCATTTAAATTAGTTTAGAACTTTTGGGTACATTTGCTATTTGTGTACGCCTCTGCAACCAAGCGATATGGCACAGAAGCAATATACTTTATATGCATAAATAAATACCAATATACGAAAATCATTTATGCAATCACATAGATACATTTTAATACAGAAATTGCCAATTTCTTACACGTACCTGTTATTCTAAGTAAAATGTTTTATTGAATAAAACAAAGTTTGTTTGGCGCAAAAAAAATGAATTGTTTTTATGGTGGTAGTAGAATTATGTGTTGTTTAAAGTAAATTATTTTATTATTATTTCCTTGCCCGGAACTACGAGATTTGGTTGGTAGAACTGAAAATTTGTTTGAATTTGGTGCAAACAATAAACAGACTCTTTTATAATAAAGGAAACTGAAGGTACAGCCCAGTTTCCAAACCAGATTATTTGCATCCAAACTACGCCCCAAGCAACGTCACCTAAACTGACTACAGTCGAAACAAAATGTTTTTAAATGCATACAGTATCTAATAATGAGCAACATACGTAAATAAATGTTAGACAGTTTTACTACTTTACAATTATATTTCCTGTTGAATTGGTTTTATTGGAATTTTTATAAAATTATTGAGCATCAGTTAATGCATTAACAAACACTTCTTCTATACTGTCACACAAATTTCAAACCAATTTTATAACTGTATTTTCAAAAGATATCGTTCCAACAAGAAGCCAAGCAAATATATATAAATACAGAGATATATACATATATGGGCGAAATATATTAGATTTTCAACGGATTACTTTGTTAAATCAAAGGGGGTGTATATATATATTGGAACAACTATTGATGATAACATTGTACGTCTCTGTAACATAATGTTGAACTCTATGTCGCATGTATCCATGATAGAGATAGTGTAACAGTATAGTAAAGATACTTTTAAATATACTCTTTCGTGCGATTACATTCTACCCTCTAGTATAACCAAAAAATCGTCCCGGTGGTTTTGAACCCGTATTCTACAAATAGCACTTCGGACTTCAACTAAGGGCTATAATCAATTTATTTAGGTTCCAGTAAAATACACGCACAATGTTTAAAAATGGAAAAACTGTTTTGTTTCAGCACAATGATTAATGAATTTTATTGTTTTAATTCATTACATTTCCAGCAAAATTTTAGTTAGAAACTTATTTTGTCTTGCGGTTAAACCGATAAAATTGTTTTCACAATGTCGTTTTAATTATCTCTAGTAGATAGTAGATATTTCATCACTGTTACATAACTACTTCCATGACTATAACAGGAAACTGTTGCAAACACCGAGATTAATGTAATACTTGGATCATTTTTTCTCTACTTTATATATTCATGTACATGATAAACGTAACAAATTGTAGACTATATTCACGAATTTTTTTGTTTTATCTGCTCTGGGTTTACAATATATAAATTATCTCTTCAGGAGCCCAGTTAAATATGACTACTTGAAACCTGCATTGACTCAGTCAAAGCAAGGCAATTGCATATTTCTTTGCATCCGATACCTCAGTAGAAATTAAACACATATTTAATATCGTCATAGAGCAAAGCAGTAGCAAACTTGTGTGTTGCGCCTCCAGGTAGCACTATACTAAGTGTTAGGGAATTCAATACATTAATTGTAAGGAATGGTAGGCCACACCACGACTATCATTTTATATAGGAGCGTGTGGTCGGAAACGTTTCCCTACTACGCTAGAGGCGCCGAACGCACCGCGCACAGTGGCGCGTGCCCTTGAAGTGAACAGACGGCGCCGACGACATCCCAGTCGACGGACGCGCGGCAGTGCTCGTCACCGCAGTGAGCAGCGAGCCGTNGTACCAGTGGCAGAGGAGTTCGCGTGTACGGAGTACGTGAACATGGCATTCGCGTACGTCAAGGCGTTGCCAGAGCTGTCCGTTCGCTGCGAGGGCCCACGCCACGCACTCGCCCAGTTTGAAATGTGCGCGGTGCGTCCGGTGCTTGTAGCGCAGTAGGGAAACGTTTCCGACCACACGTTCCTTTATAAAATGACCGTCCTTGTGTGGCATACCACCTCGTAAAATTAATTCCCAAACAACATTTATTTCTAGTACCCAGGTATCATAATAAAAGTGGCATTTGTTCATATATCTCGATTTCAGGCGAGATAAAATATATTGTTTTTGTTGTTCTTCAGAGTTTTCCCGCCTGGCTACCACTAAGGCCTGTATTCCATCTTCGTTAATAGCAGTATCTGCTTGTCGGGGTCGCAGAGAGGATGGTATAGAAGGCCTGCGAGATGTCGTTGCTCGTTAACCCCAATTCAATTACTTACACTCGGGGGGCAAACAAAACGCTTTCTACTCTAAATTGTTTTTTTCAAGAGAAAGCAACACCTCTCATTTTGCATTATCGTAAGTGAGAAGGCACTCTCCCGTATTGTCCACAAGTAAATAATTTACTAAGTGTGAAAATAATTTTTGTAGTGATATAAAAACAAATAAATTTTTAATTACTTCATTAATTTCAAACACTATCTGAACTAAAATATATCTAATATAGAAAAAAAATTCTGTGAAATATTAATAAAATGTATTACAACATGTATTTAACAACTAAAAGCATAAATACTGTTACACTTGAAAGCTGAATCAATGAGAAATGTACTGTGTAAACCAGTGAACAGCATCTAACTTAATCAACAGTAACTTTATCCTAATTAAGAGATAAATTAAAAAAAAAATTACAGTTTTCATTAACTTTTTTAATTAAGTGATATTTTCATCTTGTTCATCTTCCATTTAATTTTTGTTTTCCGTTGATTTGTTTTTTGACTGAATTATCAGTACGTTTATAAAGTGAAATAACAAATCAAAAATAATTCAAGAAATAATACATATATTTTTTAAAGAGAACTAAGCCTTTTGTAATACCACTTCACGAGGCAACATGAGCATTCAGTCTTTCATTATTTTTTTACGTCTTTCGATTTGTTTTCACGTAATCATAATTGCGCTCGGTTTTAGGGTTTAAACTGCATTTAATGTGGTGACGTGGGTGTATTTATATGTGCGCTTTGTTTAAACAATACTTATATTCCTAATTAAACTAAAATATAATAGAAAATGCGTACAATTTAAAGTTATAGATTTTTGATGAAGAGCTACAATTCATATATTTTCCCCTCCGTAACCAACTTGGCTCCGTAGCTCAAAGCTCGAATTGTAATATGGAATTTAGAAACAGGACGGTGTAGGTTCAATACCTCTAATATATAATTTTTTTTTTACTTTTTAAAAATTACGTTAAATTGCCCAATATAAACAATGACTGTCGGAAATACGTTATATTTCCCGTAATAATTTGGGTTAAATCTATAAAAATAATTTTCAACTAGCCGCAAGCTGTAGCATGTCACTTTTTCACTCTTTGAAATTGTTTCGCTGAAACAACTAATGATTTTCCACCGGTTGTAAGTAGACCCATATTCACTGATTCTAGTAGTTGAATTCCACTGCTTATCTGTGATTTTCCACTGATTCCAATTTAGATTATATGTTGAACACTGTATGGTTACGAGCAAGTCACAGGCACTAAATATTATAAGTAGAAGCTAATACCAATTAAAGTTAACTGAAACAATGTACTGTGACCACTAAAACACTTCATTTGTCTTCAGGAAATTTTTTTTATCTATTTGTCTGTCAATCTCACTGATGTTCCATTTGCTCGCACACGTCCATGTCATTTGTTTTAAGTGAAAAAATTCCATAATATGGAATGTATGAGCGAAATGATAAACAGTAAAAGAATGTTAGTTCTTTTGAGTGATTACTCATAACTTCGCACATTTTCTGCGTGGTGGAGGTGTCACCACGGCCAGCCATTTATGTAATAAAACAGGGCACCGATAATTACATTTCACTCCTTAGTCTCATCCTGTCGCAACTTTTTATTTTCCATCCCATTATGTACTGTAGCATCTTCTTTTTAGATATCATCGTCCGAGGTCAGAGCACTTTACTCGTACTTAACGATGTTCAACTCTTGTTAATGATACTCGCCTCCATATCGTGTAAGTACTCGTTTGTAATTTACTGTCCAGAAGGCTTGTGTGTATGCGAAGCCCATATTCACATGCATGTACAATGTACATACACATAGCACTACTGGTTCCCTCACACCTGGCGGAATCGTTATGGTCGACTATACAATGTGCCTGAACTAGCAGGGATAGTGCGTAGTATGACTGTATGAGGAATGCTTGTGTAATAGACCCCAAGTTCTCTTAAAGAACATTACTGTACGATAACTATAGTTATCAACGTAAGAGGTTTACCCAGGCAGGAAATAAAGCCGGCCACGTTTGGAAGTACCTGTTTGGTACCTGGCTCGTTTGATGTAATTATAACTGCTAGTTTCTAATTTTTCCTTTTCCTTTTTAACCCATGCTGAGAAAAATGAGTATTATCAAGAGGAAAGGCGGCAAAAACACAGCTTCACACAATACTAACGTCAAAGGTAGCTCCTTAAGCATAAGTAAAAAGCGACAGAAAGCATATTTCTTTAGTATTTAGGATAATGACGCTGCAGCATTATTGTCCTTCGGAATTCAGTTATATCTGCTTATTTATTGGCATGCATATATTTTACACACGATGTTCTTTAGAATGTTGGCGGTCCACATAATAATTTAAAAAATACTGTAGAGCCGAAGTAACTAAATTTGGAGGCATTTATGATACCCAGTCTCGTGGGCTGATGTTATGAAGTTCTTCAGCAGAATAAATCAGAAGGTTCTTATTGGTGAAGCACCATGGGTCGCTGAATTCCAAAGGGCATGATTTGGGGCCCCAACTCTATTGCAGCTCAAAATAATGGTCTAATTCACAAACTGACTGCTAAGTATCTCATCCTTGTCCTCAGAGTGATGAGGAAAAACTATGACGTTATCTCCTACACACTAGTTTTCATATCGACTACTGTCCCCCCTGAATTACTTACACTTTTATAAGTTGCATGTCTAAATGCTTGTATGAAACAATTCTTCTCTGTATCATGTTATTTCTGTAAACCTCTACTATGGCTGTTCATTGCCAAATTGTAAGAACATTGCAGTTTCCCAGGAATGTGCACTTCAGTACGAGTATGTAAATTACCGGAAAATATGTAAACTGCAAAGATAGAGATAGAGTTTGCTCGAAGAATTGCCAAGTTTAACAGGAGGAAAGAGGAGTCCAAAAAAATATGAAGATAGAGAATTTATTGGTCTTTAGGCAGGACGAGTAGCTCAGAGCTAACAAGGCCGTCACCGATACATGACCGGTGGTTAAAGAATGCTTTCAACCAAATAGTTAATGTGGCTTTGTAAATTGAATATTCAACCAGTGCACTCAAGCCACAAGAAGTTCAAAACACCTGAACTGCGACAGTCTGTACACTGTGCAGTCCTTATGCAAAAAGTACCTTATAACACCTCTGTTGTGTCAAAAATTCAGTGAGAAGTTTTTTTTAAAACTAAGATTCAATATATTATCAAACAGCCATGAGATAAGGCTGATCGCCACCAGCTGTTAAGTAGTTATAAATTATATGTTCACCGTCATCTGGCTGCTAGATGCGGTGCCGTGGTGCCAAGGCAGCCATATTTGATGTCATCATACCGAAACGTCCTTCTCTGTCATTCCTCGTCAGCAGAAACCATCTTGAATTTTCCCTTTTTTTCCCTTCGGAATTTCCGTTTTTCCCTTCTGCTCTATCATTCCACCTCGACCCTTCACGCTCTTGCATTACGATTTGTTTCCTCACACTCTCTATCCTTCCTGCCTCTCTATCTCGTCCAATCTATACCTTAAGGGGTTTTCTGATATTCCTCCTGTTATTCTTTACTTTCTATCTTGTCTTCCTTTCCTCACTCTCTCTTGCTTTTCGGGTCCTCCATCTTGGATATTCCCTCATAACCACCGTTGTCTGCTGTAGGCGGCCATCTTTAATTGCCGACACCTGTCGTGTACTGTAGGCAGCATTCTTTGATTCTCACATCCATCAGCAGAGTGTGCTAAGCCATATTTAATTCCCGTGCCTGCCACCAGTGGGCTGATGTAGGCGGCCAACTTTAATTCTGTTGCACGCCACCAGAGAGTTTGAGCGCTGGTATTGGAAAGACCATTTTGTGCAAGTGCATTGCTTCACTAGTCGTGTGCNATAACATTGAAGAGGTGTGTTCAAATGGTGGCCGCCAAAAGTTCTGGGAATATTTTTTAGTCGGTAGGTGTTTTGGAACTCAAAAAAAGCCAGGGGGCATGCGGGATCGTTCCGATACCCCATGGAAAGCCAGTCGGGCATTATGACCACAAGACCACTGCAACAAATACGAAATTAAGATGTTTAATTACTAATACGTATATAGTTAATACCATACCGCAATGTGGACCGTCTCCTACTTTATATATACAGGGGATGGACAAAATAATATGAACACCTGATATATAAACAATATTTATTTATTAATAAGGCGTTGGGCAACACTTTGCTTTTAAACAGCTACAATTCATCGCAGAATGGATTCGTAGAGTGTCTAAATAGTTCCCAACAGAATGTTTGTCCCATTCTTGTACAAAAACATCCGCTAATTGCTTCAATTGTGATGGAGATGGAAACAAGCCCCTCACTCTCTTCTCCAAAACTCCCCATTATGGTTCAATTATGTCGATGTCTAGCCAGGGAAGATGTTTGATGATATTCTGATGCTCCTCAAACCAAGACTGAACATTTTTGGCTGTGAGTATAGGCGCATTATCATCTTGGAATATGGCAGTGTTTGGCAGCAATATGCTAGTCATAGTAAGAAATTAGTCATTGCGGATGTCAAGATATTCATTCACAGTAATCCGGCCAGTGATGTGAATGAGAGGACCAGCTGAACACCACGATAGAGCCGCCCAAATCATAACGGAACCTCCCCCATGCTTGACTGTAGGAAGCAGGCAGTCCGGATCGTAGGCTTCTTTTGGGGTTCTCCATACATAAACCCGGCCATTTGTAGGAAACAATGTAAACTATGATTCATCGGACCATACCACATTCTTCCAATCATCAAGTGTCCAGATTTTATGATCGTGGCACCACTTTTTCGCAGTTTAGCGTTGGCTTCCGTTATAAAGGTTTCGCAATTGCAGCCCTTCCATAAATGTTAGCTTTGTGGAGCTCCCGCCGTACTGTTTTTGTCGAAACAGTATTACTCAAGTGAGTGTTGAATTCTGCTGTCACTTTTGCCGCGGGAGTTTTATGTGGTCTGGCCACATTTATTTTTAATGTTCGTCGGTCTCTGTCCGTTAACTTTGGGTTTCGTCCACTATTCCTTTTCGCCGATGATGTTTTACGATGTTTTGTGTATGCTGTCATTAGCGTGGATACTGTCGCTCGTGAAACGTTAAACAATTCAGCTGTTTTCGTCACAGACGCTCCCGCTAACCGAGCACCAACGATTTGCCCTCTTTCGAAGTGTGAGAGATCACACATTTCACTGATCGCTTGTTTTAACCGTCGCAGAACAAAGCGTATAATACACTGAAATATAACCTACAAGACGTGGCACGTAAACTGTGCAATACATACGCGTCGCATTATTTACACGGAAGCAGTGTTGCCAACATGCAACAAAATGTACTATATTGCATGGTGTTTTAATTATTTTATCAATCCCCTGTATGTATATATATGTGTGTGTGTACATATAATTGCATTGCATGTTTATGAGAAGAAATATAATTAATATTCGCATCGGCATATGCACTCTCCAGAAATTAAACCTATCATCATCACATTAATTAATGCAGGCACCACGTGAATGCGTGCATGCACACACACTTCTTATATGTGTAAAAGGTACATGTAAAAATAATAGCATGAAAACAAATACCGACATTCTAGCACTCAGAAAAAAAATTATTTTAGGTATATAAAAAAATTTGAGCAGGTCGCGTCTTTACAGAACAATTATATGCATTCATAAAGAGCCAAGTTCACAGTAATGTACATGTGTCTTGATCACGTGCGCACGTATGTTTGTCTCTGAAACCTGTCCAGGCATTCGATAGTGTGCGCACACTACAGTAACTACAACTTGTCTGCGCTCGCACAGTATGAGGCGTAGCCACCACTCGCTTGTGCGCATTCGGGAAACATATCATTCTTACAGAGGCAATTGCACAGCGAGATACATGCGTGAGTGCGCGCACTTCTGTACATGTAACAACTAGTGTTGTTAAGCTTGTTGGATTTCCCACATTCACGAATGCGAATGTGAATACGAATATTCATCTCAAATATTCGCGAATGCGAATGCGATTGCGAATATCGCTTTTTCAATATGGTGCCTAAAGCATGCGCCCACGAACTCATATTTCGACCGCGCGTTTAGGACCAGCCATGTTTAAACCGAAAGTAGCCGATACTGCACGAAGTCAATAAACCGTGATTGCTCGCTCATTAAATGAAGTTGGCTGCTTATAGTTATTTCATAAAGATTTGTTTTGAGGTCATTACATTTATTTGTTTAATTTATATATAAACCATTGTTAAATTGTTATAAAGGGATAAGTGATACTTCAACATGCATAAGTCGTATGCTAGCGAAGTTTGGACTTATTTTACAATATGTGATGCTGAAAATGTGAATTGCAAAATATGTAACAAACAGTACTCGCGCAAAGGAAGATCAACTAGTGCTATGAGAAATCACCTGGAAGGTATGCATAAAAAAGAGTATAATGAATTAAAAAAACTGGAAAATGAAAAGCTGAATGCTTCTACAACAAATGCTCGGGCGTCCTCCTCGCGACAATGTACTAAAACCGACCATAAACATATGTATTTGACTGGTTGCGTTGAAAAAACTAAAAAGGGGGATAATAACATTGCCAAGTCTGTGGAAATTGACAATTTAATAAGCGAAATGATTGCTTTGGAAGACTTACACTTTAGTTTTGTGGAATGCGTTGGATTTGTCATATTGATGAACCACCTATGTCCGTCGTATAATTTAAAAATCGACAAAATTTGACTTCGTATATACGCGAGAATAGCTACAGCAAGGTAAAAGATAAAGTTAAGGACTTAATCTAATCATTTGAAAAAATGGCGTTTACAACTGATATCTTGTCTGACTCTTGTTTAGAAGTATAGATGCTGAATTTTGCATGTCACGGCTTAGCTAAAGAATTTGAAAGAAAAATGATTGTGTCAAAAGCAGGGGTATTTAACGATGGCCGACATACTGGTGAAAATATTGCTATAAAACACTTGAAACCATGTAGTCATTATGGAAAATACCCAAAGGAAATGTGCAATCTTTTGTTAGGGATGGTGGTACTAACATGAAAAAAGGTATTTCCTTGATATTCATTAAAGGCATTGATTTTTCATCACACCAAATTCAACTTGTTGTCAATGAAGGGCTTAAGGCACTAGATTCTGTTATTGCAGTGATTAAAAAATGTAAAAAGATGGCAACTCATTTTCAATACTCAAATATTGCTCGAGATGAACTTGCAGCTCTACAAGAAAGGCTCAATCAACCAAAGCTTAAGATTATACAAGAGTATGTTACAAGATGGATTAGCATCTTTTATATGTTGGAGCACCTTTTGAAAAACCGAGATTCTTTGTGTCCTTACGCTTCCACAAATAACTAAATTTCACAACTAACATCCCAAGAGTGGATCATTGTGGAAAAACTAATTACTTTGAGCAGGCCTTTTGAAGAAAATACAAAAGAACCAAGTGCAGACAATATTTATATATCTTCAGTATCTCCATTATTGGCCACCTTGGAAAAGGTATTTGATGCATTTGATGTGACTGACGAATACATCGGAAACACGATTTTGTTCTAAAACAAGAATTAAGTCGCAGATTTTCTCATGTGGAAAATGACGTACTGTTTGCTACGGCTACTTTCATTTACCCGAGATACACAGGGAAATCTTTCAAAAATTCTTCAACTAAAGATAAAGTTGTGAAAACTATTTTAGAATCCATTGGAAACGATGAATCAAGCCTATCTTCTAGTTGAAATCCTAAGCGTGCCAGAATGACTAATCATGGGATTGAAACCTCTGGATCCAGAGCCTGTCTATCAGGGAAATCTACATCTTTAAGAGACACCATGAAATTGCTGTGGATTCCAGTGAAAGTGTAGAAGAAGGTGAAAATTAAACTCCAAACCCTATAAAAGTTTTGATTAAAAAACCATCAATGAATATTTAATAGCTCAACGCGTGGAAAATGATTTTGACTCACTTACATGGTGGAAGATGAATAATAAGAAGAATGGTATTCTTTCTCCTATAGCCTGGCGATATTAAGTAACACTACCCACCAGTATACCTAGCGAAAGAGTTTTCAGTAGAGCAGATTTTCTTCACACACCTTTTCGAAATAGACTGCAAGGAGAAAGAGCATCAAAACTATTATTTTTGAAGTTTAATTTCCCTCTACTACAATTTAATTACTAAGTGTTTTATGAAACTTACATAACTTACTTGAGTATATTTGGTAATTATATTGTAATGTAATTAATATTATATTTTTTATAGTTTTTCTATTATTATTTTGAATTCAAGATAAAAATGTTAAATAGTTGTGTTAAAAATAATATAACTAGAACCAAGGTAAAATAAACATGTTAATTTCAAGAAGATTATTTTTTGTTTTAATTAAAAAGAAGAAATTATTTTGTTTCCTCTTATAAAAAAATAAATTGTTAACTTTATTTATAAGTAGTAGATTTAATGTACAATATGATTAGATACAGCAATCTCTAGTACATTTAATATTTTTTAGAGACCTATTATGTTTTTTTTGTGTTCTCACAAAAAATCTCATTTAAAGTGAATTAGTTCAATTAAAAATGTTGTAACATATTTAGCTCCATGGTTTGGTGTTTAAAAAGTTCGAAATTTATTTTTTTTGTCATACAATTGATATTTTAGTTTGCAATTTTAGGTAATAAACCTACCTAAATTTGATTTTTGCTTACATAAATAACAATAAAAGGTTATTAAAAGCGTCTGTATGTACCTAATGAGTAACGTCAACACGGTTACCCAATTAAAATTTTTAATTAAAATATGAATACCTAAATAAAAATATTATAAATCTTAGCAGTTCTATTGAAATTTCATAAATATTGAAATTTTTTATTGCCAAATACATTTGCTATATTTTCGCATAATTTTTTGCGAATGCGAATGCGAATATTAAAAAACATGCGAATATTCGCGAATGCGTATGCGAATGCAAATATTTGTAACAACACTGGCAATGGGTTTAAATCATGTATATAAAATTGAATGTGCACAAACCATCATGCATACTTATCGACAAAATGTCCCCCGCAGCTGATGGCCCCCCAATCCTGTCACTACGGTAAAAGTGTTCCCACGAGAGTAATAGTTATAGAAAGAAGTCAGTTGCCCTGCCCCCAGCTGAGATCACAGGATGAAATGGGGTGCCCAGCTTTTAATACCAATACACGCCAAACTGTTGCACTAATGCTGTATAACGTGTGGATGGGCAACATATCGCCCAAAAATATCTATACACAGCTACAATAGCATCTGCCTTCGCCAAAGTATATATTCACCGCTCGGCAAACCAAAATCACAACCAGTCCAATATGAAATTTACAGGGCACCTTCCAGTATGGCAGAAGGGGCTCCCATATTATGGAAACACACAAAAAATTCTGGGGACATACACAGCTGATGCTACATCGCCCGCTACTACCACCCCAATGGACATACACTGAAGAGCAAAAGAACTGGTACACCTGCCTAATATCATGTAGCCACCCCTCCCCCTCCCCCCTCCCGTCATCACCAACCAAAGCAAGAAGAAGTGCCGCAAGACGACATGGCATGAACTCGACTAATGTCTGAAGGTATGCAGGAGGCAAATCACAACATGAATCCTGTAGGGCAATCCACAAATCCAATCTGCACCAATTTTTAGAAAGGATTGCACGTCTATCACTTTTAATGATATTCGTCAGTCTTCGTTTGTCCAGTTATTTCACGATCTTTTTCCGGCCGCAGGGATGTTGAAGATGTGATGTTTTACCGGATTCCCAATATTCATGGTACACTCGTGAAATGGTCGTATGCGAACATCCAAATTTTATCGCTTGCTCGGAGACGTTATGTCCCATCTCTCGAGCGCCGACTATAATACCATGTTCATACTCACTTAAATCTTGACAACCTGCCATTGTTGCAGCAGTAACCGATCTAGCTGCCGACCGCATCGCTTTGCTCTGATTGGTTCCATACCTCTGTTATTTGCATACGCACCACGCCTATGCCAGTTTTTTTGCTCTTCGGTGTATATATATAACAAACAAAAGTGTCACCCTTACAAGTCAGAAAATTCTAATGATAGGTTCATGCTGTACCCACTGGAGCAGAAATATATATAGATCCACCCCCTTCTTCGAGATGTGGGAAGGAATCCTTCTTTGTAAGAATGCACGCATGTGTGCTCACGACCCATGCCATACAATACTCGTCTGACATAACAGGCAGGAAAAGCTTACTACAAATCCACCAGAGCAGATATACATTAATCCTCCGTCTGTTTTGTGGTGTGCCAAGAGTACCTCTGCACTAGTCTTCACACACACCCCAGGCTGTATGTACATGCACCTGCCTGACTTCAAGTACAGATAATGACAAATAATATTTTATGATTTATATTTATTAAAATCCTTTCTTCAAAACAGAGTAGGGTACATAAATATACATTCAGACATACATCTCTTTCTTTGGTTGTAATGCAGGCATTCATTTACCCATCGGCGAGAGCAGAGAGGCGTATCCAGCTGTGATGGCGAGAATCGCAACACAATCGTTTTACAAAATGCATTTGCCCGATGGTCGAATTCATTCTCAACCAGCTAAATTTCCGGAAATCTCGTCGGCTATACCTGCTGATCACAAAATGCCTCTCTAAGTAGGTTCCATCCATATCATATATATTGTAGGTCCTCGGTTCGTAATTACAAATCTTGACAACCCTGTTTATTTATGTGCTCTAGTGAGGAGTGTATGATTTTGCAAATATTACTTTCACTCACAATATACTGACACAGTCTCCAACATTTACCTTGGCTTGCATGTGCCCAATTTCTGCTCAGCCTTTTGCATGATTTCCAGCAAATAATTACCTGTTATTTCCACTGGCTGCATGCCGATAGTGTGGTATACTTGCTGATTTTAGGTAAGTACCAATAGGGGCAACAAGTCCAACCACTTATAACTTCCCTGATATAAGAATTCTTGCCACATTTTATTCTACAGAGTACTGCTAAAACCATTCTGCAATGGAAGCTTTAAAATCACTGTGGGAGCTGTAATAATTAATCTTATTTACAGCCATTTCCGAATGGAAGGTGGGATTTTGAAATGCTCTGCCAATATACATTTGCAATCATCAAGGTGATATGTTGTCTGGTAAAGCAGTCTTCATTGCATTGCTAAAGTTGATGCCATATTTCCGGCGAACTAAAATCGCTCTTGCATATATGCTGAAACAATCTATAACAGTTAACATGTGTCTAAAGCACTTATTAACAGTTGCATATGTGATCATTGCAACTAAGTCGTTCTGGTATAGATCTTTCAGCCTAAAGACGAGTACTTTCCACCTGGTGGTATTCTGCACATAATATATTATTTGTGGAAAATGTACCTATATCCATGCAATTATTCTAAAAGATTCACAATATTGTTCGCATGGGAATCATTTCCGGCCTGCTGAGACACAAGTAGCAGTCGTAGTAATTATACAAGCGCATTAACACCAACCCATAATACATACTCAAGTCAGTTGCTTCCATCCACCTTAGAAATCAGTTTCATGCCATTCGTTAAGCCATCATCTGGGAACAGTTCAGTGATATTAGCGAATTTTGGGCATGTCTAATTATTATAAGCATTTCTGTGAGTCATTGTCTTTAGAATGCGCACTTATGAGGCTAAGTAAACACTTGTATTGGCGAAGCACCTCGTGCAAGTACTCGCCAGCTCATATTTAAACAGCAATTTATAGAGGTCCGGAGACACTCGCATTGCTTCTTCGCCAAACTATATACAATCATTGGGCAGGAAAAACAATTGTTTTTTCCTCAAAAAACATTTCTTATTGTCGCTATAAAGACCCTACTTTCCATCATTAAGCATTGTTATGTACGATTGTAGGTAATTGCGAACAGTCGTGGTGCGCATATTAAATCGCACCTTTTTACATTTCAATTCAGCTAAAGGCAAATTTTCTTCATCAGTGGTGGTAAGTATCTTCGGGAACTACCTTGTGCTTCCATCCAGTCCAGGGTTCGATGTCTGGTTCAGTTTTCATTTCAGCAGGGCCAACAATTTGTTGTAGATTATCGAGCCGAGATGTGATCGGTCAGAATGCCTCTTACAAAGTAGCATCGTGCTCGATGGGCATGTGCTTAGCCAGTAAATACTTATTGTATGCACTTCCAATTACGCGATGTAAATCCTCGGCAGCAGCAGCCATAGTACTAAAACAGTGAGCAGGATATACTTAGTATTTATAACACACACCCAGTAACATTTAGGTGTGACTTTGTTGCACTGGTCGGATTGGGCTCATGACAGCACCTTCTGTCAGGCTGAGTAGGTTCGAGAAATATACTTCAGACCTAATACGATGTGTTTTGGCATTCCAAATATTATTTCAATGAAGCAAAAATTCATCGTTGGAATTCATATTGAACCTGATAAAAACAATCCTGATTAACAACCTTTCGTACATAGCCTCGAGCCCACCACCGAAAGCAGAGAGTTGACTTACCACCTTAGTCAATGAGCTAACTTGGCTGTTGAATTTAGCAGACCATGCAACCATCCAGAAGAGATGACAATCCATAGATGTAAGATTTGTATCTAAACAATGAGTTTTTCCACACATCCCATCAATACTTTCAGTTTGCTATCATTAATTGCAGTCAATGCTTGAATAATCTCGCCAGCCAGTCGCTTCACCATAATGTTGAGTTTCGATTCAAAAGTGGTGAGCCATTTCATTCCACTAGTCAGTGTGCGAATTGAAGCCTAAGCCTTAGTGCTCGACATCTGCAATTACAAAAATTGTCACAAAGCCTCTGAAGTGATGCTGTACACAAATGACACAGTAGCCTCAGCGCCGCCATGCTTCATCCCGCCAAGATTCTTGGCTCACTTCCCTCCGAAACTGCATTTTCCATCGTCAGTAGATGTAATACAGCTATCCAAAGTATGCTTCAGGCCACTATGACCAAACTAGAATATGGTGCATCTCATCATTAACTGATGTACGATAGTTAACTTATCGAACCCACTATCTTAACTCCACATATGACGCAGAAAATCCTTAGCTATTACAAGGAAACAGTGTTATTCTCGCCAGCAACATGAACACATTGCTTTAAACCCATCACATTACATATCACTATTAACATGAACGGAGTAAAAATGTCTAAATGCAGGGCGCCCGTGCAGAAGAGAATGAGGAAATTTACATTGTCATGGAGCAGTTGCTTAGTTATACGTGGATAAGTATGACAAAGGTAAATCGAATCCACTGATACATGGCGGCTCATGCTAAAGTATTTTAGCATGGGCTGCACATCTCATCATTGAAAACAAACACAGAATTAGGCAAGGTTTCACTTGGTGGTACGACTGCTTCATTGTTGCTACGTGGAAAACTTTGTAGGCCATCTACAGATCAAAGTATTTGAGCTAGCCATAGGTACTTTGGCTTTTGTAGCGATTGCGAGTAAAGGTAAATGTTCTCGAACCAAAGACTGTTGGGTTTCACCAAAAATTTCAAAAGCACACACGTCTTTCCACAATTGCTTGGTACTTCTATGATACCATACATGGTGGTTGGCAGCAGCTTCCCATGATGTGATTTGTGGGAGATAGTTTTGCAATCATTGGCGATGCGAACAGGAAGTGTGATGTTCTGTGGCATGATCTCCATTGTGTTGATACAAGGACAGGTAAACATCCTTTACTTATAGCAACAGGGCCACATCCGAGACTGGGTGAGGAAGCCGCCTCACACACACTCCCGAAGTCAGTAGATTTGCCCCGCCAATTTCAAGGTCGGGCGATGTAGACGGACACACTCTGCAAACAAACGCATAAAGACGTCGTGACAACAAAGCAGTGTTAGTATGTCGTAATACATCATAGGAATAATACCAAGAGAGAACGCAGTCTGGTGAATATGCATTATCAACCACCTTCCTTTCGAGGCTCTCATTCCAGGTATCAAATGCTGTTGAGCCTGGCATGCGCCTAGCACAGAGATTGAAGCACGGCTAAATCAGAGTCAATTCATTGGATGAGGTGGGCAAGGAACATGATATTGCCTTTGTGACCAAAAGCTTGTTGGAAGAGAGGCCCGCTACCGACACCATTCTCACGGTAAAAACCAAGTTGATAGTAAGATCGCCCAAGTCCAAACTAGGTAAAAGTGTAGCTGCCTGGCGTATATCCAAAATTATTAAAACTCAAGTCAAGTGGAGAATGGGTTTGCAGCTTGGAAGGAAGACCTGGAGGAAACCTTGTAAAGTAGTAGGGAAGCGAGGATGCATATTTTTGCCTTAATTCTGCCAGTGCTTAGCATCCTTGGCAGCCTTACTGGTGGTGAAAGTGGTATTGTGAGGGCTATAGACATGAATAAGGAAGAAAATAAGCAGTTGACCTAAGCATTTTGAAATAATAGTCATATGGGAGCACTCACTTGAGGTAAAAAAATCGGCAACCTGCCTGTATATTCGGCCCAACTGTATAGGTAAAGGTGGGGAAAAATGGAGTAGGAACAGAATATGGGGGCAGTCTTGTGATCACTGCCCATTCACCGACTCACGAACATAAACATACAAAAGGTTGTCTGTAAGTTAAAAATTGCCAATTTCCAAGGCATGTTTATGCACAACCTGCTGCAACGCAGTCCAAGGCGTGTGGAGATTTGTATAGTAGACCTAGATACTATCCAAGGGCTGGGAACTCATTGCACCATGTTTAAAAAGTGTTGGGGTACCACATAATACTTTGACAGCTACGGTAACTTAATCGCATAACCAGAACTGAAAATGTATTTGAGAAGCGTGACATTACATTACAAATATGAAGCAGAGCAGCTATCGCGAGATGGAACTGTGTGCACTTATGTATGAACTTTCTTTCAAGGTAGATAAACAAACATTAAAAGTACGTGTAATGGGTGCGCTCTACTAGTAAGCATCAGTAATGTCCATAACCACGATCGTGTCGGGCAATCGCTCGGAATTGCTCTCCGTGCTCTTCTCTCCTCTGAACCTTGAGGTGGCATCTTCCATTGAGCTCATATATTTATAAACCTTTTTATCTTATCCCAAGCAACGATGAATGCCATTTCATGTTTTTGTTTTGTTTTGGAGGATGTTAAGAGAGGCAATGTGCATGTAGCCACAGCTTCCTAATAAATCGAATATATTAACGAGTACTTTAAGGGCACACTGGAGCTAGAAGTGACGTTGGTGCTACAAGGTAACACTAATGCTATGCACACTGAGATTTATTTTGCTGCCCAGGTAGACATAATGAAAATAGACACACTTGCTGCAATGCTCAGATTTGCGAATGAGAATTACGAAGCTAAGAAAACTCATGAATATACCCTGTCTGCAAGCATTTTCCCCATTAACATTGAAAGAATAAAATGTAAGTTGGTTACCAGATCTTAACTCAATGGTAAGATTCCCCAAACACAACATCTATATTCCATGGTGATACATCCAGGCTTAAAGCTGGTAGATGTACCAAAAATGCCCATTTATATTCCAGTTGTGATGGAGAGTGTACAGGAAGTGGTTGTCTCTAGTAGACAAAGATAGACGTTTGATTAATTTCTGAGGTATGGTAAAAACATAAATGCCTTAATATACGCAATGATGGGTCTGAAATTTAAGGGGCGAGTACCAAGGTAATAAAAGAAGCCTACTCTACTTAACCAGAAGTCAGTATAAGCCATTTCCTTAGAAGATTGGGGCTGGCGGTCAACAAATATGAGCGTGGAAATATTAAACATAGCCTAGGCAGTAGGCTTCGATGACGCAGTCACCAAGGTTGAAATCAACACATACACACCCTATCTACCAGGTACATATCTACCCTCATGCGAGTTTCGAATCACGATAAAAAACAAAGATATGTACACTATGCCATGTAATTCGTATTTGAGGTTCCCAGGAACGATTACATGGACCAACGGCGCTGTACCTGTAACAACTAAAATCATAAGAATCAGTGTACAGCATATGCCAAGTAGAGCCGAACACACGATGAATGAATTGAAGTGGATGCAATAAGAGATATTGTAATTACAGCTATCATAAAAAATTCTCTCTCTTGACACACATACAATTGCCAGAGGCTTAAACGGCAGGCTGGGAGATTGAAGAGGGCTTTAAGGTTCTCATCTATGAGGGCAGAAAATTCGAAGTACGTATTCCGCTAGCCATGCTGCTAGGGTTCGCTGAAGATTACAGGCATGTAATTTTTAATTATAACCAGAAGCTAGTTATTTTCATAGCCAATATTCAAGCGAACGGTATCGTGGATACTGTGGCACCGGAAGCCACGTCATGTGGTGTATGATCCACAGAATGGTTGCTTCAATATGTCCAGGGAAGAAGAACACACAGCATCGAATTACCGGTTGGGGAAATATCCTACAGAAAGTGCATGACATGCATGTTAAATGCCGAGTTCCGAATATGCTTGCCTTCACACTACATTCAACTGATCTCGGAGACGGACGTGAAACTTGCTAACGAGACTAATATGACCATAACATATGGTGGCATCAATCCCATGTATTATGCATTTGGTTGTTCCCTAATTATGTCAGCTATTTCATGAGTTTTATGCTTTTCGTTAGCATAAAATAAATGCTTAAATTTTTTGTTATAATATACACTCACTTATAATACATGCATAAATATTCCATTTACAAATATAATGTTTTAAAATGTGTGAAAAAATAGGCATGTTGCTAATGACTCGTAAGAAATAGTTATTATGCAAACGTTTGCTACATTGAATGCGCAAGTATGCAGTGTGCTGTCTCTTTGGTGTAATTTTACAGACTCAGCTAGGCATTGAACTCATGAGGCGAAGGACTATTCTGGAAGTTGAAATTTAGCAGCACTTCATGAAAGTGCGAAGTAACTGTGAATTAACTGTAGTAGTTTGCATGTTACAATAATAATTTACGACCCTTGTGCATGAGAGGACATGTGATCAATACAGCTCGCTCTTGCATGCACTGACATGAGAGTGTTTGCAGCTGAAACTGGCCGCATGTGTCTGGCGGCTACAAGTGGTTCCCTGCAGTGTGATGGTAGATATTGCACTGTGATTTAATGCAATGATGTATAGGGAGGGACTGGGAGCACTCTGAGAGAAACTTTTTTTATTTGTATGTTCCTCTATACCATGTGTGTGGGTACTCGATCGATATGTCTCGTGGGTGCATAAGGCTAGTTGTGAGGCATGGAAAAGTCGCATTTCTAGGCTAGCTTAGCAGTTTGTATTTTTCCACCCTAGGTTCCCTCCCGGTCGTCCAGTGCCGATAAGCCCTAAGCATTTTCCATCAGATCGGCCAGTCGAGATGCCCTTCTTCGCATTGTGTTTTCTCCAGTGTGTCCACAGTCAAGATGGATTATGTTTGTTCCTCCTTCCTGTCCCTCCATTATTTAGCATCATCATCATTGTCATCATCATTATCTTCTACTCTCATCATCGTCTTCCACATCACAGTCATATTCATTGTCTAACGCACGTACGATGCGACCACTCGCAATACAGTGCCGTTTCTGCTACAAGTGTTCCAAGTCTGCAAAGTTAGACTGCGGCATGAACAAACCTGTGCCCTTAATCCTTTCCGATAAGCACAGGACATGTGTGAGAAGTGTGGTTTGTCGTTATCTCGCGCTGGCGAACTTGCCAGACACCATACAAGCTGCACAGGGCTAATCAAGCAGGGGGCTTTGACCGGCTGCAAGTTCTGTACTTAAGTTTTCATCCACTCTGGAGATGCATGTCATCGCGAATGCGGCTTCTGGGCGAAATTCAATGCCGAGAATCTGGAGTGCACTAAGTGCGGGAGGCAGTTTACCCGCACTTACAATATGCATTCGCACAGCTATAAATGCAATGGACCTGCTCCACTGCCAGCAAATAGAGCTCGCATACCTGCGCCAACAATCTCCCTGTCAGGGGCATCCGATGCACCACAGCGCAAAACATTTGTCGCAGCCCACCATATCACTGCTGAGGGCCGATCTTGCCATAGGTCCATCATCACTCCTGCCTGCTAATGTAATGTCTATAGGTTCGTAGAGTTGGAGAGCGTGTTTTGGGGCATTATGAATAAATACATCGCTAAGAATACCTTGAGGCAGGGCTTTGGAATTTGTGGCTTTCTCCAGTTTATGAAGGAGAATATCAACGGCCAGATGGAGCAGGAGATTGAGGACCAGGGAGTGGTTATAATAACATCTATTTTTGGAATGCGCATATGGCAAACCAGGGCTGCACGAAGAAGAGATGGGCAGAGCAGGGTGCCTTCAAGACGAAAGACATACCCTTCTTAAATGTTAGTGACATTGATATTCTGTGTCAGCCACCACTGTCAAGAAATGCCAGGAGGACGAGTACATGGGGAAAGGAATTGGCTGTACCCTCACCTCCATGAAATGGCTCCAGCTGTGAGTCAACAAGATGAACTTCTGAGAGATTCTCTTACATCGCCCTGTCTGCACAAATTTAAACCAAGAAAGCAATTACTAAAACATAAAACCAGTACTAATAGTGCTATAAATGGGCGATCATGGCACGATATGCAGAAGGTGCGAATCCTGAATTCATCAACCAGCAATATTATGGTCTGGAGACACGATTCATCTTCAGTGGGCTAGAGTTCCCCATCGCTCTGTTCCAAATACCACTCTTCGAAAGGAATGATACTGTGGTCAGCATGAACGTATATGGTCTCGACGATAATAACAAGGTGGTTCCTATACACCTGTCAAAGAAATAAATGGCCCGGCAATTTGACTTCCTCCTAATCATGACAGAGAACAAAAATTATCATTATTGTTTTTATGTATGATTTCTTCTGCCTGGTATGTTCTCAGGTGACATCACACATGGAGATGGCGCACATCTACAGGCGATGTCTCAAGTGGTAGGCTAGATAACCTCGAGTGATGGGACTTACAGGTACCGATACACTGTCTGAGCACATGAGATTTTGCAATAAACATGTGGTAGTCAATGCCGACATGCCTCAACCAAAGAAGAACGGCAAACCTCATGTGCCCAGGTTTCATAATTATCATATTGGCGATAAGGTGCCAATAGAAGTGTAAGCTGATTTTGAAGCCATTTTAGTGCCAGTCCAGTCGTGTCAGCCAAACCGGATGCTTCTTACACCGATAGGTACCAGAAACACAAGCCCTATAGTTGTGGTATCTACGTCAAGGAAGAAAAAACAGTAACACCGGCCTCTATGACCTTCAGCCTGCCAACATATGTGTGAAGGCATACACCGGGGAGGACACATTGAAGAAACGTTTGGCGGAAATGGTTAGGATTGGCAATCTCGTGAAAGAGAATAATAGCCAGTCTGAGACTACGCGAGCGATGTCTTCTAGCGAACAGACTGTCTACACACTGGCCACCACCTCCTGCTACTGTTACAGCTCCTTCACCAGCGATAACAGCAAGTTTAACGACCACGATCATTTTACCGACGACTTTATCAGTGTGGCATGAAATAATTGTCGCAAACTCCACCACTGCTCCAAGAGACTAGCAATCCTCTTCCACAACTTTACATGTGCCACGAATATAATTATTAAATTGCTTGGTTATGATGCCCAGGACATATTTTTTATTCTGCACACCAAGGAAAAACTTATTACCTTCAGCAATAATATAGGCAACCAATTCATAATTCAATTTATAGGCACATTTAGATTCATGTCTATCAGCCTCGCAACACTTGCACAGAACCTGCTATCGAGCGAATTCAGTATCATGGCGACGTTCTTCAACCCAGAGCAGCTCAAGTTTTAACTCAGAATGGAGTGTTTCTCTGCGACTATATCAACTCGTGGGGGAAGCTCGCCGAACCACACCTGCCGTGCATTGAGACTTTTCACAACTACCTCACTGGATGCAACGTTACCGAAGAGGATTACCATCATGCGCAAACGTTCTGGGAGGCATTCGGATGCAGCATGCTAAAGGTGTATTCGGAGCTATATTTAAAGACGGGTATCTTGATATAATATGATGTTTTCGAGAACTTCTGATGTATATGTATGACAAAGTTCAGACTTGATTGTGTCCGCTACAAGAGTGCCCCTGGATTCACCTACGACACAATGTTGCGGAAGCCACAGGCGATGTTAGATCTCATTGTAGACTACAACGTCCGCCTTTTTATCGAGGCTGTTATCCAGGGAGGGTTCGCCCAGTGCATCAAGTGTTACGCATTGGCGAATAATAAGAATTGTTCTGCCATGTAAGATGCCAGAAGGCTCTCTGCCTACCGCCAGTATAGAGACGCCATTAATTTATAGGATGTGCAATGTCCCTATCGCTGCCATACAGCGAATTGAAATGGGCCAGTACATATATATTGATATAATGTCCATGCTGGACGATGGAGATGTGGGCTTCTTACTGAAGGTGTATGTAGAGTACACAACCGCACACCACGAGGACCATAAAGATCTTCCATTCCTGTTGGTGATTGAGTGATCCCCTCCCCCAGTGTTAATTCAACCCAAGGTCATGACCACCCTTGAGGCAAAGAATAATTTTATTGTGCACTATGTTACCCTCAAGGAGTCATTGTGTCATGGGTTAAGGCTGAAAACTATAAACTGGCCCTGTAATTTATTAAGATGGTTTGGCTGAAACTATATAATAACCTAAATAATGAGAAATGCATGGCAGTCACAAAAACCTTCAAGAAGGACTTTTACAAGCTGATGAACAATTCAATGTATGGTAAGCTCATGGATAATAATGGTAAACTCCAGCACACATAACTTGTATGCACCGATCTTCGTGCGAAGAAACTTATCGCAAAACCATTTTTCAAATGCAGAATTATTTATAATAAATCTCTCTCATTGGTTAAAGTAGGTCATAAATGTATTACATTTTATAAGCCCATCTATGCTGGCTTCATCTTACTTCACTTGTAGAAGACTCACATGTATTGCTTCTACTAAGATCTCATGCGAGCACGATATGGCAGTAATGTGAGCCTAATTTATACAGACACCGAATCATTTGTAGTGGAAATCAGCTGTCGTAACTTCTACAGGTAACTCGCCTAAGACCCGGGACTTATGGTCGAGTTTGACACTGGTGCCTACCCTCCCACTAATCCCTACTACTCGCCTACCAATGTAAGGTTGATTGAAAAATTCAAGGATGAGTGCGGAGGTAAAGATATAATGGAGTTCAAAGATAAGGTATTGAAGTATGACAAGGGTATACATAAGAGTGCCCTGCTAAGTACCATTACCTTAGATGCTTATAAATGTATATTATTAAAACAGCAAATAATGAGAGTACAGGTCAACAGTCGACCATCACAAAGTGTATACACAATGTACCAACAAACTGACATTCGTGAATGGACGACTAACGTCAAAAAAGTGATGATGAGATACATACGGTCCCTTATTGTTATCATGGTTAATGGTCTGTACATGCACCTCTGGGACAGGCATATATTCACATTTAGATATATGTCCGCAGAAGAGCAACATGGGTCGGGATGCATAGTAGGAGGCAGTTTTTCGCCCCGGGATTGTTGAAGCTGAAACGCCTCTTTTCCACTGCACAACAACAAATTTAATGTGTGTATGATGATTTATTCAATTTATTTCTTTTTTTCCAGCAGCATTATAAATCTCACGCAAGGGCCATATTCATCTTGCCAGGTATGGTGTTGTTGATGATGTATGGTGGCATTCTGTAACTCCTGCAAGAGAGATCCTTATCTGAAAAGGACATATCGGTAACTCACCTAATATGTGTGCACTGTTCCGATTATGTGCTTTCCAGCAGCATTTTGTAGCATACGCTAGAGCAATATTCTTCTTGTTCAAGGGTGTTGCTGGGATGGATGGTGGTACTGTTGAATGGTAACATGCTGCAGCCCATGCAAAAGGTATACTTATGTTGTCAGAGATGTTACCGAAATGTCGTCATGTGTGTACTATTTCGCATTCGAAAATCACTCATGAATGTACTTATGCACAGGATTTGGCATGTGAAATAGTATTCGTATCACACTAGCAATTTAGTAACTATTGGTAGAATCGTACTTCCATTTACTGTTTTTTTACAGCACTGTATCCCCTTTTGTTTTCATCTACCTCTACTGTACTCTTCTTCTGTGGCTGTCGTCTGTCTGTGCGTTCGTTTTGCTACTTTTATTTGTTTTTGGTGTGTAGTTTTACCCATTAGTAGTATTGCTTGTGATGCCACTGGTGTTTTGGTTATACGCTTACATGTACACAACTTGTTTGCATATAAGAAAAATTCCGGTCGTATTTTTGCTATTGTACTGTACTGCTCCGGTCCCAAGCCTGGCAGCCGTCCACATGGTTATGCCATGCGGATGGTAATGTACGAGGTCAATGCTGCAGACTTCATCATCATACTTGCGAAAGCGGTGAAAGAGCGACCACACTGCTGCTGACGAGGTCGTGTAAATTTAATAAGTGTGTTTATACTACTGCTAGTTATTACAGAACAATAAGAAATACATGTTTCAGGCGCGCGAGGTCCAGCTATGCCCCGTACTGTAAGCGCAGACATGTTGAAGGTACAGCAGTGTGTGCGTGCTCTCGAATGCTCAGACAAGTTGGAGAGACAGACGTATGCGAGTGATCGAGATTCATGTGCGTTGCTGCGCGGTTGGCTCTGTATGAATACATACAAATTTAATGTTGATACGCGACATGCCTTAATGTTTTATATATGTATAAAATATTGTATATATATATATGTATCTGAATATTAGAATGACATAGTTTTTCATGATATTAATTTATATATATATTTTACAGTTATAAGACGCGTGTATGTGCGCGCGTGTGCTCGGTGCCTGTAGTCTTTGATGCCATCATTATAAGTTTATTGTCTTCAGAGTGTGTAGGCTGATGCAAGTGTTTACTATATTTCTTCTCATAACAATGCAATGGCTCCACAGCCAGCAACCAGGTGCACGTGTAAACCTGCATAGTGGGTAGGCCGATATGTGTATATATAATTTCATTGCCTATTAATTGCCATGCAATGGGGTTATGTAGTCTTCACTCCGGACTGGTGACCGAAGTGTGGTCGGATCAAACCCAAATGCCTCCTGCATTTTTTGAGTTGCGAAAAACTAAAAAGCTAATGAAAGCTATTGGCGGCCACCGTTTGAACTCACCTCTCCGATGCTAGCGCGCCTCTGCTGGCGTTAAGTGAACCAACGCACATGCACAAAATGGCCGCGCAGATACCAGTGCTCCTAGCAACGAACAGTAGAACTTCAAAAACTTTGGTGGCGAGCGTGAGAATGAAAGATGGCCGCCTACAGAAGCCGACTGGGGACAGGCACGGGAATAAAATAAGGCTTAGCACACTCTGATCTTGTATGCGGGAATCAAAGATGGCCGCCTATAGCAGACGACGATAGTGATGAGGAAACATCCAAGAGTGAGGACGCGAAAAGTAAGTGAGAGAGGAAAGGACGACAGGAGAGAAAATAAAGGAGATTGAGAGGGATATGAGTGAACCCCCATTGGATAGAACGGACAAGAGAGAGAGGCAGGATGAAATGACAGAACATGAGGACAAAATAACATGGCAATGACAAAGCGTGAGACAACTAATCGGAATACAAGAGCATGAAGAGTCGAGGTGGAATTATAGCGTAAGAGGGAAGAAAGGGGAATTCCAAAGGAAAAAAGGGAAAAAGGGGAAGTCCAAGATGGCCGCTGCTAACGAGGAATGACAAAGCAGGAGGTTTTGGTGTGACGTCATCCAATATGGTTACCGTGGCACCGCGGCACCATAGTTAGCAGCCAGGTTCAGGTGAACATACCATTTCTCACTACTTTGGACTTTAATAAGAGTTGGATGCCAGCAGAGGGGAGAAAAAGATTCGAGTCGTCTTCCTGCCAGTGCCAGATCATGGGAGTATTACTGGAAATGTGGCGGCCAGTGAAATATGAAATGCTCGGCAGGTTGAGTGCCATTATCTCCATCACGCTAGCAATGCCAGGTACGTCCTAAAGTCCCATGGCCTCAAATAATTTCATGCTTGGTTTCTTTGCTTAGATATGAGTTAGTGCCTGAACAGTCTTCAAATCGGACTGGTTATAGTACTATAATCACCTTACCCATAGTGCACTTCACCTTTACGACATACTCCAGATGTTTTCATGTGATTCGTATAGTTTTAACAAAATACGCTATTATATTTAATATTTTTTTTTGTTTCGTTTTATATATTTTGCAATTTTCTTTCAGAATTTTTTTCTTGGTGTTTAAATGTTTTTATTAATTGAGGATTTTATCATATTGAGCTTAATATTACCTTTATATATTACCATAATTGCTAATCTTGGGAACGTTAGTCTCTTCGCACCGAACGCACTTCGACGCACTCACTCGCTCCTCAGTATTACACTGTACGTTGATATTTGTAAAATTCTTTCCAGGTATCCCGCTTGAAACTTCCCTCGACAAGTAGTTTCTCTCGGCAGTCGTTCTGCAGTCATTCAGTCTCTCCTGACATCCGAAAGAAATTGCCTTTAGTTCCTGCAGCTGGTACGCTTCATGGCAACTCCCTGTGTCTCGCGTATTTCTTGTTCTTTCTGTTCGCTCTCCGGTAACTGAGGCACAGGGCGGGTGCGGCTTGCAACTCGCCGCGGTCGCTTTTTCGCTTTATTCCGCGGGATTAGGTGGCAGTCACTACAAAGGTGGGGAGCCGTAGTGAGGATCAGAGGAGCAGGTCTCCCGCTCTCTCAGCCCCGCGGCTTTCTGAGGCGCTCTGTCTCTCTTGAGGGGTGCTTTTGTTCTCCGCGCGACCCCCGTCAGACCCAGGGATGCCAGCCATGGCCGCGTGTCGTCTAACTGCAGGCTTAGTTTCGCGGCTTGCGGCGAAAAAAATAATTACTCGGCAACCTGAGTACTTTCTGGCGACATTATTAAAACATAAGCTTTTTTACTAAGGATTTTCGTAATACACTTCGCATGTAATATTTAATGTATATTTGTCTTTTATTCAAAAAATTGAATAGCAGATGGAGAAGGAAATTTTTCTTTTAAATGTTGGTGTCCATAAAATTAGATATCCGTTGTGATCATAGATCACGTATACTTTAACGGTTCGTTTCTTTTGTAACCAGCATCTGTCACTGTATGAATATGTGCGTCAGTGCGATGTCTACAGTACGGCATGTTTCTATGCCATTGTAGATGAATACTGGGAATATTGTATTTGTGGTTCAGGAGAATTGTGTGAACGACATACAAGGCGTTACCGCAAAAACAAGTAGTGGTTTTATTTGAAGTTTCCCCCCTTCTCAGGTTTTCCCCTCAAATAATTTTCCATGTCCTCTGCACAGTATTTGGATAATATTTATGTTGGATATAATGTGTGTTGAAATGACTTTGCTGTGTATGAAGATACTTCGAAAAACTCTGCTGTAGTTACTGTAGGACAATTTAACATTAGATACCGATTATCGCAAAAATGTTAAATTTGTGCAAAAGTTGTAAGATACAAACAGATGCCAGATGCAAGTAAATGTGGCGCAAAAACAATATAAAATCATAATACACGTGAAATAATATTTTTCCCATTTTACTAGAAACTCCTGCGCAACTACAATATTTTTTGAGAGTTGAATATTTATGGCACATTTTGGTTGGAATATTGGCGGGTTACTAGAAGAATAATTTTACAAACAAGGCCAATCCGCGTGTTGCGCGGCAACGTATGGGCAAGGCACACACTCTCACAGTCACTCTCATGAGGCGTTCGATGGCGAGCAGTTTACTTCTTTAGGCCGTATTCCGTTTCCTGCACTGATGCGGGTAGCTGCAGAACCACCAATCGTTCTTCCGTTACACTGTGAATTAATGAGTACGCTGGGGAATCGAATAGCTGTTATTAGTGGTTTTACCATAAACTGGGGTTTCATTGAACATACTGTGGTGACTTTGAACGACTCACAATATGTGTTTTAGTACCGTTTGGCAAAGGAACAGCGAATGGTAGCTCTGTGTTTAAAAATGCAATATTATCTGGCCACGTTTGTTTGCTATTACGTAACCAAATGATGCTGTGGTTAATATTTTGAGTGTTCAAAGCCACCCTACACCGTTCAAAGTAACCTTAATTTACGGTATATATTTTGTTGGAAAATAAAGATGGAGACTTGCGGTATGTAAACTTACTTCGCACTCCTTGACCTTATTTTGCATACTTTAATAACAATATACATTGTAAGCAAAGCGAAGCTTATACTGAGAGAACAGCCAAAAAATATATTTTGCATATGGTCAAAAATGTATTCAGTAACAAAAATTTTGTTTAGTAGACGAAACTTGAAAAGCAACACATATAATTTTGTTCATCTAACCAAATATAAGTTTTCTTAAATAAAACCTATATGCTGGGCCAAAAATAAATAAGCTGTCTAGAAAATATTTTGTTGAATCCCCTTATTTAGGCTACGTTCTGAACGAAATATAGGCTTATGCAATCGCCTGAATGTCTATCTGGTATGTATGGCCCCCCCTCCTTCCCCACCTAGCAACTTTAAAACCCGACAATAGGATTTCACCATACTACACACCACAAAACAATGTATTGCACCAGCTGTAGTTTGTTTGCTCGTGAAGTATGCTCGCTTTGACATAATTTCATTACAAAGCGAAATTTGAATGAAACGTAAGGATACGTGTTAAGTGAAGGTGGACATACTGCATGCAGTTTCATTACAGCCCGGAAGAGTGCACTGTTAGTGTAACCTTTGTACACAACATGCAAATACAGGCGGTGTCCTGTTTAGCTGTATTAAACATGCCTCGACGAGTCATTATCGCATTTGATCGTATTTGCATTGTTACTATGCGTCAGCAAGGCCTCTCCATGAGGGCAATTGCCCGTCTCGTCGGTGTACACCATAGTGATGTTGTTCGGACATACAGCTGCTATCGTGTTGTACACAATGTTGCAGATGGTTCTCGCAGTGGTCGTCCGCCGTTAACAAAATAATCCTGGCTCGCAGTAACCGAGAAGACACCCCCACCGAACTGCGAAATGCCATCCTGCTGACAACTGGAGGAGGGGGGGGGTCTCTACTAAGACAATCTGAAATCGTCTTCATAGGGGCAACATACATGCAAGAGTTCCTTGGAGAGCTCCTTCTGATACACCCCAACACCGTGGCGCCAGGTACAGATGGGCAAGGGACCACTTGGACTGGCAAAATGGCGTCAGATCCACTACACTGATGAGTGCCGAATTTGTCCGACGCCTGATAATCATCGGAGGAGAGTTTGGAGGGAGCGAAGTAAGGCCAGACGAGACCTGTACACCATCTTACAGGTCCAGCAGGAAGTCGAATACGTCATGGTTTGTTAGCAACTTCCTCAGGGAGGCCCATATCAATCGGATGGAATGGTCTACGGTGTCTGCAGATATGAATCCAATGTAACATGACTGAGACTAGCTAAAACTGGTAATGCGGCGACGCAATAATAAACCCCCTCGCCCTGACCGACTTCCGGATGTCTGCTGTCGAATAGTAAGCCAGGATAGAGCAGGTCAGCCTCAACCGTCTTGTGGACAGCACACCACGAAGGGTCAAATCATGCTTCACTGCACGTGGCGGAGTAACACCATATTGAGAGGCAGTGTCTGAGTTTCATGTTTGATCGGCGGATTCACGTTGACAAAGAATATAATCTGTTTTTCTTATTCATTTGTGTTTTCTTCAAATCAGTCGTGTTTTTCTTTACAGAGAGTAAGTATTTACATCCCATCATGTCACTTGCCAAGTAAGCAACCTATTACCTAAGCTCTTAAGGTGGTAAAATATTTTTTAAAAGTTTTGTACGTCCAAATATAGTATTTAGTTATTATAGCAGAGTTAACTAATTTTGAATTACGTTGCCTTATTATTTTCATAATGGCGGCAATTAAAAAATTACGACTCCCTATTATATTTCAGGGAACATTAAACCAAATCACTCCGAAATTTGTACGTTGACAGTACAGGGTGTAAACATTAAATTAAAAACCTAATAAGGTTATTTCTGCCTCATTGTGGAAGACAGTGCAAATTGAATAAAATAAACTTTTGCATTATATCACGGGAACACATTCAACCGATTTATACCAAATTTGGTAAGTTGACAGTGAATGGTGGTAGCATTTAAATTCAGAAACTGAAAATCTGAATAGTGCACCACTATTAAAAATAATGCAAAATGAAAATTAAAACATTTACATTCTATATTGGATATCATTTAACCAACTAAACGAAATTTTATACATTGGCAATGCTTGCTGTAAGCACTGAATTTTGAAAGTGACGACGTTAGTGATGTGCTGTTTTGTAATATAGCACTACATTAATTTAAATAAAGTTTCTGATATTTCAGGAAAAACTGACCGATACCTACCAAATATGGTATTAAAGTAGAACTGCAGTAGATAATATATACATATACATTATAAGAAAATTAAACACATTTTTTAAACAAGAAGTTACTGAAACTAATTACCCCTCTTCCCTCTACATAGGTGCAAACAAATCTTAGTAAAGTCTTTGAAAGCTTGGATGGCAGGTAGGCATTGACATCTCATTGAAAGCAATATTGTTATAGATAAAACCAGAAACATGTGAAATAGTACAAATACTATTAAATTAACACGAATGACTTACCCTGGATTCAAATAAAAAAAACTCATAAAATTCAGCTAACTTGCAATTAATTGCACGCCATTCAGAAAATAACTGACTTACATACTTAAACATATAAATTAATACAGTCTACCACAGTTCAAATTCTTCACCAAATATGAGATAAATCGATTTTTTATTTCCCGATATACGGCATAAAAATAATATTATTTAATATCGGTCTATCTTTACCAAATGGCGGAGAAATAAGGATTTGCATTGTCAATTTTATGGATGTAATTTATACTGTCAGTGTGCAAAGTTAAAATAAATATGTTTTGCACTTTCGCAGATAAAAAAATCGGTGTTAATGGGTTCATAAACTACTATTTTAGAAATATGTGTGTCTGACTTTATCAAATCTCATCAGTTTACATAGCGTACCAAAGTGCTAATTGCTAGTTAAATTTGGTGGAAATTGGTTTATTTCGCATATTACATAAATTAAATTTTTCAAGTGACACTATTTTATAAAATGGCGGACAAAACACATTTGATGTACACATTTGATTGTTGTAGTATACAGAGCCTTCTGACAAAGTTTCATTGGAATTAATTGCATGGTTTCGACAATATAACATATAAAAATAAAACAGCTATATATTCACCATTTTGAGCATAAGTGTCTGTCATGCCTAAAACATATCACATAATATTACCCACTGCAATTCTACTTATTTGCCATATTTGGTATGAATCGGTCAATTGTTTCCTGAGATACGAAAATAAAAACTTTATTTATTGGTTCTTCAATATCTCACAAAATGGAGGACAAATTATCATCCTTGAAGACACATTTCTTGTTTCTCTTAAATACGTCTAGCCTCCAAATTTAAGTTGGAATGGATTTAATGTTTTCGAATGTAGAGCATACTATGCAAAAATTGATATATGGTCGTTGTTTTGAATATAAATGTCTTGCATTCTTTAAACATGTTTGTAAATATCAACTGCGGCACTATTATCAAATTGCCGTATTTGGTAGGAATGTGTCAATTATTTCCTGAGAAATTATACAACAGCTTTTAGAATTCACGTAGTGCAATCTTACCAAATAACGGAAAAAGTGAATGTTTTTTGCATATTTGATGCTCGTAAGAGATACTGTCAAAGTACAAAATTTGATTGAAATTTGTCAAATGGCTTGGTAGCCTACCAATTAAAAATAATATTTTTGTATAGCCACCTTTTTGAAAATAAGTGACTAATAAAGTTTCATTACTTATTTTTATCTGGCCTACCATTGTATGTCTTATGTTCCAAATTTGGCTAAAATTGGTTTAGTATTTTTAGAGCTATAATGTAAAATATGGCAGAGTAAAGTTGTTAACTTTAGATAAAATGATGCCTATAATACATACCGTCAGTGAACTAAATTTGGTTGAAATTGGCCAAATATGTTGAAACTTAAAATTATTCTATGGCTGTCATTTGAAAATAAAGGCTTATAAAATTAATTTACTTATATTTACTTGTTCTATCATACTATTACCAATTAACCAAATTTTAAGAAAATTGGGTGAGTAGTTTACGAGATATAATACAAAAGCTTAATTTTTTAATGTAGCGCTGTCTTCCAAAATGGCGGACAAAATAATTTGTGGTTTAACTTAAATGTTGCTTGTTATAGATACTGTTATCTTACAATTTTTTTTATTGGTCAAGCTTTATTGTGGTAATACCAAATAAACATAAATACTTGTACGGTAGCCATTTTGAAAATTATGTATCAAACTCAGTTTAATTCCTGTCATTTTCTGGTCAACCATAGTATTACCTACCTAAAAAGTTTCGCGAAAATATATCTATAATAATTTTATAGACGTAACCTAAACACTTTATTTTATCATGTAAACTTTCTTTAAAAATGGTGGACAAAAACATTAACATTTACCTTGGTGTTAAATGCGTGCAACTTACTCTGTAAGCATACAAAATTTGGTTAAAATATGTTGAATGCTATCCGATATATGACATATCGCCCTAAATATTAAAATGGCCGATAATTTGAATTTTAGTGCCCTGCGTGGTTGAAAACTCTAAATCACAGCTCTCTTTACTTAGTACAATATGTACACCGAGTTTGGTAAAATTCGGTTCTCGCGTTTGAAATTGAATTCTGTGGGANGGGGGGTATGACTCAAACACACTCGGACACACACAGCACATACACTTACCCATACACACACAGAAAGGAAACTGATCTCATAAGACTTTCTTTCCTTCGGAAAGTAGGTTAAAAAAAGGCGGAGATGTAGCCATTTTACTATCGTATGTTATATTGTCGAAACCAGTCAATTCAAACCAACATTTGTATGCTGGGAATATATATATTACCACCACCAAATGTGTCTGCACAGGGCATCTTCTTCTTCCATTTTGAAAGATAGCATCACACGACAAAATAAACCTTTGTCATTTCTCCAGAAATAATAAACAGATTTCTTCTAAATTTGGCAAACTATTGGCGCTATGGCAGTCCATGTAACCTGGCATGTTTAAATGGGTTAAACACTTACTTTCTCATAAGGGTGGCCATATAAACATTTTAGCTTAGTATTAGGAGTCTACGAAACAACGAAACCAATTTCAAATGAACTCTGCATACTGGCAGGGTCTATTATATCATTAAAATTTCTCTATACCGACTCTCAATAATTTGCCAATTTGTAAGAAGTCCAACATGAAAATAAATAGTTTTTTTCGAATCTTGGGAAACAATAGAATAATTTCTTTCAAATTTGGGGAAGTAATTGTAATGAGATAGGTTATAATAATGAATAGGCTTTATGGGTGCAAGACACTTATTTTCAGGTTGGCAGCTATAAAACTTTTTATCTTATTCTGCTCTATCTAAAAAATCATAAAACCGATTTTAATTTAACTTTGTATCCAGACAGTATCTATAACAATATACTTATGTTCAAAAAACACATAAACTTTTTGTTCTCCATTTATGAAGATCGTCACATAATATAATGGAGGTTTTAATGACGTATTTTGAGGACCAATAAAAAGATTACCACCAACTTTTTCACGCAATTAGTGCCACAGTAGTTTATGTAAACTAACATAATTTAGGTGCTAGAGGACCTTCTTTATCTATAAAAGAATTTAGCAAAACTAAAAAAAAAAAAAAAAAAAAACTTCACAGTATTCATAAGAAGCAACAACTATGTATACAGAGATACTATTTAGCCAGTTTTTTTGCAAAATATTACCAGGTGAAAAAATTGATAATTTTGCCATATTACCGGAAAAAACAACTAATATCCACAACAAATTTCACACTGTTAGTTCTACAGAAGACTATCTTAAGCTACATGATTTAACAGGAGTTAGTTATTTGATTTTCAAAATGGCGACCATTTACATTTTTTGGTTAATTAAGAATATTTATTTAATCATTTTATTAAATTCAACCAAAATTTTAGTGCCAACAATATCTGTTAGGAGCATCGTATATAATAAACTTCTAGTTTACGCAATTTTGCTAAATAGCTCCGATTAAGAAAATAAGGTTTTTATGTCATATTTTGAGGACCAATGAACCGATTAACACCAAATTCTGCACAAAATTAGCGCTATGGTAGGCCATATAAACTTTGGTGTTTTAAAGGGCTCAGACATTTATTATCAAATAGTTAGTCATGTAAAAATTTCAAGTTAGTGAACCCTATAATTCAAATAATTATAATGATCACATCCGAATTTGAAGCTCCAAATCCTTCCCTCGTGATGCAGTTGATTGCACACTAGCTTATTTTTTTACTAGCTTTTCTGGATTAGAGTCCAGGGTAAGACACGTGTGTATTTGTAATTTTCTCACTACTGTTACATATGATTCTAATTTCATCTCAAACGATATTGCTGCCAACTAGACGTCAAGTCATACCAACCATCTAATATATAAAAAAAAATTTACTCTTGTAGACGAAAGTAGGCACATTAATTTCTTATTATTTTATTACTTATCATTTGATGACCTTCGTTCGAAATTATAGCTCGAGTATATTGTTTGCATTTTTTGTTACAATAAGGATATTAACCGTGTTTGCTACTGCATATCTTAATGCTTAATAACATTATAAATATCGCAATGTATTAAGTTGAACAGGTATCTGAAAAGTAAAGCTGTTTAACTTGAAATGTGTATTTGCACTCGTGTTCCATGACTTTAAATTTACGTATTTAAAAACATTCCAATCTCGCCAGTAGTCACTTTAGCTGAGTTTGCTTAGGCGTAGCGCTCGGGCTGAGATTATCTAGGCTCAATACTCGGTCTGTCTTCCAGCTCCTTTTATATATACCGAAATTATTTTATTTACGTATAGCCACACCAATCTTTAGTTACATGAAACAAACATTTGTTTGGGACAATGAAATAACAACATAATTTCTTCAAACCAAAAAATATTTCATTGATCCTGTGTGAACAATTTGTTTGCGCCAAACAAACATTGTTTCATTCAACCCAACATTTTTTTCATTGTAACCATACTGGAAACTACAAATAAATGCCTTCTATATACACACCCCCACTAATCAAGGGCACTGAGTATTAAAGATATTAGAGCTGTTTTATATAACTTGCGTCATATTCTCGCCAGGATTTTGCGCCAACGTTACGTCAATACACAAAATATTTGGGCTCCTGACTACATACAGTTGATTCGCGAAATAAAGTGAAAGCAGAATTGATGAATGAGGTACAGTGACGCGCCACCAGTGAAGGATCACAACAACTACATTGCGCATATTGCTCATCGTGCAGGTAACAAAATACGACCTCTTTACAAGTTGATCATGAACAGCAGGTTCAAACTTTATGAGATGCTACGTTACGTAAAATTAAGTAGGAAAGAAAATACGATCTCTGACGTAACGTCCTTAATAGAGAGAGACGCACCATGCAAATTGGCATTAAAATTACGAGGGCTGATTCAGAAGTCATGGTAACTATTGTTTATCTCCCGGAAATTATCCAACACGGGAAATGTACCATATACGGTTGAAAGTTAACGACATAAACGTTTTAAAGGTGACACCACAAAGGGTATGGATGCAGTAATGTCCAGCAAGGAACAAAGACGAACATGGCTGCGTGTCCTTGCCGGACATTCTTGCATCCTTCCCCATGTGGTGTAATATGAAAGGTAATTCTCGTACACTTTCAAGTGTACATAGTACTTTTCCTGTGTTGGTTCATTTTCGGGATATAAACAGTAGATGCTATGACATATTTCTCAATCATTCCTCGTATTTACATTCAAAATATCAGAAACTACGTTATATTAAACAACAACGAGTGTTAAAATCTGTGCTTGTCGATGTTTTTTTAACCACGCTAGTTACAATTTAAAAACTACGATCCGTGCAAGAAACAAGAAATAAATAATAAGGTTGAGTAATTTACTCAACACTGACTATAAAAAGTATGGCTTCTGTTTGTCAGAAAAAAAAAATTAGTTTTCTCATTTCCATTATTTATGCTTTCCACCTCTTGTTGACAAGGAATGGGAAACATCATAACGTGAAGGGTACCAAAGTTAGATATAACTGTTGGAGGGAGTTCTGTAATTAACGGCATTGAGCAGTTCTCAGTAAATAACTTTTTTTAATTTGTCATTGCTGTCCCATGAACAAACTATTCGCAGAATTTTAATACTGTGAATTAAAATTAATATATTATAATCAACTTTACTAAAACTTGTGTTAGTTAAATATTTTTTGCATAAGTAAAGCTGGAATACATGGGCAATTAGCAGATTTGTTCAATTATTAGATGTCAAAAGTGATCCATGTTACATAACCGGCAGAGGAAAAACATATCTTTTTGTTTAAATATAAGTTACGTTTCAAATCATATTTCACAAACCAATAGATAATGTGAAATGCCAACTTATAAACAATTGACTAATCAGGTACCACGCATTCAATATTTGGCACGCACTGTCGTAAAAGGATGAGGGAAGAGATTCTCACTTCCAAGCCACGTGTTTCCTTTCTCCCTCCCCACATAGAATGTGCATGACTGCTTATAATTAAAGTTCGTTTCCTTTCACTTTCGTTATCTTATGAATGTTAAAATGACTATAAAATGCCAACAGCAACAAGAGTTAAAAAAAAGAAAGAAAACAATCTTATTTCACCTTGAATTTTTGACGTGGGTGCCATTCTAATGCAAAGTCCATAATTTATTTATATTTTTTCCTACGTTCTCCTTTGCCCCGTCCCATTGATTTCTTGTTGTAGCTCACCATGGCCAAGGTCGCTGAGGTATTAGGCTCCTGGCTAGAATCGCCTGTAAGCTATGGATTTGTGTCTCGTATGTTAAGATTTTACTTTGGTTGTAAGCCATATCCTAACATTGACTTTACGGTACTTGGCCAGTCTAGGCGTATACCACCAGAACTGGTGTAAGTTTAGCACACATCATGAAATTAAACAGTTTTTTCGACATGTGTAACTTTTAATATTACGAATAATATATTTGTATGCCCGTACACTTTATACAGCTGGTTCTTCCATTCAACACAGACAAAGAAAACTATCACAATATATACAACGCTATTGTGTAAATAACTTGCAATACTCGTTCTCCTTCCTGTATATTAAGAAAACGAAGATATTTTGGCTGTATATCCTCACTAAAGAACATATCGTGGGAGTGTTTACACAGCCGTAATTATTAAAATACATTTTGAAACAGATGGAGTTATTTTTATAATTGCGAGAATTTTTGTGCATTGCTGACATACCTGGGTGCAAATACAATATAAAAATCATCAATGTTGAAATCAGTAGACATAAAAGTCAAATAGGTCAAATACAGCACCAACATTAAACATAAATGAAACCTAAATAATTTGAATATATATCTGTGTTTTAACTTATGGAAGATGATTTTAGTTTTTTAAAATAATGTATAGTGAAATCATTTACGTTTATTATATTTGCATTTCAGTAATTTACTTCATCTTGAAAACGAACGACATAATACTGTTTAAGAAACATGCAGGTTACGCGATGTGAAAATTTGTGAAATTTTGACCCGTATCCTCTACACCGTGATTACCGGGCACAAGACAGCAAAAATTAGTGCAGTCAAACTGCTATAAACTTTGAGATCTCAGAAACTTTAAGAAACGTAGTTCTTAAAGGCATAAAATAATTTATTTGAAACGTAGCGATGAGAATTGTAAGTAAAGAAAACCAAAATAACAAACATGTTCGCAGATATTTGACCTCCAAAAAATTTACTCGTTTACTTATGCGAAACGAAGATTATAGATGGATGATCCTAAAAAAGAAACAGAAACTAACATAAAGCGTGACAAATCTGTTGCAGTGCAACACACAGTCACGGTAAACCTAGACAAAAATAATCTATGGTTTTTCTGTGGTCTAAAGTGTTTATAGAAATTCGTAAATTATAAACATACGAATTGCATGCCAGAAGTTAGGAGCGCATTTTCATCCAGTGTGTGTGTACAGAAACAAAATATAGGTGAAAGGTATTTGTAAAATTTGAGAAAATTTTCGAGAGTAGAATAACTCCACTGGTGAGAAAAATTACCCCTCAAATATTACTTTTATCTCCATTTGTCCTGTTTACTGTAACATCGTCTTATAAAAAAGTTTCTTTGTGTTTCATTACTTGTAAGGTTGGTTTTGTATAGCTTGTTTCCGTCTTCAAAAGGAAATTCCTTTCAGGGAAGTTTTAAATCTATTTAAGTTAATTTACTTGAAAGTGAGCGGAATAACCCCACCCTTAAAATTAAATTATATCTCATAATTTGTTTACTAATGCTTTATGTCAGCAATGAAAAAATGAAATTACTGACATCTAAGAAGCTTGAAGGAGTCCGCAGAACGTATGAAGGACAGCCCCCTTTACATCGAAAATATTAGTTTTTGACAACAAAACTCCAAAATGTGTGGTATTTAAATACCTAAAACTTGACTGAATACACCTTGAGTATGATTCTCTTTCTCCGTCTTGAAACAAAGCTCACGCCTCGTAGTCAATTAGAGATACTATTTGCTTCAATTAGCTTTCAATGAGCGCACAGTGCAGTGATATTCATGACGTAATAACCACTGAAACTACCACTTCACTTAGAGAGCGAAAATCTTCGTTTGATGCTGCAGACGGGCTGATTTTAACATGTGATTATAGAATGAAAGATGGTACTTCAGAATCATTTGTTCGCAAATGTAGAATGTTACATGATGTTACGTTATTGAGAAAGGATTATTATTTTACATCATTGAGCAAGAATTATTCTAAGCACCCTCCAGGGTGGTCTTAGGCTCTCCACATATACGGAATTTGTTTTGTTTGAAATGAGACCTTGAAATTTGCGGATGGTGGGATGACTCAAGTAGCCAATTTTTTACACAATTTAAACCTTTACAACACAAATAGAAAAGGATTTTGTAGAAGATTCCAAATATATTTACATAAAAAGTACTTGTTTACAACGAAGAAAATATTGTTTCCTCAAAAAATCTATTGTTGCTCCAAAATCTGCATTCGTTGCTTTTAAAGAAATAAATCATTTATAAATAATGTTGGACTGAAACAATTATTTGGATGTTTCAACATCATCTGTATGTGTTTGGTACACAGTGACTATTTTTAAGTACGTTTAACTGATAGACTTGGTTACCATAAAAATGTTTTCATATCACGGTTGTCAAATCAGTGTTAAGTTTGAAGGAAACAAATTATTGATTCACCTACAATAATCAAATTTATATTATTACATTATACGTGGCGGTAATTGAATCACCTTTGTTCAGAGTTTACATTTATTTGGATCGTTGTAGAAAAATCGGGCTATTGTAATGTCTTCGGCAGAAAATGCGGATCGAGAGTTTGTTTGTCCTCTATTCAACAACTTTTTTTCTTCTAAAATCATAGTTTACCCTCTGTGACTTGCCTCTGATCATTCAAATGCGTATCAGAATTTCTGCCTTGCCTTTGAACATTCAAATGCGTATGAGAATTCAAGCAGTCATTTTAGAATGTGAATTATTTTACAATTTTAAAAAGGACGGATTTTTTCAGAATACTGAGTCTTAGATCATACAACGACGTATCTTTAAAAAAAGGGCAATGGTTCCACATCCAAACAACATTAAACAATTGCTAATGTGATCGACACCCAGCTATCAGTGATGAAAAGGTACTTGTCTATGGACATATGACATTTCTTAAATGACCTCTTTGTTGTGCGGAACCACTTTACTTATACTTCTGTGCTCCCACAGTAAACCACTGATTTTGTAAAAAGTCAGGGTCATTTTGCAGTTATGGCATCTGCTACTGACTGTTTTAACTGTACAAGTTCAACCAAAATGAGAGAAGCAAGAATTCACTATTATAGCTAATAAGCCTACTTTCCTCAAAATGGCTGCAATTAATTTTTTTATATGATCTTAAAAGCTGAGTAGGTAGGTAGGTCTTAACTTCTCTGTGAAAGCAATAACATAAGAAATAAAACCAGAAACGTATGCATGAGTAGTGAGTCAATTACGAGTACACATTAATTTATTTTCTTTATTTTACGTTATTTTGTACAGATGCAGACTTGATTGCTTCAGAAAGATTTCTGAAGAACAACTAATGCAAATCTTTCAACAGGGCTAACCTTCATGGATGGCTTGTGACATAATCCTTGTCAACAAGTTTGATTTGATATTTAAACAAATCAGTAGTCTTAATTCGGATGTGAGAACTTTAGAAAATTATTCGCAAATTTTATTTTTCAGCAGTACGCTGTGTTTAGTTCAAATGCGCTAATAGGTCAACAACAGGCTTTGATTCAGAACTTATTTTATACGACAGTGATTGACTTTGCATACTATTGGCAAAAATAATTTCGTCCACCGGAGAAAATTTAAAGAAAATATGTTGTGCCTGAATGTCTAACATAACACCCGTTGAGGCTATGAAATCGGCTCCGAAAAATAAAGACATACCGAGGTTTTATGAAACTAAGTATTTGTGCATCAAATTGAAACATCTAATCTTTAATTTAAGAGTTCCACAGCACAAAAAAGGTAAAGTTTCACTGGATACTGTGAACCACTGAATCTCTCAAGATTGAGCAGATTTTACAAGGATTTCAGCATGTTACGCATCAAATGTAACATGTTGAGAAATAATCAGTCTGGTTCTTTCACTTTAAGTTCCTTGCATGAGGGGATAAATGATTTCCATTAGCTGTGTCTGGGCATCGTTCACTCTGACGTTGTTTCACATTAATGTTAAATAATTCTAAGAAGTTGATCACCTGCATACCATCGGTGGCTGGGAATACATGCAACTTACTTTCAAGTGGATGAGTAATTTTACTGAACAACGGTGAAATTAAATTTTGCCCAGTTGTCACTACTGCAGCTAACATAAGCAGCATAGAGTTGAAAACTGTATTATCATGCGGGATAGATGATATGATTGGCAAATGATGTGAAATACAGGGGTTGAAAGCATGTGAGATTCTGCGATGGAAGTGGAAGGATTACCAACTAGGTTAATTTGGGTGTGTGTTGGAACGGAATGGTGGTGGACACAGTACTGACACTATGGGCAGCAACATTCTCAGCAACCATAAAGGTTAGAAAATCAGGTGTATGTTTCTGGGATTCATCGGCTTCAGTACGATCAACAGCCTCAAATAAGGATTGCGCCTGAGCAGCAATATTGTTAAGGGACACACCCTGAATTTCTGAAAGTTGGTCAACAAATTTGGTTACTAAATTTTGAGCTGGCTTCCTCAAATGGGTGAGCCTTTGCTTGAGTCTAGAATAGACTGACAGACTGGAGACATTGTCAATGTTGTAAATCATTTCCTGGAGGGAAATTATTTTTCAAGCACAAGTACAGTATTCAGACTCAATATTTATATCAGATAAATTTTTTAATCAATCGGGGTAATAGTGTTAATTGCAGCAAGGAAAGTACTCCTATTTGACAAAGCAGTGTTCTCAGGAGGTTTAACACCTCTAATAAAACACTCGTATTGACACTCTTCTTTGACGATAAGACCTGGTACAACAGCTGCCATGGCAAACTATTACAAAACAACAAGAGACAAAAGAACACTTAAAGAAACCTTTTTCTATGTTAAATTTAACCCCAAAGCCTGCAGCGAATGTGTCTTTGTAAGTGACACCAAAATCCCAAAACCAAAAGGCCCGCACAAAAGCGAAGGGACACAACATGCACAAAGCCATGGACAAACCATACACAATTATACGCAACCACGCTTTGCAACCAGTTCTTCTGAAACATCAAACTTTTCGTCAGTAGTCCTGGCGCAGGAACTACACACAAGTGTTTTTATCGCATTTATGCCCAGAACTACTGTCGAGAAGCATGGAGGAAGCTTCGATTGATATAGCATGGTAGAGTGTCTTCTGACAAAAGACAACAAGGTCGGACTAGCCTCGATTCCAGCACCTTCTCGTAAATATGTGTAGAAATATAACAAGCATATAATGAAATGATTTGCTACCGACATGTGTATATGGATAAACAGATAATTTGGAAGCAATTAAGGGTTTTTCAATTACATAAGTTCTCAAACATAGGCTATTTAATGTCCAACAACAACAACAATGAATAACTCATGACAAAATAGCTGGACAATATAATATAAACATTTTAACAGAGTTTAAAATGGTTTTAAATCTTTCTTTTATTTTTTTTGGCTGCGATGTCAATAATTTGTATGTGATTTCATAGTTTTAATGATTGAGAACTCAAAGCAGAAACGAAACCTTGGTCAGTTACTTAGTTACTTAACAATATTGTCGCTACTAGGCCACCTGAGTTATACAGGATAAGGGCTAGTTGTTTATATAGTTAAATTAATTTGGTGCAGACTAAGGGCTCCTGTGATTGTTGCGTTAAGGGTAAACCAATACTCGTATTCTGCGTTATTTAACACTCCAGTATTTTATTGATCTGAAGGTCACATAGTTATTTACACACACTGGCGAGACTGAGCCCTCTGCAAGTCGTAAGCCCGAAGGGCTGGTGGGCTGAATACTATGCATAGGGGAAGGTTGTTGAAGGGAGACGTTTCTCTACTTATCTGTGACTGCGGCTTTTGGTGAGTTATCTTCGTTGGTAGCTGAGGCATGGTGAGTTGGGTAGCCCTGGTTCAGGCCCTTGGACTGGCTCTCGTTGGCTTGCTGTACAAAGATGGCTTCTTCCTGCGGATATGACTGACTCTCTCGGAAGTCCGGGATTGGATTCATGGACTTGTACTTTCTCTGTGACCTCGGCTGTTGTTCCTTGTTGGAGAGCGTGTATCCTCGTCCTGCTTCCAGCTCGCGTTTCTGACTTCCCCCCCGCGGAAAATGCCTTTACATTTTCGGAAATTAACTCATAAGTTCTCGGCATTTCTACTCGGTTTGTCTCGGGAATTTACACATGAAGTTTCGGCTGTTCCTGGGTTCTCTCCCCGGTGATGTCACTATTGACCCACTGTTTGACTGAATGCTTGCCTTGTCGCCATACGGCGCACGACTACGCCTTTTTGGGGAATAGCGCCTCTCGGACTGGGGCTACCACTCATCTCCGGGAATTTACTCATATTCTCGGCAGTGTTCTCGTCACACGACTGATTACTTCCGTGTCTGATTCGCCTACCGTTTCGGCTGCATCTATCTCGTCTCGCGGCTGTACCGCCGAATAACTCCCTTCTTGGCTGGCGATAATTGCTCCCGAACAACTGACTGCGAACAACTGATTGTGCATTACTGCCTGGGCTGGGTCCGAACTCCGGTCTGGTGATACGACTGCCTCTCGCACTAACTGCCTTGTTCGCCTTGCATCATAGCTGAACAACTCATTGTGAACTACTGATTACAACTGACTGCCTGGGCCATGTCCGAACTCCGACTCCTTTAAAACGACTGCCTCTCGCCTTAATGCCTTCTCTGTCTCGCATATCGGCCGCCAAACAATTCCTCGTCAGCAACTGATTACCACTGATCCCGAACCTTGGCTGCTCCTGAATTTAACCCATCTCCCGCTATATATTCAAGTTGGCTGTCAGTAGTTTCTCGAGAGAGAAAACAGGAAATCCCCTGTGTATCTCGCGCGTTTTTTGTGTAGGATTTAGTGTCTTGTCAGCTGCTTGGGCGCTCAAACTATGGTGGGAGGGTACGGCAGTCGTCCTCCGGGGATTTCTGGCAGCTGTGTTGGCACTAATCTCGTCGGGGGCACCCTCTGATTCCTTCGTAGAGGGCATATATCAGCTAATTCTAGGGACTTACCCTGTTTCTCTCAACTTCGGTTGTCCCCGTGTGTCCTTATACGGCGGGACTGTCCCGAGGATACTTTTCAGGTTGTGAGTACACCGCAATGCCTATCCCAGGTATCCCTCATGCATCAAGGTTATTTTAACAATTTTTTTTAATTTTACTGAAAACATGTTAACGTTATTCAGGATAAATTGGTTCTTATCAATTGGTTTAAACATAAAGGTTCTGAAAAGAAATTCATGTTGGACGAGTGACTTGATGGGTTATGAATGCTTGTCCATGCTCATGCACAAGATGAACTCATAGAAAGAAGGTAAATTAAATGATGGACTTCACCCAAAGTCCGCAGTTAACCAGGAAGGTCTTGCCATCGCCAAAATGCCCCAATACGAGCAGCAACATGGTCGTGGACACATCTCGCCAGGGAATCATTAAGTCCCAACCGGGAGACCACTGGCACACAAACAAAAACACCAGAAAATAGAAGCCCTGCACAAAGTAATAATATACAAGATCGGGGTATAAAAGAGAAATAAAAGAGACTTACAAAATAAGGTGAAGTCAGACGATTAGTCCATAATTAAATGATGAGAAAAGGAAATGATCTAAAAACGAAGCTACGTCATTATTAGTCTCGATGAAGAAGGAAGTGAAAGGGTGCTTTCGGAAAGTAACAGTGACTGGCATAGATATCAAGTCGCTTGACGCAACACCAGAAACAACAAAAGTATTCTGAGACTTTACTGTGATAATGATAAATACAAAAGACCTAAATGGAAAATTACAGAAGTGCAAAATAACGTTTTCCAAAACAATATTTTACCCAATTATTTTTTTAAAAGCCAATTTTTTTTTATGCTTTTAAACTGATCAGGTCACCCCCGAGCTGGTCACCTGTAAATATTAAACGTACAAGTTGATGCAAATATATAAATATTACTGGTTAAGTATACAGAATTGCCAAAGGGTAAACATGTCTTAATTAAGCGTGATCGTAAATGACAATACAAAAATTTATAAAATAGTAAGTGCGGAAAAAAACCCGTCTTTAAAATAAAAATAAATAATTTTTGGAAAGAGAAAACAGTCTCAAAGAAAACTTAGCGAAAGTCTAAAATGGCATAATACCAAAGATGAGCAGTATATGTTCCTATTCAGCTTCATTGTTGAACCTAACGAGGTAAAACGAAGGTGACGACGCAAAGAATCACATGTAAGTAAACTTAACAAATCTGTTTACAAATACATCGTTTTAATAAACTGCCAGAGAACCAATGTTTGCAAGAAAGCCTTTGTGAGTCTCTTTGGGGATGTAAGTGCGAAAATACTACGACGCCTCCAAAGTTATATTCGGCATGACAATATTCCAAAAGTTACTCGAGGTTTTGGTATTAGCAACACAAATATAGCTCTTCCTAATGAGTATGGCCTGCTATTCAATGAACGCATATAATCATTCCCAGTTTCTGTATCGATATATTCGTCACGTCATTATATATTCCCTGTATTACAGTTAAAATGACAGAAATTGTATTATATGTTCACCGTTAAATATCCCAACTGTCCAATCCCTTCTAAGTAATAAATTAATTATTCTAACACCAATTTTGATATTTCATTTGGCCCTCCTCAAATTTACACTTGTAACAAGTGTGAGGAATTGATTGTGAGACTAAGGACTTCAACTTTTAATGTGGTGGCTACAAGTGTAGCTGAAGCTGAACTCCTTTTACAGAAACGTAGAAGCAAAATGTACTTAAATAAAATGAAGGAAATGAGAGAAGAATGTCAAACAAATCCGGATTTGTTGGGCCTTTGGTTTGATTTTTGTCAGAATCTTCTTTTGTCTAAAATACCCCTCTAAGATAGTTTTAACATGAGACATTTTTGGGTTTACATATGATGCGTCAATGTCATGCTCTTGCTGATAGAATAATATTTGACAAAATGCAACATTATTTTCCCATACTAAATCACTCATTCACAGCTTGAATTTCCTAACTTCAAGAAAACTGTAAAAATGGTTGACCGAATCTTTTGTGTAAACCCGTATTGTGAATAGATTCTAAATGGAGCAAATTATCGAAACAAGTTCACAATCAATCTTGTTAAGACGAGTGACATAAAGAGCTTCGTCAAGTGGTTGTCAACAATGTATAAATGGGAGGGTATTACAGAAGAATCAAGAAGAATATATAAGGCAAAAACTCCAAAACGTGCGATTTGAGCGAGCATCATTCATGCGTTTTGATTATCGGTCTGAGAACATAGAAACTGGGATAACAAGGGACTTTATAGATGGATTAGTACAACACACCTTTTGTTTGAAGCTGAAAGAAACTGTTAAGCTACCAAATAACGGGGCATTATAAAGGACCAAATAGTATAAATGCAAAAAAGTTTGTGGACTTGAAGAAACTTTGCATTTTCATATCTGAAGAATGCACGGTTTTTAAAATGAGATTTTGATGTTGGCAACCACACAGAATGACAGTTCAGACAATGTTTAAAATGTCATCTTCATAACAATTTTGGGTTAATAATAATATTAAATACTGGTTACTTATTGTGAATGTAGGCCCTTCTCCTCATAATTAAGTACATAAAACATTGTTTGTAAATAGACTGGTCATATGAATTCACTTTACAAATTTTCGTTATAGAAAGGGCACTTATCCTAACGTTTACATAATTATTTGTAGACAAACTGATAGTCATGTTGAGCCTATAATTCCCCATTTTAGTGTACATTATTGAGTTCTTTGACTCCACATAGGGAATCTTGGAAGTTTAGTTTTAATTTTGTAGACAAGCTGTTTTCTCTTCGTCCTGAATGATGGCTATTTTGGACATATACCCTTCTTAAATAACTAATTCAATTGTACTTGGCCCACTATGAGATTGCCAGCGGAGACATAGTCCCTGGAATAGGTAACACGCCGAAGGGTGGTCGCAAAACGTCGATGGTATGAGATGAATTGACGGCCACAGGCAGGAACCTGAGGAATTCAATGCTGTGGTGGGCCCGTGTACCGCAAGGAATGTCTCCTTTCCCGTGTCACATTGCTCTCACATGCAAGAAAACGTCACTCGACCGCTGGCGAACTAGCTGGTATCGTCCACATGAGTTGTCGAAGCGCTGGCTACACGACAGCTGAGGCACGACTCCGTGGACACGTCTGGAACTCGGATTTAGTTGAAGTTTCGCGCGGAACTGGTCAAGGATCCCGCCAACCTGGCGCTTGAACTACGTTCCAGTGTGTTGCAAATACACGATTTTTAACTAAACTACTAAACGCGCGTTGAACGCGTTGATGTGTGAAAAGAACACACATTTCAGACGTGGGCTGTTGAGTGCTTTCAAGACGTCACGCACATTAGAAACATCGTTTCCGAATACTCCATAATGGCTAAAAGCGGTTTTTTAAAGCACCGTATCTCAAAATATACGCGTCATTTACATTCAAAACTAATCAACGTCCCTGCATTGAACCTTCTTACAGTCTTTTCATAAATTGTATAATAGGGTCATCACTTAAAGTCTCATTAGTACAAGCAGTGCGACGATTAAACTGCACGCCAGTTCCGAGCCTTGCGCTTAGTGGCGATAGGTATCTTGATGCGAGTGGCAGTGTTTCCCTTATCGCTCCCGTTCTTCTCGTTCTCAAACGTGGAAGAAGCTCTATGTAGGCGGGAGCCATAATGCGTTACTACGAACTTTCCAATGAATTTAATTACCATGCCCTGTAGGGTGCCAATAACTGAAAAAAAAAAATTCTTTATATTTGTACGGAATGCTGTTTAACTTGTATGCATCGCTTGCAAGCACTATTTCCCAACAAAAAAACTATGTCATATTTTTTACTCACTGGCCTATTAAAATAGTAATTTTAATTTTCTTCGCGGCATACAAATACTAAAAACTATATCACTTGTCGAAATTAAGAAATTCACGTTGAAATAAGATACCATGAGACACATCAATGGATCATTAAATTCACGGTATGAATTATATTCGGAATTTTAAAAAGGCTGAATATAAGGAAACTTTTGCATAATTTCGTATATAGCAGTCCATAATTTTTGCTAAAACGAGTTTTTATTCATACCATAAAATTAATTATTAAATGACCTTTCAAGACACTCTTGTTAATGTTTTGTTTTTCATTTCGTTTATTTTAGTTTTAAGTCCCGGAAACGCTAAAAGTTTGAATTTGACATACCATAATGCCAAAATAATACGAGCTAAAATGTTGTTATGCGAGGAAAGAGTACTTATATGACATAACTACAATTTGAGTGGTGTTTCGTAAAAGTATAAAATAATGTATTCCTGTTTGACAAGCACCATTAATGGGAATCTGTTAATGCCATTTTGCGTTTATCAGTTTTCCGGCGTGAGTCCAATTATAATATACTTACGGGTCAGTTGTCACTTTTGAAGTAAAACTTCGAAAGAAAAATTACAGTGCATTTATAACAGCATTTATGTTACCGTACTCACTGGAACACAGCCTACCAACTAAGTTAGCAGCGAATTGAGTAAAAATATTCGAAGTTATAACATTGAATTGTGAGTTTCATTTTTATATACGTGGCGAATCAAATTGGTGTTTTATTTTTTGCTTTAGGCATATACACATTGAGTACCAATTGGCATGTTAATTACACCTTAAGGTCACTTACAATTTCATGTATACATTTCGTCAACATATGAATTTGGGCCATTTCAAAGTAAATTATACGTATGACGAATGGATACAAAATGAGGGTATTATAGATCTTAAGCAGGGATTTCAAAAATGCTTAATTAATTTCGAATAGCCTATACAAAACGATGAACGAAATTTTCTTGTACGACAGAAAAAAAGTAACAAATGCAACGAATGATGCCTTTGAGAAACGTAAAAGCCAGACATGTATCCTATTTGCGTTTAATGTGGTTTGCATTCGTGAATGTGTCACTAGGAGGAATATCTGTCCTTCCATCATTTATATCTGCTAGACACCGAATAAGACGTAAGTAGTAGTGTTAGTCAAAGATCCAAGTTCAGTGAACACGCAGCCTACTCCGATGGCGTATTCGACAACAGCTGAATGAGTTTGACAGAGGCAACATCGTCGGACTCCAAGAGGCAGGTTGGTCTTCTTGGCGCATTGCTCCCTACTTGAAACGTGCTGCGTACACTATGAGTGGGTCTTATATGCAGTGGGAACAGGAGGGTACACACACTTGTAGAAAAGCTCAGGTAAACCCCGGTGGACCACCAGCAGAGAGGATCGTTCCATCGTGTGACAGGCTGTGAGCACTGCATGGGCGTCGCTGCACACCATCCAAGGACATGTCACAGAAGCTGCAGATACGTATGTGTCCAAAAGTACCATATCCAGGTGGGTAGGAAAGTGGGATCCATTGTCGCGGCGTCCTTTAAGACGTCTACCATTACGACTAGTCCATCACAAAACAAGTTTGACCTTCTGTGGAGAACGGGCAGCATGGCTACTTGCGAGTTGGAGAAAAGTGGTGTTCAGCGACGCATCACAGCCTAGATACAGACGACCATCGAATTTGTTTCTGTAGATGTTCTAGCCAGCGCCGTGACCCACGCTTCGTTGTAGAGCGGCACACATCACAATGAGAATTCTCATGGTGTGGGGTGCCAAGGAAAAAATGCAGAAGTTTGGAGCAACCGTAGATTTGTTGAGTGAAATTTAATAAGATGTTACGTCACTGAGTAAGGATTTTCTGGAAACAGGCGACTGCCGAATTAGAGACTGAAGCCGTGATCCACGGTTCAATGTAAAGCGTCACATCGCCCCAACGAGAGGTATCATTGTCTGGTGTGCCAAGGAACAAATGCAGATTGGAGGAACAGTAGATTCGTTGAGTGGAATTTTATATTATATTACGTCACTCAGCAAATATTTGTCTGAATACAGGCGACCGCCGAATTCAAATCTGATGGGTTCTGGCCAGTGCTGTGACCCATGCTTCATTGTAAACGGCACATCGCCCCAACGAGAGGTATCAAGGTGTGGAGTACCGAGGATTAAATACAGATGTTTAGAGCAACAGTAGATTTTTTGAGTGAATATTTACGTGAAGTTACGTCATGAGCAAGTATTACCCTAAGCACCCACCAGGGGAGACCCAGGCTCTTCATACATACGGACTTTACTTTGTTTGAAACAAGCTCCCTAATTTGTAGGAAAATAGAATGTTTCAAGGAGCCAATTTTTACACAGTTTTGTGCATTAGATCATACTAAGAGAAATATTTTATCGCAGGTACGAAATATTGTTCGTTTTGAACAAGTACTTTTCAAGTAAATGTGCAATTTACTGCGATTCCCGCAACTCCCTGGTGGTGATTGAAGGAACACTGGCGGCGAAGCGATACGTACAGGAAATTCTGCAACTATCTGCTCTCCCATTCTGGTGCAGATTGACAAACCCATTTTCCAACATGATAATAATCGGGCTCACAGCACGGATATCTCTGAACTGCCATCGTAATGTCAATGTGGTTCTTTAGTCAGCAAGATCCCCAGACCTCACCCAATGAGAACTTTTGGGACCAAATCGGACGACAACTTCGACCAGCGACATCTAAGGTGGATTTTGAGTCTCAGTTGTGCCAGATATTCTGTGATTTTTCTCTGGAGAACATCCGACGTCTGTACGCCTCCATGCCCGGCGGTATCGCCGCGTGACTCTGTGCTACGGGTGGTTCAACATCATTCTAAGTGCATCCTGCAAGTGTTAGTACCTTGCAATACATGCTTGATGTGGCACAATATGTTGATGTTTTTTGCATACATGCTACCATGTGCTGTGCCTGTACCAACTTACGTGCCCATGCTGTTGCACCTTAAGTGTGATAAAATATTTTATGCAAATGAGTGCATGTTTACTCTCTTACTAGACTGGCGAATTAATTCAAGATTTCAATGGAAAAGTGACTTTTTTCTGGTGGGAGAGTATGAGATTATGAACAGGAAGATGAAATTAAATAGGACTATGAAACATTCTCACTTGAAAGTGAACCAGATGACCCAGGGTTATTTCAATGGTGATAGATATGATGACGGTAGAAATCCCTACTTTGGCAAACCAATTGATTTTTTATTCTAGTGATGCCCTGTGGTAATGTGATATCTGAGTACTTTCACAAAGTCGGTGTCTTCAGGTTTGTGTAACACTCGTTGCATTGAGTACGTCGTTTTCAATTAGTTATGATTTAATTTATCCATGTATCTCTAATATATCTGGATTGCACTCCATAAGTTAAGGGGACAAGTATTTCATAAATATAGTACTATGTTATGAATAGTTTGTTTGTGTGATGTTTTTATCACAAAGTTTATCTTTACCATTACCCAGGAACCATTGCTGACCTGGAGATAAATTAATTTAATTTTTTGATCACGGAAAATATAAGAAACGAGCTACGGAGTAAAACCGTAACGTGAAACATGAAATAGACCTTTATTAGAAGGCCCGGTTTTGTTCTACATTTAGGTTATCAGCCTAGTTTTTTATTTCATAGTGGAGTGGTTTATCACGTGTACCAACGCACCATTTCTAATCTTCATTCTTGATGAGATTAATCCTCGCCTCCCACAAGCTTCGCTAACGAAGCCAGGATGTCAGTCACATATGCGGAGCCTTGCTATCTCTAGCGCCCGGATCAAGCAGAAGCCAGTCGGGGGCGCTGCCAATTATCTTTAAGAAGAGACTCAAGCTCGCATGTTGGCGTCTTACTATCCCTATAGATTTCGTGGCCAATTAGACGGTTAGACGCGCCACTAGATCAATTTGTGAGGTATACAACTAGCACAGAGCTTATTTCTCGACGATCTGTGTAGTAATTTAGTGAGGCCTGTTTATAGACGTAAACTACGTAACCTTGATGAGGAAACTACCACATGCTTAGTAAATTCCTTAATTTTTGGTTAAGTAGATGACTAATTATTTTTTAACTGTTTAATAAATGTTATTGGGGGTAGTTCCTTATATTAAACTGTGTCTTTGATTCAGTTATAGAAAATTACATGGTTATTCTGAACAATTACTGGTACGTAGGCTGAGGTAATTTCCTACGCAAAATGATATTGAGGATTTAATATGGCTTAAGTTCTACGAAGTTAATAAGGGAGGTCCTTGAAAAAATATACCGGAATAAACTAATTTTTTCAAATTATTGAAAATTTTCGTGTGATGAAACGAAAAATTCCAGGAAAACATAGACATTTAATGAACTGACATCTGGTATTAAAAAAAAAATATTGTCTGTACTATTATTTGGTTTCTTCAGAAAAATGAAACGCGTCTCTACTAAATGCATATCAGTCAGCCAATCTAACGCAGCATTTCCATTTTTGTAGATATTTTCTCAAAAACGGTTCGTTTGCGAGTGTTGCCCCAAAGATCACATGAATCTGCACTTTAAAAAGAAGCCATACCCTTTTTTTTATTAACAAATGGGATTCTATTTCCTAGAAAACTTTCACAGATTTCAATCCTCAATTTAAAAAAAAACATTTGTAGTATTTCTTCTTATATCTGAAGGATTTAAATTCTTGAATTTTAAGAGCTTGTACCCCTTGCAATATTCGTTGTAAAAAAAAAATAAACATATGATTTGTATTTTCTTCTGCATAAGAAGTCAACGCAAGGGTTAGTATCTAGAGTTGACAACAACTCTGTATACCAAAACAGCTTAAGTTCTGACGAATAAATATTACATACTAACTATTTATAGTAGTTATTTAAGGGTTTTGGTGTAATTTAAGGTTCAAAGATGGATATAGTTTCAAAGAACTAAGCATTTACATTGCATTGTTTTTAAATATGTGCAACATACAGACAGTCAAACGTTATTTGAGGAATTTGTATTTTCCTATTAAAACTGGGAAAAAAATTATAAACTTTCGAGAACTGCAACACGTGAGTTACAGGGAAATATGTAAGAAATGTTCCCGTAATATTGCTAGTTTTTTTAAACAGCTATAAATATATGCTTTATTAAATATTCTTTGCACATTTAAAAATAACATTTGTACTTTACTGTATAGTAAATATGACATTCTATCATACACGACAAGTGGGAATCGTGCCAGACGATACAACTGTTCGGCGGGTTTACTCGGGGATCTCCCGTTTTCCCTGCCCTTGCATTCCGGCGTTGCTCCATTATTACCTAACTTCACCCTCATCTTCTCTCAATAACGCGCTGTTAAGAGCCACCCAAATATCTCAACTCAACTCAACTGTCTCACACACTGGTACCGATAAATAAAACCACTTAGTTTAAAATTGATGTGTGTTAGTTCTCTTGAGTAAATATACGGATAATAAATTCAAAGTTACTGAAAAAAATTAGAAGGAATTAGTTAATGGCTTTTTTGTATGGGAAATTAATAACTGCGTAATCTGAAAATAACATGAACTTTTTTTACTAGAAACTCTGCATAGGAACTCTTCTTATGTTGGTATGAACTAAGCGTTAAATAAAACATGTAATCAAAATTAACAGCATGTGCACAGAGTTGTGATTGAATAAATTTAAAAATCATAATTCCAATTTTTCTTTTAATATTTGTGTAACACGGTTGAGTATAGAATAAAATCGATGCAATTATTAGTTTCTTTTTTTTATTAGTTCTCATACAAGTCTGAATTTATTGACACTAATTTATTTAAAGTGAAAAATGAATTTCAGAGCTTACTCGTTATAAAGACGAGTGAAACAGAGTGTAAACGAGAGTTTTTAATNTTTTTTATTAGTTCTCATACAAGTCTGAATTTATTGACACTAATTTCTTTAAAGTGAAAAATGAATTTCAGAGCTTACTCGTTATAAAGACGAGTGAAACAGAGTGTAAACGAGAGTTTTTAATAAATAAATAGGAACTTTGACGAGTCTCTCATTAATACTTGCTGTAAACGTAACATAATAAGTTTTTTCGCTAAATATATTTATTTTGCCGCAATTATATGTTGCTAATGAGGTGCCACATTCACAAATATAAGTTTGATTCTTATTAACTCTAACTACTTGCAAATCAGTGCACACTATAACCCTTTAAGCCACTTGCTGCGAACTAAAGAACCGTGTAATCCGTTGAGATAATGAATACATTATTCCACGAACAGAAATTTTTAAGATTAAAGTTTCGCTGCTTGGTGTACTTGTTACATGTTTTGATACTTTCATCATGTTATTTTATTATATTCCCTGGCTTTTATATACCACCTATTCTTTTAATAAACTTTATTATGATGCACAACATGATTACTCTGTCCCTCAAAAAAATATCACATGGCCAAAAACACCGATCGACATAATATGTAAACATAACCTAACAAACTGGCGAAAGCTATTTATATGCTTCGCTGTTATTATAGCCGGAATTGGAAATGGCCACATCCTTGATAAAAGTGAGCCATGAAGAACCATTAATCGGAAAAGTTATTTACGGTAAAATGAGAACTTTTGAATGCCCTTTCAAGATAAAAGTAGTCAATAAAAACATTTTATTTTAACCCTAGACGTTAACTTTCAACTGCAGTGGAGTAGACAAATTGTGTTAATTTCTAACAAGTCAAAATGTAATGTAATAAGGTGGTTAAAGGATAAATATTGGTTTAAAGGAAAAGTAACTAGGGCCTCAAAAGTACTCATTTCACTGTGAACAGCCTATACACCAGATAAGCTCTCTATGGATAGATAAACAAAAGAAATGGCGAAAGCCAGTTGTTTAAATGGCCCCACTGTTCAAATTAAACTCTATCTTTTTTGTCATAATTGGTTGTTATTGATTCAATTCAGAAAGACATAAGCCTACTCTAAACTGCGGTAATTATTGAACTAATATTTCTTCCGACTCTTACAAGAAAACGCGGCGCGTTCTTGCCTAACAAGTTATATCGTAAAGTTTGCTGCATAGTGNCCTTGATAAAAGTGAGCCATGAAGAACCATTAATCGGAAAAGTTATTTACGGTAAAGTGAGAACTTTTGAATGCCCTTTCAAGATAAAAGTAGTCAATAAAAACATTTTATTTTAGCCCTAGACGTTAACTTTCGACTGCAGTGGAGTAGACAAATTGTGTTAATTTCTAACAAGTCAAAATGTAATGTAATAAGGTTGTTAAAGGATAAATATTGGTTTAAAGGAAAAGTAACTAGGGCCTCAAAAGTGCTCATTTCACTGTGAACAGCCTATACACCAGATAAGCTCTCTATGGATAGATAAACAAAAGAAATGGCGAAAGCCANCTCATTTCACTGTGAACAGCCTATACACCAGATAAGCTCTCTATGGATAGATAAACAAAAGAAATGGCGAAAGCCAGTTGTTTAAATGGCCCCACTGTTCAAATTAAACTCTATCTTTTTTGTCATAATTGGTTGTTATTGATTCAATTCAGAAAGACATAAGCCTACTCTAAACTGCGGTAATTATTGAACTAATATTTCTTCCGACTCTTACAAGAAAACGCGGCGCGTTCTTGCCTAACAAGTTATATCGTAAAGTTTGCTGCATAGTGAAAACTTAAGAATTTGTTGACAGTCAAATTACAAAACAATTACTCTGATTTATTAGAAATTGAAATTTATTTTACAATCTGAGTTATCAGAGCTACGTAACGGTTGAACGTGAATGAAATGTGTCAAATCTTTGTGAACCTAAGTAAACCCAACTACACACAAAAATTTTAAAACACGTGTTTCCAAACTTTTCAAAATGTTCTTGGCGCACACCTACTATATTTTGCATAAATGCAGGATTATCAAATTCAGGTATTTGATGCAAACTTTTCTAGCTACATAAAGGGATCAGTGGGTTAATGATGTCGTGATATGTCTTTATGAAAATTAAGAAATATAAATTTTATAGGCACTAAAAAGCAAACGTTTTATTTTGCTTTGAACTAATGTAAACGTTACATCAATCAAAATCAACTGCTTAAGTTTTTTTGCAAAAATGTTAGACTTTTTCCTATAATTACATAATGGAAAATTATATCAATATCCAAGTTTGTACTTTGTTACATCTAGAAAACCCGCTGGCTACCTAAAGGAAAATTTTATTAGGAGCATGGATTAACAGTGCAGCTTAATTTTTTTCTTCCCACATCNCCCGCTGGCTACCTAAAGGAAAATTTTATTAGGAGCATGGATTAACAGTGCAGCTTAATTTTTTTCTTCCCACATCCTTGAAGAAAAAAAAAGTAATTTTCTTAAAAATCTCGCGTTGAGGAAATGTTTTAACAACATAGACACTCAGTTATCAGTGCTATTTATTCAGTCAGCAAGATNAAAAATCTCGCGTTGAGGAAATGTTTTAACAACATAGACACTCAGTTATCAGTGCTATTTATTCAGTCAGCAAGATTTGTGCACAAGCCATGCGTTTATATGTTGTGGCATTGTAATATGTTGATAGTCAACCGCATAGACTACCTGAAACATTTTAATGTTTTATTAAAAAACCTTGATATCTTTATCAAACACAGGTCGTCATGTTAAGTTTTCAAAATATTAAAGGAACCAGTTTTTGGGTGTAATATTTCAAAAGAGGGATTAATTTTTCTTTCAATGGAATTTGCTAATACAAAAAGTGTGCTTGGAGTTGAAGAATTGCTTCAAATCCCATGTCATTAGCGGTGGCCCTCATCGAATTATTTACATAAAATTGATATAAGCATGCAGAAATCTTGCGCAACTTCGACAGCGGTGCAAGTTATAAAAACTTGGTCAACGTGCAGATAAGCATCGCCAATGCTTTGCAAGTGTAACTGAATATCAGCAGAGGTTCCACACTTTCTGGTGTCTTTCTCGTTCGCCCGTAAGTGTGCGAACATAAAGAGACTGCTGCTGTTTCCAGATAAGGTGACTGATGCGAGCAGTGGGCACTTGTAGCAATCTCTTTTTACCAAACTAGTGTCTCACGACATGAGATTCTGGGTCCCAATCGTTATGTATATAATTTATTTAAATACTTTGGCTTCTATTCATCTTTTTCAGTGTTATCGCGGAATTTTCTATTTAACACGATGCTGATAAGAAGGAATAATCACATAGTTACCCAACGGGAGCTGAAGTGTAATTATTTCAGTACGTGGCTGAGAGAAGTAGGTTTCCATTACATAGAAAAACGTCTCGTCATTAAAAATAGACGTCTTAAAAAAAACTGAGTCACTGGTACGCCTATTAAAATTGCATAATACATTTAAGGAGTTTCAATGCCATGGTATATTAAATATTCGTCCTCCTAACTACAAAATATTTTCATTGAATTGATTCGTTTATGTTTATGGTCACTATTTAGATATATCGCTGTCACTTATGTGGTATAATATAAACGAAATTTATTATTTATAAACAACAAAATGTGTTAACATCAAATACTTGGGAAGCATGTTACTGAAAAATGCTTTGAGTGCATCTTGCCTAGTTAGGTACTTATATTTTTCACTAAAGGACAAATGAAATAATTTTGAAATTTTTGTCTCAGATTTAATATAACACATATATAATACGATTTCAAAAACATTTATTACAAGTGCTTGAATAAGTTTGACTTGCACATTTATTAAAAAGAATTTTAATATACCTAACACTTTGGAAAATATTTGCCTTGGAATATTCGTGAAACTAAATTTTTCCTTCGGAAGTTGAGTGAACGTCTGGACTTGGTACTTCACGGGGCAGTTTTCTCGACGTTTTGTGATCGTGAATGTCTTCCGAAAGCGGTCGTGGCATTTGGAGCTGGACTGCGAGATTCAGTATTTTGTCTCCTAGGGAAGATCGGCGTTTTTTTTTCCACCAACGAGGATCTTGTTTTAGTGGTCAACCACAGGGTTTATGCGAAATAAACGAAAAACAGGGTGGTTTAAATGCGGGTTGGTTTGATAAGCATAGCCTATTCAACGCACCTCACGTATGTTACAATGAGGAAAGTAACACGCGTAGCAGTAGAATATGTACTGAAAAAAAGGAAAAAGAAAAAATGTTACACACGTGCACTGTTAGAAAAATTACCTTTGAAATAATGGAAATGTACCAGAAACAATTTATCCACGAATACTAGTGCATTACGAAAATTTTGTTTTCGTCATCAATGGAGTTTCCATAAATTTCACAGAAATTTCGGTGTATTCATGATAACTCTCCGTAAATTTTCTAGTTGGCTTTATGCATTTCTGGTTTATAAAGAGGTATTACGAACGAAGTTGAATTTTCTTATGCCAGTTTTTCATTCCGTATCAAAAATAAATCGGAAAAAGAAAAATATTTCGCTCAGAAACGAGATTTAAGCTCGAACGAAAATAACATCAGATGTTGGTCCTAACCTCTCACGTGTCGTATTATCGGTATGTTCTGGGGTATAAATAACTTATTAAGAATGAAAAAGCATACGCAACATTACTCAATTTCCAGTAACTATTGAGTGTTTGAAGTATTCCTAATTGTCAGAGGTGGCAATTGTAAATTTTTTATTTCCAAATAAATATATTTAATAAGCGTTAATTCGCTTANTTCCTAATTGTCAGAGGTGGCAATTGTAAATTTTTTATTTCCAAATAAATATATTTAATAAGCGTTAATTCGCTTGCTGTCACAGAAAAGAAAACTTCCTTGCTGTAGTGGCGATAAATGCTCTGTGCAACGTAAAAATGGTTCGTCTTCCGAAACTCAAATCTACGAGCACCGTGGAGACGTCCCGTATTTTGTATGAACGGAGCTCGTTGCAAAATTTTTTTGACGTGACAACGTCTTAAATTAGATTTGATTTGATTTAATAGTTGTTTTATTGAACATAAGTGACACTGTACAGAAATTAATAAATACACATGAANGCTCAGTGTAATTTTTGCTCACAGATCCCCCTCCATTACACTTAAAAATGTTATACTGCTATGGAAATAACAATTGAGCATGCATCGAAAACATGATACCATGAAACTGTTAAAACGTGAATATTTGAATATATATCAGATTTTAACTCTTATACAAACAGGAATAAATTTCTTGCAGTGACCATATATTCATACATTACATTTTCTGGGACGTATTGTGGTACCTCACTAGGACGGTTATATCGGGAATTACTCAGACGTATTCTGATCATTTTTATAACTTAATATTTTCAGGTACGGACAGGTTTTCTTTGTGGTTCAGATTGCAGGCATCCAAAAAACCGATGTTTTATGTAATGTAGTTACTTTCTTAAAATGTCATCATATTTTAAACAGTCACACACACAGTAAGATAAAAGTATTTAAAAATTTTGGTGATTCGAAAAAAATACGAGAACTGTAAACTTATATTAATTGTCAATATATATGTAAATATATTATATTACTTATATTGCGGGNAAAAAAATACGAGAACTGTAAACTTATATTAATTGTCAATATATATGTAAATATATTATATTACTTATATTGCGGGAAGTCCTGTTACCGTAACTTGCCTAACCTTAGTGTTTTTAACAGGAATGAAAAGTCCACCGATTACACATGAAATAAAATTACGTTTTAAGTGAACTATTTTGCACGACTCATGATCTCGTTACGCAGTGTCATTGAGTGACGTGCATGCCTGCCAGAAATCCCTTTTTAAGTGATTTTTTTCCTCTGAGGATATCTTAAGGTTGAGGTAAATGACACTGAACAAAAACAGTGACGAACTGAATTATGCAACTTGCCAAGCAGTTGCACGAATAGTTTGGAAATAGGACGCAGGGTGCGCTCTGCTATATCTAAATACTAAAAAAGTAGTTCACGAACGAAAGCTGTCATCTGGATAGCAACATTTTGAAAAACAAATTTATAACTAATTATATTCTGTAAACATGTCAGTTTAAATAATTAGATCATTAACGTTGGTTGTATATTGTTAAACATTTAAACTTAATAATTTGCCTTCTTTAAAATTGGCAGTGGATGGAAGAGGGTTATGATGCAATAAAAATAATTAACAATAAATTTTTAATACATTTTTATATTAGTCTATATAAGTAGATAATTTTAGGAAGTGAAGATCATCTTGATGTATATTCTTTGAAAATTTGGAGATAGTACAATCTCATCCCTATACACTTAACAAAAACAATTCTTGTAATAGTTGCTGATTGTACGAGTGCGGCATTTAAGCGTGCATTTTTTCTTTTCTGTTGAGGAGAAGTGGAGAATGTGGTTTTTTTCATGATGAATTTGAAATAAATAACCTATTTTCAGTTTTTAACTAATTATTACTTTTATCTTATCGTGTGTAGAAATTTCGTTTGAAGTTTCGTGTTTATTTCCTTCAAGACAAATATTTGAATAGATATAATTGTAACTAAACTCTCTACAACAGATTTCGTTCTGCAGTTTGTGTATTGTTTTGTTGGTATTCGGTACATGAATGCAAGTAACAATTGTACTATATAAGACAATATATATCATAAAGCATTAATTTTAACGTTAATAACATTTGTAACACATTTTTATGATTATAATTTAAAATTGAGAAATTTTGATGCAGGCAATTTCGTTAAGAAAACAAATAAAATATATATTTTTAATATATAATTTTCTAATTTTCAAAACGTATTAGTTATTTTAATTACGCTGCGCTTTTGAACAGCCAGCCAGTTGCCTACTCTTTACCTCTTCTGCTAAATGTTAACAATTTGTTTGAAAATTAACCAACATAATTTTTAGTAATTAACTAGCATAAACCAAAAATATTTTATCGGCATACCTATACAAAGTAAATACTTGGGTTATTTATATTCGGATTTGTCTTAAAAATTTAAATATTTTGTTCTAAAGTGAAAAATGTATTATTTTATTATAAGATGAGAAAAGCTGTGCGTTCACTAGTCTCTAGCGATGTCATAAATGAGATCATCCTTAGGTCAGCCATAATTTACTTCACATGTTGGCATGGTAACAGACTCTCCTCGTTGTGATCATCTCATTTTACTGGACTTNGTCAGCCATAATTTACTTCACATGTTGGCATGGTAACAGACTCTCCTCGTTGTGATCATCTCATTTTACTGGACTTGTGTGCTGCTGACACACACCTTATTTTTTCTGTTTTCGACCTCATTGTCATCTGTCTGAAACGTGTGCAAGCAAACATTTGCCATATTCCTGGTTGGGAAAACATGTCAAGCTTCAAACAAAACATGGAGCAAGCAAACAATAGCAAAGCACCAGTATGTAGTAATGAGCTATGCGTGCTGCCTGCAATGTTCACGTGACTTGCGGTATAGAGTGACACTGTGAAGTCATGTGATTCTGTACGCTAATTTGTGAAGTCACTTATCTCATTCTAGTAGGTGTATTTTTACTCTTCTTTATTTCCTTTACTTCCTACGAATTACTGAGTATACTTTAATTTAATATTTTGAATGTGATTATTTCCTCATATATCAGTAATTTATTACTGAACTCTAAATGATACCAGGGTTAAATGATACAATCCACTGACTTCTCTGATAGAGCATGTGATATTTTACAATTCCAAATAATTTAAAATTCAAATGAAAACGATATGAAAATGAGTATAGTGTTATATTTATAAAGAAGATGTATACNTTCCAAATAATTTAAAATTCAAATGAAAACGATATGAAAATGAGTATAGTGTTATATTTATAAAGAAGATGTATATATATATATATAATTATTCTGTACATTCTAGTATAGGCTAAACGACATTGTTTTTTACAGAAATATTAATGTAACTGAGCAAGTAATTGACTCGCAATGTGTCGTAACAGTCTTTTTTATAATGTTCTATTTGGCACAAGAAGACAGAGAATTTTTGAAAATGGTAAATTTTGGTTTCATTTAAAAATAAGTAACTTGAATCCTATATAGTTTGAAGTTATTCTTAGGTACGTCTATGTTACTTAAAATGTAACATTTTGTGTAAATACATTTAAGTACATTTTAGTAAATGTGTTTTTGTGTATTTATTTGAAGAAAACTGGAATATTTTGCTCCAATTTGTTTGTGATTTTGGTCTTCATATTTACTGAGAATTGTTGCTCAAAACACAAAACTAATGTAACGTAGTCGTAAAAAAAAACTAAGAAAATGTTGCATAACACATTACGTAACTATCATTGAGTTACAAAATTTACATAATCAGGAANTTCCAAATAATTTAAAATTCAAATGAAAACGATATGAAAATGAGTATAGTGTTATATTTATAAAGAAGATGTATACATATATATATATATATAATTATTCTGTACATTCTAGTATAGGCTAAACGACATTGTTTTTTTACAGAAATATTAATGTAACTGAGCAAGTAATTGACTCGCAATGTGTCGTAACAGTCTTTTTTATAATGTTCTATTTGGCACAAGAAGACAGAGAATGTTTGAAAATGGTAAATTTTGGTTTCATTTAAAAATAAGTAACTTGAATCCTATATAGTTTGAAGTTATTCTTAGGTACGTCTATGTTACTTAAAATGTAACATTTTGTGTAAATACATTTAAGTACATTTTAGTAAATGTGTTTTTGTGTATTTATTTGAAGAAAACTGGAATATTTTGCTCCAATTTATTTGTGATTTTGGTCTCCATATTTACTGAGAATTGTTGCTCAAAACACAAAACTAATTTAACGTAGTCATAAAAAAAAACTAAGAAAATGTTGCATAACACATTACGTAACTATCATTGAGTTACAAAATTTACATAATCAGGAANTAAAAAAAAACTAAGAAAATGTTGCATAACACATTACGTAACTATCATTGAGTTACAAAATTTACATAATCAGGAAGTAACAAAAATTAAACCAGTTCAGTTTTTGTATCCGTGATCGAGGACATGTTGCACTTGAAGGATATTAATGGTTGGTATTGTACACAAAGAGGGATCAGTGGTCGGTTGTTTGAGCGTCTTCCTTGTGAGCAATTTAATTTGTCGAATTTCATTTACCTCTCTTTTGTGAATTCTTAACGCTGATATCAACGAACGTGCAGTGCGTGGTTAACAGGTTACGGGTAGCACATACTGTACAAGTAAAGTGCATGTCAAAATTTTAACAAATGCAAAACTTCAACTAGTAAATGAATTCGGGAATGAATGGGTTAACATGATATTACACGTTTTAGTGACACTTATATTTTAATTGAAACGCCTGCATCATACTACGGACCGTGGTGTTGTATTGTAGAGACTACTCGTCTCCCATAAAGGTGAACCGGGTTCGATTCCCGGCGAGGTCGCTCCCGGATTCCCGCATAAGGGAATCGTGACGATGGCGGACGATGCAGTTGGTCGGCAGGTTTGCTCGGTGATATCCCGTTTCCCCCACCTTTGCATTCCGACGCTTCTTCATACTCACTTCACTTCACCCTCTTCAGTTCTCAAGACCTTGATGTTAAAAGCTGCCCAAATGTATCTACTCCACACGTTATCTCTAATTTTTTATATTTTATGATCGCTTCGATGGGCCGCAACGAGCTGTGTAGGGAAACGAGAGATGCACAAGTGGTTTTTAAGAGTTTCCTACCCATTGGATGGCCGAAACCCATCTTGGCCTACACAGCATTTTAAGTTGAAAACTGAAGAGTATCGCTGCCAAATTTGGTCCTGATCCTTTGGACAGCATATAATTATATATAGAACATACATACTTACCTAATACTTACACACAAACAAATTTTGGTATACACACATATATATAATTTAAATAAAATTACCAGATTTTCACTACTATTAAACTGCCAACATTTTACGCAGCCAAACGTTTCAATTTAGTACCACCGAATATAAAGAATTTATTATATTTTATCTTCGTTGGCTACAAAACTTAGGTGGTATATATTGGTTTAGGAAGTTCTTACCAACCGTGTTTCAGAACCGATGAGTATTAAGTTAAGTGAAAATGAGGCAACGTAGAGATGCAGGGTGGGGGAAACGGGAAATCCCCGAGAAAACCCACCTATCGAAACCGGTTCGCCTTGGTGGAAGAGAAGCAGTAACAAAAACGTGCTGCCCTAGAAAATTCGTGTTGGGAGAAAATTTTACTTTAAATAACTTATCTTGGCAATTATTTTTAAAGTTAAATATTTATTGAGATCCGCAGCTACAAGTAATCAGCAGATTGCATTGGTGAATAAGGGAAGGACTCAGAATAAAATCATAATTTGGTAAATGGTAATTAATTCACTTAAGAACGAACAAAACTTTTATTATAATTATCCACAGTATATTTTCAGTTATAACTAATTAAAATCACAACGTTGTTTCGAAATAATGTTCTTTGTTAAACGGGCGATCCCTTTCATTCGCATTTTAATTCCACTTAATTGTTTTCTTACCGTCCCAAAAATATAAATTTTTTATTGACCATAAGTCAATGAAAAAACCGAGTTAAAATTACAAAGGTTTGCTCGAAGGACATAACTCTATGCTAGGGTCAATGGCTGGGGAGAGCACTGTAGGTGTACTCTGTTTCACGGGAGGCACACATTCTAATTTTGGAGCATTTCAGACCTTCATTTGATGAATGGCCCGTGTTCCTCTACGCGACGCCACCCATGGAGAGTAATTATATTTGACTGTGTGCGAACTAAACACGCATACGCTCTGCAGCATTGACATATATCCATCGACACTACCAAATGCTTTAACAGGTATCTACAAGGCGTAGGGATTTAAATAGCTTCGGAAATTAAAAATTACTTAAATTTTAATAAACAATGAATGGCGAAAATTGATTTCATATGATAGACAACATCGGCTTATAGTATTACGTGCTCCCACAATTTCTGTATGTGATGGGTTCGAGTATTTTCTGGGACATAATATTTTAGTGCTACACTCCACGAAATTATTCACAAATTTACCACACCATTCTATACGTATATTGTTAAAGTGCGAAAGGTAAACATTTGTTCCCTACATCCNATCATACTACGGACCGTGGTGTTGTATTGTTTAGACTACTCGTCTCCCATAAAGGTGAACCGGGTTCGATTCCCGGCGAGGTCGCTCCCGGATTTCCGCACAAGGGAATCGTGACGATGGCGGACGATGCAGCTGGTCGGCAGGTTTGCTCGGTGATATCCCGTTTCCCCCACCTTTGCATTCCGGCGCTTCTTCATACTCACTTCACTTCACCCTCGTAAGTTCTCAAGACATTGAAGTTAACAGCCGCCCAAATGTATCTACTCCACACGTTATCAGATTGAAAAATATAAAATACTAGCGAAGCTACCCGGCGTTGCTCGTGTGTAGGGAAACGAGAGATGCACAAGTGATTTTTAAGAGTTTCCTGCCCATTGGATGCCCGAAACCCATCTTGGCCTACACAGCATTTTAAGATGGGAACTGAAGAGTATCACTGCCAAATTTGGTCCTGATCCTTTCAACGGCATATAATTATATATAGAACATACATACTTACCTAATACTTACACACAAGCAAACTTTGATATACNTATATATATATATATATAAAATTGAAATAAAATTACCAGATTTTTACTACTATTAAACTGCCAACATTTTATGCAGCCAAACGTTTCAATTTAGTACCACCGAATATAAAGAATTTATAATTTTTTTCGTCGTTGACTACAAAACTTGAAAGGTATATATTGGTTTAGGAAGTTCTTACCAACCGTGTTTCTGAACCCATGAGTATTAAGTTAAGTGAAAATGAGGCAACGTAGAGATGCAGGGTGGGGGAAACGGGAGATCCCCGAGAAAACCCACCTATCGAAACCGGTTCGCCTTGGTGGAAGAGAAGCAGTAACAAAAACGTGCTGCCCTAGAAAATTCATGTTGGGAGAAAATTTTACTTTAAATAACTTATCTTGGCAATTATTTTTAAAGTTAAATATTTATTGAGATCCGCAGCTACAAGTAATCAGCAGATTGCATTAGTGAATAAGGGAAGGACTCAGAATAAAATAAAAATTTGGTAAATGGTAATTAATTCACTTAAGAACGAATAAAACTTTTATTATAATTATCCACTGTACATTTTCAGTTATAACTAATTAAAATCACAACGTTGTTTCGAAATAATGTTCTTTGTTAAACGGGCGATCCCTTTCATTCGCATTTTAATTCCACTTAATTGTTTTCTTACCGTCCCAAAAATATAAATTTTTTATTGACCATAAGTCAATGAAAAAACCGAGTTAAAATTACAAAGGTTTGCTCGAAGGACATAACTCTATGCTAGGGTCAATGGCTGGGGAGAGCACTGTAGGTGTACTCTGTTTCACGGGAGGCACACATTCTAATTTTGGAGCATTTCAGACCTTCATTTGATGAATGGCCCGTGTTCCTCTACGCGACGCCACCCATGGAGAGTAATTATATTTGACTGTGTGCGAACTAAACGCGCATACGTTCTGCAGCATTGACATATATCCATCGACACTACCAAATGCTTTAACAGGTATCTACAAGGCGTAGGCGTTTAAATAGCTTCGGAAATTAAAAATTACTTCAATTTTAATAAACAATGAATGGCGAAAATTGATTTCATATGATAGACAACATCGGCTTATAGTATTACGTGCTCCCACAATTTCTGTATGTGATGGGTTCGAGTATTTTCTGGGACATAATATTTTAGTGCTACACTCCACGAAATTTATTCACAAATTTACCACACCATTCTATACGTATATTGTTAAAGTGCGAAAGGTAAACATTTGTTCCCTACATCCNTTATTCACAAATTTACCACACCATTCTATACGTATATTGTTAAAGTGCGAAAGGTAAACATTTGTTCCCTACATCCACCGTAACGTTCCTACATTTGTTAAGGAAACAGTCAAATGCATAGAAAAGATCCCAATTTTGTCAAGTTGCGACGCTTGTAATTCCTTTAGTTGCAGCCTGACGTTTGGTATTATTTTTATACTACATATAGGTGAAATTCTGCAATATCAAATTAGGAAGTATACTGGAAATATTTTTTACAGTGTACCAGAATGTTATGTAGTTGATTATGCCCAGTTGTGTACCCTATTCCTCGGGCCATGCGCAAAGAAAGTCAGTCTGTGGTTTAGTGCTTCTGCTGTTGAAGTAGGAGAAGTAACAAAAAAGTATGTCGAGTCACTAAGCTTTGGTATCCGTCACTTGTGATAGAATAGAAAATAACCTAAGCTATCAAAAATTTTTACTTGCAAGCATGTTACCCAAATTTTGTAGTCTTTAATAGTTTGTTTATATTACACCAATAACACAAATTCCAGATGCTCATAAAAAAATTTACAATTTAACAACGATATCAAACAATATTTTCTTGTAGTGAAGCTGTAATTTTTTTTCTTTCGGAAATGTGATTTAAGTTATTGTTATTAAAAAGAAAACGAATTTTGTTATTTTATTATATAGAATCGCAGTTACGGCGTGCTTATTGTTACGTATAATATGTGTTTTGAATATCGTCGAAATGTTAAATGACTATAACCGAACGATCCGGGTTTTTGAAAACCTTGTTCAAAATCTGAATAATCATTCAAATTGAACATCCTAATGTTTTGCTGGATGAGTTGTCCTTTCGGACACGTTGTTTGCACTCAAGGAGTCTTCAGTGAGAGTCAACAAAATGCTAATCTCTCATAAAACAAAAATATGTATCGTAACTTGTAAAAATGAAACAAATAAACAGCACCTACATTATCAGGTAAATCTATATTGTAACATCACAGGGGCCGCGGTGGTGTAGTGGTTAGATCACTCGCCTTCTACCAAGACGAACCGGGTTCAGTTCCCTGAGATGCCGCCGCCGTACTTTCCGCATGTGGGAATCGTTCCGATCGATGCCGGTGGTCGGCGAGATTTCTCGGGGATCTCCCATTTCTCCCACGCTTGTATTACGGCGGTGCACAATACTCACCTTGCTTTACCTTAATACGCTCTGAAGACCTCGGTGTTAAGAGCAGTTCAAATGTTTTGAAGTACATCATAATAAGATGGTTTTTAAAGTTTTACGAAACAAAAATTCTGAAAAGTTTCTTGCCGTCCTTAATGGGGAGAGAAAGGAAGGAGCAGGTTTAACGAACCAGCTCATTTTTCCTTACCCGGTGATGAAAGCCGACGACATGAGTGGGCACTATGCGCAACGTTTTCTTGGACGAGACTGTACCTTCCCTCCATCGCTGCAGAATACGTATTGAATTGTACAGAGGTGGAAGAGCCACTTATGTCGCAAACTCAAGCCACAGTCGCCAACAAAACTGCCAAGGGCCGCGGGGGCTGAACGGTTAGCCTGCTCACCTCCCACCAAAGCAAACCGGGTTCAATCATTGGCCGGACCAATCCCGGATTTTCGAGTGTGGGAATCGTGCCTGACGATTCCACTTGTCGGCGGGTTTTCTCGAGGATCTCCCGTTTCCTACCGCCCTTGCATTCCGGTGCTGCTCCAAACTCACCTTAATCACTCCCATAGGCTGTCAAGACCTCGCTGTTAAGAGCCGCCCAAATCTCTTCACTCACTCACCCTACTTGCCAGCTGGCAACCTTCCGCAGCTTAACGCATCCAGTCAGGCACGAAGGCGACGTCGGCGAGCTCCAAGAGAAGAAGTTTCACATCGAATATATATATATTTATTTACGCTACGCAACAGGTAGTGAGGCTGATAACACGACAGTATCGCAGGATCTGTGGAAAAGAAATTAGGTGTGACAAAAAGAGGAGAGCAAAGTAATTATGGAGAATAAATAAGACTGGGCGAAGGAGTGCGGCGGCACGTGGCGTATCTTAGCAACCAAGCATTTTGCCGTGGCAAGGAACCAAGTGCCTGCCAGCAATTCGTGCAAGAGAATAAATGCCAGACGAGAAAATAAGCACCATCAAGGCGAAACTCACTCTGTACTCCGGATGAAGTGTAAATTTCAAGCCAAAGTATTGCACTCATTAAGAGTAACTGTGTACCAGCGAGGACAACTTATTATGATGTGCGAAATTTCATTTCAACAGATAGCCTGAATAATCGCTTCATGATGATATAATATTTTTTTTATATAAATGGTTTAAAATTAAGTAGGTATTCTTTAATCTGGGGTTTGTAAATTATTTGTTTCAAAAGAAACCGTGTGTTAGTGTCAACTTTATTTTGTACAAAGTTACCCCAAAATGACAGTATAGGAAGTATAATTCAGTACTTTAACAGTAGGAAGTTACGAATACTTACATATTTGTGTACGGGTGATGCATATGTGTATACATGATTATTTTCAATACGATTAATCCTAAAGAAGTTTCAGGAAGCCTCGGAGACTTTATTTTGATCACAAGGTTTAATCCGCTGAACGAAAACAATCCAAAAACAAACAAACCGAGTTACGGAAATCTTAATATTTAGTATGACAATTTAGCCACAAATCAATTAAAATTCTTTCAGAATAATGACGTTAAATTTTAATATTGTTAGCATAACAGGAAATAACTAGTAGCATTTTTAATATGTGCATGTGTGCCTGTGCTCTATTTCTTGTACCCGATAGCTTAACGTAGGTGGTGTGATTATAAATAGTATGTTAAACAGATCTTTAACTTTACATTTTTTACAGCTTTATGTTTTTCTGGCGTCATTATCCATATTAATAGCAGGCGTGCGTTAAGTTTGAAGGTGGATATTTTGTGCACCTCAGATAACGATACCAAACGCCAAGTTATTGCAATATAAACTGGATTATAACTCTGAAACGTGGTCAAATATGCCACATATTTTTATAAACTTTTAAAATATTTTTATCTCTCCTATCCACTAAAGAAGTGAGTCCCTCTAGTTATGAAATAATCGGAATATATAAAAAATGTATATTTTGCCGTTAGTGTTTGCTTCTACTGAAAATGTTGGCTGACTACTTCAGTGATTTGTAAGTCATAATAATCACTGTTGTTAAAATTTTCCATTTTATAATAACTGCATGAAATTTAAAACTCCGGTACCTATTATGTTATTCTCTGGCATTATTTTACACTAAAATTTAAAGGACCACATAAACTGTCCTTGAACTATAACATGTAGAAATAATAATATTTTAAGGGAACAATATTTTAGAATATCGATGGAATATATATTTGAATACATATGTTTGTATATATATATATANATATTTTAAGGGAACAATATTTTAGAATATCGATGGAATATATATTTGAATACATATGTTTGTATATATATATATACATTCGGATAAGAAAAAAATGTATTACTACCTAATCCAATACTTAACGTACAAGTGGAATTGNTATATATATATATACATTCGGATAAGAAAAAAATGTATTACTACCTAATCCAATACTTAACGTACAAGTGGAATTGTTAATTAATTTCAGATAAGTGCATAACAACTGTAAGGTCCCAATTTCAGAAATAAGTATGGTGTGTATTAAATACAAGAACTGGCATTTCATAATATTATTTGTCAAACAAATTTGGTATTAATTACGTAAGTATTTGTAGAGAAATAATATACAAGCTCTCCAAATTGCTTTATTAAGAAAACTATAAACAATAAATATCGCCAATTATAAATATAAATGACTTCAAAAACACTGCCATCATACAAAGTTTACTTTCTCTTGGTCTTTTGGTTCATGGTCACATACCTCATAACAGCCTGAAAATTAGTGAAGTTAGGATTTTAAGAATTTAATGTAGAAGATTAAAAATAAAAAATTATAGTCTACGTGTAATGAGGTTGTTGCAAATGAAAGCAAAAAAAAGTTATTAAAAGAGATAAACACATGTACATACATAAATCTACAGACTAAAATTAAGAATTATTCTTGAGGAAAGAAGACTAAAGGAAAACTAATAGTGAAACAATTCCCAACGTTCATACGCTCGATATGGTATCAAACAATTTGATTCGTCTACAATTACTCATGACAACTTTAATTATTTGCTAAGAACTGAGTAGCCAAGTAAGTGAAAGCTCAATGACGGGTCTCAAGCTGAAGAGCGGTGGCACATAAACTCTCTGAGTTCATACGTGTCAATCGAGAAGAAAAACTAATATATACGATTACCAGTCTTTCTTTGCAAACTTCTCAAACGGTAGGGGTAAAATATATCTAAGTGTAATTCCAACACAGTTTCATTTTTTTGGAAAAACTGGATGTCTTCATTGAGTTCTTAAAAGTTATGTCTACCCAGCAGCCCATGATTACGAACGAACGTATCACAATGTGATGATTAACGATATACTGATACACGTTAATCGGATATGTTGAATACAGCTTTTTGTTCGATTCGTGTTCATTACACATGCACTCTTTTCAGAAATGTAACAACGTCACTTTTCCCATCATAAAAATTCCACTTATATTCTCCACACAAACCATCGATGAGTGGCAACAATAATATATCATATAAATTATGGCCAGCATTGCATAAATGTTAACACTTAATAACAGTCGCGTGTGGTGAACTGTTACAAAGTAAGCTGGCGTTGGCTGTGTGCTGTACCCTGTTGCTTGGTTTACACTTCCACCACTGATACGTAGCTCGGCAGCTGACGCCACAAGACGTGTGTAATAATTCCCTTGCTGCTCGCTCGTGAGTGGTCATAATGTATTCCGTTTACCTTGGCTGCACGGTGGTTACTGACTCCTGCTGTGTGCGCCGAGAATGTACGGAAAAAAGCAAGCACAAGTTTCCGTTTCAACTCTTTACCACACGCCACTGCTCCATTATAATAATAATATATAGAGGGTTAGTGTAATCAGTGGGAACGACAACGCTAATACGTGCTGACTCAAATTAGGTTACTGAAGGTTCTACAAATTACTCTTAAAGCAATTCAAATTAAATGGCTTCAATTTGCTAAATAGAGAATATTTCTCATTAGGTAATAACAATATGCAGTATATTATATGTATTTGTGTACAGTTTTGTAATTGTATAGATTATTTATTCTTAACGTACTAAATATTCAGTTTCAAGGCATTCTCATCATGCCATATATTCAAAAGAATAACGGATGAAAAATGTTATGTATTTTTACGGAATGAACACCAAAGTACCAGTTTGTCTGTTAGTACATTTCATTACGCTGCCAAAGTTCGGAAAAAATGCTTAAATTTTGTGCCGGTCTAATAATAATGAACTGAAAAAATTAACGCTAACGGAGAACTTGAAAAAATTTGTACAAGATCAGAAAAAAATAGGTCAGAAATTCGTTCCCTGAGGTTATNAACGGAGAACTTGAAAAAATTTGTACAAGATCAGAAAAAAATAGGTCAGAAATTCGTTCCCTGAGGTTATGCGGTTTTCGAAACAAAACCTCAAAAATTTTTATGATTGGATTTGTTGGAAACTGAATAGCTAGTAGTTTAATTAACTTTGAGTGGANATGCGGTTTTCGAAACAAAACCTCAAAATTTTTTATGATTGGATTTGTTGGAAACTGAATAGCTAGTAGTTTAATTTACTTTGAGTGTANACTGAATAGCTAGTAGTTTAATTAACTTTGAGTGGAGTGGAGTGGAAAGGTTTGGGCGGCTCTTAACATTCAGTTCTTGAAAGCTGAAATTTACGTCGATGCACGACAGCCATAGTGTTTTTTTTTTTTGTTGAAAACCAACTTATGGAACAAATGACCAGTGTCTCGGTACAAACACGACATGTTTGGCACCAAACAGAAATGTGGGATTACAATAAACGCAATTACGTCATCAGCAAATTAAATTTAATATTTTTTTTAATAAAAGCTACTTTTCGCAGTACATAGCACTCTGGTATCAGAACAACCACACTGTTAGAAGTTTTTGTAGATTTACGAAAACTTTAATGAATATGTTGAGTTAATTTACGGAAATGCACTCCGTAATAAAGAATAACGGAAATGAGCTCCGTAAATATAAAATATTGAAGCTCTTCACATTCTTATGGCTTCGATTTTCAGACACGAAAAATGCTAATGATACCTGAAGCTTTTAGAATCCCATCTTCACAATAATACATCGCGTAAAACAGTAGCAGGTGAGTGGCGAATCACTCATGGAGTGGCAATTCGTTGATTATGGTTAAAATTATGCTCCAGGAGAAAAACTTTCTGTATACACAGTGACAGACACTCATAACGAAAATAAAACTATTTTCTCGTAACCTTGGTCTATACACCTTAATTATAGCAAGCGCTGTAACACGACTTGAAACTAAGGCAGGTGCGTTTATGGCAGTCATTTAAAATCCGTATTTACGAAATATTTGATGTGGTAGATAAGTGGTTCGAGTTATTGACTGTTGATTTTTCGATTTGTGTTCAAATTCCACTACAGAAAAAAACGTTTAAACATTTTTTAATTTATCTTTTATACACTGTGTAATACATTAAGATAATATACCTCTTTTTCTTTCCCAGTATGTAAACCTGAAATAAAAATAACCAAAACCGTACTCAGTCTAACATGACTAGAAACTCAAACGCACATGCCTCATTCTTTATAAATTTCTCATTTACAACACTAACTTCCTGTTTAAGCCTGTAGATGAGTGGATAGTGTGCTGGACTGCCAAAAAATGTTTGCCAAGTTCAAATATCACCACCGGAAGTTTTTTATAATTTTCATAGTAGTTTCCATACAAAGTGAATTGCCCACGTAATGCAAGTAAAACATTTTTGTTACCACTTTTTATAAAGAGCATATTAAAAAACAAACTTGAAAGTTTGTGAACACGTTCCGTTATTTCACGGAGATTTATGCGAAATTCACGGAAAGAACGTTACTGAAAAAACGAAGAGACCGTAATATAGCTTACATTTCTGGAAAATTTGTAATTCGTGATTTCCGTTATTTTACGGACCTTCTTTCTAACAGTAACTACCCATAACAGTATAATGCGGCTCTTAATTGGGAACTGTGCGACGAGCGGTGGTCATATTTTGTACCCAGTGCTCACAGCTGGTTCCAAGCGCTTGTTTGCCAAACAAACTTGTTCCTATCTTCTGGATTATTTTGAGGCTTTTAGGTGCAAGTTCTGAAAGAGAGACCTTCTTTTTCTCGATAGGTACTTCGTAGATTATTTTGCTAGTGCCTAAAGAAGCATGGAAGGTTTTATATACTGGTGCTTTGCTTACAGGTATATCCTTTATGATGTTTAAGTAGTTGGTCAGGGACAATTCCCAAAGTGATGTTCTCCCACTATAATAAAGCTGTTATTTTGTCTATTCGTACAGTTCTCGAGATATTGTGACTTAAATACATGAAGAATTTGTGTGATATTTGGCAGTGGGTTATATTATTTGTGTCCATAGTTAAATAAGTCTCTACATAAAATAACTAAAATTGGAATTTTACTCACTACGCGCTTCGTGAGATATATTACAATATTTGTAGGACAATAATTATTCTGTAATGACAATCGAAAAGAGAATGACTCATTTTGCTTCAAATACTTCGAAAAATTTGGGTAAATTATGGTCTTACACGGCAGCATCTGACTAAGATAGGTGCAAATGATTTTAAAACAAGTGAACAGGGGTTTCTATGGCTATTCACACTGGCAATTAGTTTAATGGTTAATAAGAGGTTAAGGAGGAAACAATAACGAAATCTAATTCTCCCTAAGTAACATACAATTAATACATTTCAGTAAAAGATGCCTTTCATAGTCACTTATTAATTTTCAGAACGTTGCATCTTCAATTCTGTTGCATGATACTTAACTTTTAATAAGATTCAGCACCACAATACGAGAAAATGAGCAGGAAATGAAATTTATACAGTAAATTTGAGACAAACATGTTGGTCAGATTAATTTGAATAAAGGAAGAAGCTGTGACGAATTGAAGGACTACTGCAATGATTTTCTACTCGTAGTCGTATTTGCAGGCACAATATACGATGTACTTTTACATCGTACACTCATGCAAGACCTGTATGCTTTAAATGTTAAAGAAATATATAAATGATAGAAGTAATACTTTTTATATAAGTTTTGCATTATTTTAAATTTGAGACCTCCATCAAAAACATACAACACACGCTTCTCAGGTGTCTACTCTGTAGTTATTAATACTCAAATTCAGCTCATTACCTAGCTACTCGTTTTTATAGTATCAATATTTTTTTAATGAAAAACTGAAAGTAAATAATTAGCCACATATAAATATTCATTCATTATAAATACATTTTTATACACACTTAAAATTATTTTTATATTTTAAAAGTCAAGCTTCTTACGTAGAAACAACACACATATTTACTTACATATATATGTATATATATATATATATATATAGATATATATATTAAAGAGTATTTTAAAATAACGAGGCTATCTCTGTTCAGCAACATTCTTTATTTTACAGCGCTGCAAAAGTTGAGAAGGCGAAATTCCAAATCACTGGATTCACCATACGTTGTATTCAGTAAGCTGTCACTTTCTCATTGTATCCGTTCTATGTACTTCGCTTATGAGGTGCATATTTTTTTAATTGTTTTCTCCGTGCTGAATAAATGTATTATTCGTATCGCTGTGTATTATAGCAACCGAATCGCGATCATAAGCTACAGGCAAAATGTAATCATACAAATATATTCAGCGCCTCGGAATTTGTATTCGATAATAGCTTCTGTCGAAGTAAGTAAATGGTTTCTGAATTAACATTGTTAAACTGATGACTTTAAAAAATATTCTAACAACTCAAGAATCGAAACCCAGGTCCTGGTATGTCTGCAATTATTTGATAAACTTTTAAATTTTGGTCCTGCTCAATCAACATCATACCGATTTAGAAAAACATCAATAATATAAGGTTACCATTTGCATAGTATGATAAAATTTCTTCGCGATTTAATGTCTTCTTTAACATTTTTTATTGTATCGTATGTTTCTTCAGACGCATCAGTATCACAGAAAAAGTATAATATTCCAAGCGCATATCAAAAATTACATACTGCCACGTGCATTGCCTCCGTTTATGTGAACTGCAAGTGAAGATGTTGACTGCAATGGTAGGTGAGAGTTGATGAACGTGCCATTTACCCGTCTGCCTCCAACTAAGGCGATAGATGTTTTAAACCCGGAGGTTCCGAGGCTGAATTCATGATGGTTACCTTGGTAGAGGTCACCATGAGTGCATGTGTAATTCCAGTCTGGCAAGACATTCCACTTCGGCCACTACTCAAGAAGTGCCGTCTGTTTACTGGGTGCTACAAACTTCTTATTGTCCTCACATTTGTGAACCCCAATACAGCTGAAGTCGTATTATTTTTCGGTTAGTCTTGACATTGATACGAAGGAAGCGTCCAACTCACATGTATTATCATGCAGAAACATTTCATATGATGCCCAAATTCAAGCGCCGGTCAAGCTAACAAACTCACATTTGTATTACATTACACTGTATAAAATAAGCCTGTTTGGGCTTGAAAACATTTGTGCATTTCGCATGATGGTTTTTCTTATTTATCTTGTTCGGATAACGAGATAGTATATATTTGCCATCATTGACTTACTTAATTTTTGCTTCTTCTTTGAGGGATAACATTTGACGAAGGGCGTACAATTTTAAATCTTATTTCATTTTAGCTTTAGCTCATCCCGTTTTGTTATGTATGGAATCTATAAAAATGTATGGAAAATATTAACAATATACTTATATAGATCATTCTTTAAATTAATGGTAGTAACTGTTGCCCGGGGAGATTAAAGGAACTTTAGTTTAAAAGAAACATAGCACTGCAATGTAACACTGCCTCATATTTTGCATAGGGTTAAGAAATATTACTTAACATAATTTAGTACTGCAAAAAATGTTTGGTTATTCATGCACACCTGTTTAATATTATTTTTGAATGCTACAGTCAAAGCCACGTAACATATAAGAATAAAGTTACTAACAAAAAATTTGCATTACACACAATATTCAGGAAGTCACTGGAAATATGGACACCTTCGAGTGCTTTTCCGTTTTCTTCAACATAATGAAAAAATTATTGTTGTTTCAATAATTGTGTGGGTTAAGAATAGACGAACATAGTTGCTTTTTGGGGAGAAAATCCAGAGATAAATAAAGAAGTGAGGGAGAAAGAGAAGCTTGCTGAAATTTTTTTACGCACGTAAAGGATTACTTTGAAGCTCTTACACAGTCAGTCACAAGTGCACTTGTGGCAAGTGCATCAAGTGTACTGCGATACATAAACGTTTGTAATCGAAGCTTGAGGTAAAATGGATCCACATTCAAAAGAAAAATTTCAATCCGCAATCAAATTTGCATGCACTATACTTAACATGTGATGTGTTCGGTAAGAAACACAGTACCTATAAGCATACGAATTTGGCAATATTCACATCAACAAATGCACTGTTAGATAAACTACTGTGAAAAAAGAAATTATTTTTTATGCATAAACATATACAAAATTACTTGCCAGGAACGAATGTTATTAAATACAATTTCCGAATTCTTAACCTAATAAGTCACAATGACTTCATTTGATAACTATGAAATAACGAAATTTTCTATAAGCATTGAAGTATGGTGGCAATTGTCTTGTCCAATATTTCCCAAAGTATGGGTCGCGACCCATTGGTGGGTCGCAGACTAAAATTTGGTGGGCCCCAAAAAACCTAAGTTTATACATAAACTTATGCATGAGTTATAAATATTATAATCTAGAACCTACACACATACAATGCAACTGTAAATTAGACGTTAAATGCTACGCAGAGTACGCAGTGAATGCGACCCCCGGTGCCGCGCCGCCACCCCGCGGCCATCACTTGCACCGACCGACACATGTAAAATAAATATACAGTAATTACAATAGAGAACAGGTCAAATTAAAATAATTCAAGAACGTATAATGTTTGCGTTATTTAAAAATCCATCTCCAATATAATTAACTAAAATTATGACCACATGCTATCGACTGCAGTCATCAAAATGCTTGACCAAAAATGACATAATTTTTAATATATCTATATAAGTATATAAATTTATATATGTATATATACACATATATATATACACACACACACTAGCTATGCCCACGGCTCCGCTCGTGTGACAAAATATTTTTTTTTAGTTTTTTTTTTTTAACTTAAGTTGAATTTTACTTAGTGTTAATCTTCTACGCTCTATACATATTATAAAACTCAACGTCTCGGTGAATTAAATGGCAAAAACACTTATTACTATTTCTCTGTTATAGATAGATATATTCTACCGCAAAGTTTTTTTTTTAGGTCTTTTTATTCTACATAATTCATTACTACATGTTGTTCCATATTTAACTGTTAAGACGTGGCCATGACTGTAGGATAAAAAAATAATATTTAAAAGGTGTACATAAATAAAGAAATTTTTTAGCAGTATTCAATTATTTTACGTAATATTTCATAACTCATAGCAAAGTATGAAGCAGTGTTACATTGCAGTGCTAGGTTTCTTTTAAACTAATGTTCCTTTGATCTCTCCGGGCAACAATAACTACCATTAATTTATAAAAATGGTCTATATTTGTATATCGTAAAAAATTTCTATACTTTTTTAAAGATTCTATAAATCGCCAAAAATACGGGATGGCCTGAAGCTAAAAAGAAATCACATTTGAATTAAACGTTATCACAGAATAGAAAACAAGAAAATATTTCAATAAAAGAGTAAAAAAACTGTGAGGGAAAAAAGTTAAGAATTTTACACAACAATTCATTACAGATACAAACAAAAAGGGGATTTAAAAGGAAATAAGGACACCAAAACAAGACTTCACAACGTTTCGAAGCCTGGGATCCATCCGTTCGTCAGGTGAGACTCTAGGCATAAACACAACAGCAGTAGATTAACTCTCCTGAGTGAGTGAGTGAAGAGACTTGGGCGGCTCTTAACATCGAGGTCTTGAGAGCCAATGGTTGTGAAATGAGGTGATTATGTAGCAGCACCGGAATGAAGAAGCTGGAGAAACATGAGATTCCCAAGAAAGCCCGCCACCCAACGGCACGTTTCTGGGAGCGACCCCACCGGGAATTAAACCCGGTTTGCCTAGTTGGAAGGCGAGCAGTCTAACCACTACACCACCGCGGTTCCTACTCTCCCGAGCACACCAGTAGGAAGGAAGTGGTATGTTATTGGCGGCGGTAATAAGAGTGCCTTCTGATTTGACACAGAAGCAATCGATGGTGTCGATATATTTTAACAAAGGAGTTATGTTCTATGATGAAGGCGAAGTATGCTTTTTACCTATAGTGCTTCCGTTTTCATAACAGACTAACAAATAATTTTTTTTCCTTCAAAATTTGGCTGACTAATGACTTTTAAATGGACAACTGACGAAGCCCGATTCTTTGATTGTTTTTATGTCATATGTATGTGCTTTTGCTATTGGTAGAAATTATTGTAATAGAATCTTAACGATTTTGTCCTGGCGTGTACTATTCGTAATATTTATGTTTCTCCTGGTATTGTGTTATTTTGTTTAACACAATAGAATAGAGGATGGCCTGTTCCCTTATAAACTCACTGAAGCACTTACAAAGGTATTTCAAAAATATATTCCTGTATGCATTGTGGATCAGTTGTATGTTTCGCTTATATTAGCGGTGAAATATGAGAGAGAAAAAACGATTTTATAACGAATGCCTACATCGTAAGTTTTATTCTTGCACTCAAGTGAAAATAGGTATACAGTTCTGCTCGACATACTTGTACTTTCGTGATTAGCACGAAATATAAGCTTAAATATTTCACATACTTTCACATTCTTCGTGTAAAACGAAAAACCATTTTAAACACTAATTTTCATATAAGCGATTTAGTTGTTATTTTTATATATACATAACGTGCTCTTTAATAAATAAAGGGTAGAGGTTTATTCTGTAATTTTGTTTACGATATTCCTACCTTAAAGGTTATAATGAATAACGCCATAGTAAAATTCTAGCTGTTAAAATCTTGTGTTATTCTTATCATTATGAGAAATGAGAATTTTTATATCACTGCTTTTGGAGAAACCCATTTTGACATAATTTGTTTTAATGTTAGTTTTCGTCTTCCAGTTATCTCTTCCGGTAGGAGGAGTCGTCTTCTTCCATCCTCGTTGCAGCTCTTTAGTGTAACTAGGGACAAAAGTGGCGCTGCGGACCCATCAAGGCTAACCGTGGGTTCGCTTCCGGTTTTCGTAAGTGGGAATTCTGCCGGACGATGCCACTGGTCAGCGGGTTTCCTCGGGAATCTCCCGTATCCCTCTTCCTTGCATTCGGGCATTGCTCCATACTCACCTTGCTTCGCCTTCATAAGCTCTCAAGCCCTCATTGTTTAGAGCCTCTCCACTCCACTCCAATTAGTGCAGCCAATCGGGGTCGGGAACGCTACCTAAGAAGTGCAAGCCAAACATGCAGATCGCATGAACGAACACGTTTGGTTGCCAGAGAAGTATGTTCCCGAAGAGGTCAGAGTCACGTGGTGGAGGAAGTGAGCTTGTTTACGAGGTTCAAACATTTAGTTCAATTCGGGAAGCAAACCAAAGAATTTTGAATGCGGAAATTTGAGAACTTGGCTCTAAAATACAAACATGGAGGCTACTACATAAAACAATTAAGTTCTGTGGCATGTGTTTAGGTAACTTTGGTCCGTTTAGAGTGATCAGCAAAAGTATCGAGTTTTCAATGTCGGTAATATTGAAACTATCAGAATGTCACTCAAATAAAGTACAAAAATGTCTGTCCTTTTTACTAACAATCCTTTGGATTCTATTTCACAATTTTTTTTTTGTTACTGTGCAGCTGAAATATTGTATATTTACAAGACATTATTTAAGAAAACATACCAAATTGTTTATGAAGCTCACTGTTTATAATAAACTTGTAGACTACAAACCATCCAGCATAAGTTTTACAGATTCCATACTAAGGTTTTTGAAATTTACTCTAATGTTTTTGTACTGTAACAAAAATATCTTTGGCAGCTCGTTTCCGAAATAAATCCTGCTATGAATACATAAAACATTTACAGTACATGTATGTCAGTATCTGTATTCACAATAAGGCGTAAGAATATAGCTTTACGTAAATTAGTTTCTTATATTGTTTCATTAAGGTAACAAATTGTTGTAAACACATTTGGGAATTGTAATATTTTCAAGACTTCAAATATGTATTAATAAGAGTGTACTTTTTTGCTTCATTAAGGTAATGTGGGGTATTAGTCCGCATGGGGCAAGAGTCTTAAGACGTCGTAGTTCTTGCATTCACCGTTAGGTATCATCAATTTTCATATAGGGAATTTTAGAAACGCTTGCCAAGCTGTTGACGCGGCTGCTTGCCCTTTGCCGCAATTAATGTGAGTGCGGTCTCAACTATATGTTTGGAGTGACGATTAATGTAATTTTATTCAGTTCAAGAAGTGTCTGCAGAACTGCAGAGTATTAATGTTATCAAAGAATATGTAAATTTACGTAACGTGTACGTTATTTGCTTGTATTCATGTGAGGGTGTAATTGTTATCATGCAACTGTGAAAAGTAGTCTGCGAATTACATTTTTTTCGGTTTTTTGGGGTAAGTTTCCTATGGCAAGATTCCTTAAACACGATTCTGTGGTCTCTTGCACCACAATACCAAACATTATTATAACCTTTTAAATCTTTGTATAATTTGCGCAGAACTTATACAGTTTGATTGTCTGACAGAAATGAAAGTTAATTGCGTGTCATTTTATCAGTAAAATCAAATACCGTGTTTTACGGAAGGAAAAAAAAGATGTTTGTTAAATGAAAATTATAAGCCTAGACGTAGTATGTTGTCATAAGTTTGTTACGATAAAAGAAATGAGCAGTAATAACAATATTAATAGATATTAGTGAAATAATATACTACAAATAAAGCGTGTTTGTAAATGAATATAGAGGCAATACGCAATTTAAGATAGTTGATTTGTTTCGACTGGCTTAGGAAAAGGCAGCTACCGTTGTAACTGCCACCAAAGCCTTTCAGGCATGTATCCCAATATTTTTTCTGAATTAAGCTTTTTTTACATCTGAAATATCTGGCATGCGTCTCCCAAATATAAATAACAATCAATCGCTCCTGTTGGTGATAGTACTAATAATATGAGTGCAGANATTTTTTCTGAATTAAGCTTTTTTTACATCTGAAATATCTGGCATGCGTCTCCCAAATATAAATAACAATCAATCGTCTCCTGTTGGTGATAGTACTAATAATATGAGTGCATAAATACAGCTTCCTTCTAATGCACTGAACATTTCAAAGTTGGAGGAAACCACTGTCACAAACGTTCCCTTTAGTGCTACTGAAAGTGGCTGTGAATATGTTTGTGAATAGTTTGTAACATGTAGCTCATCTGACGTCTCCTCCAGTGTCCACCTCTGTAAAGAGTTCTGTTTTGCGAAAAAATGGCACTTCCCAAATGCTAGTCATCCACAAAAGAGACGCAAAAATCGAAAACGGTTTAAAATACTCACATTGTCGTCAAATTCTAAAATGCTATCATTACAAATTGAATTTAAAAAACAAGGAATTAAATTAGAGTAAATGACCGTAACATCAAAATCAGTTAGCTTGAAGACCAGAGGCGTTGAAGCAGAACGAAAATTGACTTTATATGGCGAGAAAGGCATTGCAAGCTCTGGTAAGGTGAACTATTTCTGTGGCAGATGTAGTGTAATGTAGGAAGAGCCTCTGTCTGTGGACTGGATAATGTGCAACGAATGCAGATCATGGTGGGAGAAACCCTGTACTGATTATTAGGGAAAGGGCGTTTTTAAATGTAATAGATGCCAATAGGACTCTTACACTACTGTAATAGAATTCTTGCCGCACATGTGGGGCAAGTTTTCTTATGTGCTTCCATGTGTTCTATTTGTATTATGCATTCTAACAAAATAAATAAGATGTTGGTTTTTGTATATGACCGTAAACAAGGCATTGCCGAAGCATATAAACTTCGCTTTATGTGTCATACATCATTGCAACAGACACAATCGACTACTGTTTTCTTAAGTGCGGTCTCTTGCTCCACATAACCCTGCAAATAAAACTGGCAAAAGTTTAAAGTGCAACTAGAATAACAACTGCTTTTTTTCCTCGATAAAAAAACTCGTTTTTTTTTGTGTAGCTATTCATAAAATAAAATGGAGGAATTATATTTTGAAATAGTTTCCTGTGTTCATCGCAGGCCTGTAGTAAAAAAAATTTATTTGACACAAACATTTATAAAAGATCGAGTTAATAATTCAAAAGTAAAGGAAACTTAAATAAATTAAATGCAACTATCCGTGAAAGTATTCACCCTTACGCCTATGTGAAATTGTGTTAGCCACTGTTAATCCAGATGACAATAAAAAATCTTAGTTTTCCGTGCGACGTGCAGTGAATACTATGAGTAGTGCAAATGAGTATTGCCCAAAAAGTTGAGAGACTGGCTGATGAAACTCGGACGTTCGCAGTAGCAAATGGCCGAGGTCGCACTGAAGCTAAGCCGACCTTCTGGCGCTCGGTAAATCCCCTGTCTGCCGCATTCACAGTATGTCTCCGTGGATTAGCTGCCCCCTCCCTCCTCCCCCACTCATTAGACCATCCGCCCTTTCGGTCGCTTCCCCTTTGTCATCTGCAACAAAGACAAAGTTGTAACACTACCGTAATTGTCTAGTCTTTTCTGCAAATGCAGAAACGCCCTGTGGAAATTCTGCGATGTAATACTGAAGAAATTTTATGTCGTCTCTCAGTTCTTGTACCGACTAAACGTATGTGCTAAGTGTATTTTTATTCCCTTATACATATTTAGAATATTATTTTTAAAATCTGTAAAATGTAAATAAACTTTTATTAATGCCTCACAATAACAGAAGATTTTGAGAAACGTGTATTATTCTGTATCTGAATTAAATGTGTAGTCCAAGCGCCGAAAGTGATCTTATTTAGAACTGAAATAAAGTAGAATAAAAAAATTATTAAAAATATTTATAAACGTCATTGTTAATTTTTATATTTTACAGCCAGAGTTATATTTATGGTGGTCTTGCTTGATAAAGGCTTTTCTTGCAAAATATGTTTTCCAAATTATCCGGAATGAAAATACGCTTACATTTTTTATTAAAAATATACTTGTTAATTTATTGGCAACATTCAAATTAATTAGTTCCAGTACAATATTTTACGCTTTTACAAAATATCTTCATTTTAACAACTAAAGTCGTACTTTTCTGACAATTTTTGTAGTACGTGTACTACTATTTTATTAGTTCTGCATATTGCATAGTATGTGCAATGCACCATTAGAGGACACTGTCATTCAGACACAACAAAATGAATATTCATGGAATATTGAAAAGCTCTGAAAAAGGGAATTAATTATCTAGATTGTGATTGGCATTCTGCTCTCACAAAAACGGTAAGAAACCCTGGCAAATATCACTTCGAATTCAAGCCATGTAAAAGTCTCACCACAAAAATAAAAGGTGCCACAGGAGTAACAGTCCAAGATGAGCTGGCATGTTTGGGCAAGGGAAATCATCTGCCGTTTCATATTCGGCCTTCAGGTAGTTCTAGTGAATGCTTGTGAAACATAAGGCAATAAATTATGTCATCACACTTATTCAAAAACACTTTCAAAAATCACAAATATAGTTTTTACAGCGACTATATTGTATTGCAACAAAAATACACCATAACGTTTAACATCTCGATGGTGGAAATATTTGAGAGTTCTTAGATGAAAAAATTATTTGGCTGTTGCAACTAAAGAAAACTCCACGTTTCGGTTATTGTAAAATTTTAAGGTTTTTTATTGTTGTTGTTTAACCACGTGGACTTAAAAGAGAGTGACAAGAATATAGACTGCATAACTTAGTTTTATAATTAGTGTTTTAACTTCATCGCACTTCTAAAATCTCGTAAATACGTTTCAGGAAATTGTACTTCAGACCAGAATAGCTTCAGTACAAAAAAATACGAATATTTATTACTATAAAATTATAGCAACATAACGCAGAGTATACTTAAAACGTTTAAACAGCGTGTTGGAATTAATGCACAAATTTCATAGGGGAAATTGGACTACAAAATATTCACGGTAAACTAAGAGCTTTTGATATAAATTTGTGAGAAAAATTGCTTCACCTAATAACATGTATTTTAACGATCATATTACCTGGTGTGCTCCCATTTAAGTTTGCAACAAAATATGAAAAATATTTTCCCCGTATTTTAAAGTCAAATTATCGGCGTAAATTTTATCAGATCTTCGGCACGGCTTTAAAAAGTGCTAAGTTAAATGTTAAAAGTTGGTAATAAGGCTTAAGAAGTCACCAGACTTAATATAAGCTTGATATAAGTACTGTTATAATTAGTGTGATATTCGTGTTTTTTAAAACTTGCTAAAATATATTAAATATTGTTTTAGAAACGTCGATAGTAAAAACCGCACTGCAACTACATTTACAATGCACCATTTTTGATGACATATAAATCCTCAGCTTGACTCGTCCAGGCTACAAAATCAAAATATGTTGTATTCAATCAATTTCTGTGTTTTTAAAGGAATACATTGTCTTCCAACTTGTTAATCATTTATAAAATTAATGCATATATTTCTCTGAATAGATAACAAAAATACCTAATTAAATAATATATTTGTTTGGAATGGAAGGGCAGACTTTTGTGTTTCCTGAAGAATGACACAACAGCATTTGGAATTGGCTAAATCAACTGTGAACATTATAAATTTTAACAATTTTTCTAGTCATAATACTTCGCGAACAATACAATTTAAACTCATGTTCTTATACTTGAACTTAAGTTAATATAAATGTGTTCCGCACGGAAGTCGTACAATTTCTTACCAGTACTACACGACAATTTTCGTTTTGATTAAAATTCATGATAATATGATAAACTTAAAAGTATTACCACGATTAATCCATAGAGTTCAAATATATAGAACAATTGAGAAAACAATAACAAGTATCACCAAAAAACCGATTTGCATCTACCCCAAATAAAATGTTAANCGTACAATTTCTTACCAGTACTACACGACAATTTTCGTTTTGATTAAAATTCATGATAATATGATAAACTTAAAAGCATTACCACGATTAATCCATAGAGTTCAAATATATAGAACAATTGAGAAAACAATAACAAGTATCACCAAAAAACCGATTTGCATCTACCCCAAATAAAATGTTAACATGTTTTACTGAATATCGCGGAAGTTGTACCGCTGCAGGTTTATTACTAAATATATCTCGTACTCTTCAAAGTCAATTCAAATAAACAGCGGCTTGCGCCTTTGAAGTCTGTACTGAATTGCTTTTTATTGTGAATATTACGAAAAGTATTTACAAGAGAACAATAATGTAATAATTGTGTGTGAAGTAAAAAAAATATGCAACAATTGGCAAACCTTTTATTTTAACAAAATTATTATATGTAAATGCTTAGGTTTGTTAATCATACGTCTATTTCGTTTTGAAATCGTCAACGTGGCAGGATATTTGTTTTTGGAATTAGACGCCAAAGTCAAAATATGGGAAACAACTAGGCTTTGTCATATTTGGTCTTAAAACATTTCGTTTTTGATTAAATTTGCGCAAAGTTAAATCGAAGTGTAAAGAATAGAATATGACAACATGTATTACTCGAAGAATTATAGTACCATAAAACAGGTGCGAATATAATCCACCTGCACAAGTAAACTTTAGTGATTAGAGTTCTTGAATTGTTGTTATAAACACTTATTATATTCTAGAGCTATTTTGCTAACTTCAAAGGATTTTCCATTGGCTCCATCTTGAAAAACATATAACTTCTTTAAGCAAGATTACTTAGTATTTTGGTATACTGCATGTATTAGCACGTAGTTTAAATTAGTAAGTCACGCCTTGTACAACGCCATACACGAAATATCGAAATGAACTTGCTGTTAAAGAGCTTAGTAATTTCAGTCACCTTGTGAACTTCTGAAATATGGGGATATAGTTGTACACAAAACGCTATGCAAGTATGTCGAATAACTGAAAGATGTCGACAAAATCTCAAAATTGTAACTGCCGCGATCACAATACCATCTCGGTGGAAGACGAAGTGCGATGCTGGTAGTGAATGGCGTGTCAAAATTGCAGATGATGAAAGTGGGTGTTTGACATGTCAGTTGGGTCAGATATTCGTGTCCATCTGTGAAGCCAATCTCGCATTGTTGAATCCCAGGCAGATATCTCGCTTTTTCGCAGTATATTTTGATATAATACCACATTTCACAGTTATGAACATACTCAATAACCACTTAACTATTCATTTTGGCAGCCACTTTTATAAGAAACCATTTCTGACGTGATTACACGGGATTCGCTCACTCAGAAAATTATGTCAACTCGAAAAGTTTTAATTGGTTTCTGCCATTTTCATACTGTATGGACTACAAGAATAGGGCTCATCATGTTATTGCCTACTCCTGAGTCACTAANGGTTTCTGCCATTTTCATACTGTATGGACTACAAGAATAGGGCTCATCATGTTATTGCCTACTCCTGAGTCACTAATTGACATAATTGTTCTATCCGTTCGGTTAATTATAACCATTTAAATGACACTTCTCAGTTTAACATGTTTCTATGATCTGGCTTCAAAGTGCAAAATTTGCGTGATGGATTCATTTGTAATAACCGTAATACGAAAAGCATGAATTCTTTGAAGAAACAAATAATGGGATAACATCTTCATTCACTTTCTTACAAGAGTTTCCAAACTCGACCATGACAACACGTCAGTAAAATACTTATCATCTTTGTATCCTTCCTCTCGTTTACATCAGGTATTTAAACTCATGCGCAAAAAATTAGGATAGCAGGGAAACGAAATGCAAAGGCAGACAGATACATCTGGAAGTTAAAAAAATTACACTTCTTTTATATGCAGACCACAACACGGCGTTGTCAACACGATCAAATATAGACAGTGCATAGCGCTACAGAAGGCTGGAGTACGATCCGGAAGTACGAAAATGTAATTAGATCCTTAAGCAGTATACGTTCAAGCAACAACACGCTACGAGAAGACAACTATTTGGCCATACTTGTCAGAATACGCAGAATACGTCCTACTCATAGAGCTGATATCAATAACGTAAATAAGTATTTACAAGTAAACGGTATATGGATGCTCGTTTAAAGTGGAACTGTACAGTATGTCCAGAGGACTGAACGGTGCAGCCCATTGAACACTGCACCCATAACAGCCCGGTTGGCGTATTACGGGGAACATTGTACGTGGATCAATGAACACTTGTGATGTACCCTGCATGTGAATGAGTAAAATTCAGTTTTTGCAGCTATTTTCCACAGATTTACTTAAAAGATGAATGGAGAAAAGGCTTAGTCAAACAATTAGCACTGAATATGACTATAATGGTCGCATTTTGGTGCAGGGAAACATCGTTTTGGTATTTTGGGCTCATGTTTTCTGCATGACGTAAGCATTTTTAACAGCCAAGCAGAAGAGAGGGGTAGTGAGTGCATATTTCCTTCTTATAGATGTGACAGTGTCCGTGGAATCATTCATTTTTGTGGGCTGACCAGGTTCCTTGACGTGTAACCTTTCAAGAAGAGCTGGGACACACTTTGTTGGCGTACTGCATGGCGTCAAGTAACCATTTAGAGACATCGGATATATTTAATGTGAAATGGGAGTAAGAATTGCGCTACAGTTTGGCTCTCAGCATTGCACCTTTTGTATGACGTGCGTAGCTCTCCAGGTTTATCATAACTTAATTTGACCTTGCACTACAACTCAATGGTCGCGTCGGACTTTGTGTATTATGGCATTGCTGGAAAGACATCTGAGTGCACGTCGAACAAGAACTTGTTACGAGTTTCTTTCGCATTTGCTACTGATAAACTTAACAACACTATTTCAGTTATTTGATAATAATATCAGTCAAAAAGCACGAAGATGTTCAATAGCTGAATATTGTACGAGAGTGGTACATTTGTGTCCGCTTACCACTGTAAAACTTTCTCTCTCTAGTACATCGGTGTGACTACGCTTATTGTGAAACACATTTANTTGTGTCCGCTTACCACTGTAAAACTTTCTCTCTCTAGTACATCGGTGTGACTACGCTTATTGTGAAACACATTTATATGTTTTTACGGTATCTGTTTATCTGCTATAATATTCGGTAATACGTTTGCTTTTGACCGGTTGCATGTAGTATCGTTATTATATTAGAGGAGATAACGACCGTTACTAATATGATTGTATTCCGNGCTTTTGACCGGTTGCATGTAGTATCGTTATTATATTAGAGGAGATAACGACCGTTACTAATATGATTGTATTCCGAGAAGGAAATTTATCACTTTTAATATATTCAGTAATGAGGAACAAAAATATGTTTATCTTCTGAATATGGCTATACTCTAAGGGCCAATGAAGTTAATTTGAGGAAGTTGGTGACTCCAAAAACAAATTGGCCTGTTCCCATTTGATCTTGTGCTCTTCGTTTCGTTCCAACTAAGACTCTGGCAGCGTGGAGCCTAGGGTGAGACAGAAAAAATTACGGATTACGCATGTTTTCACAAAGCGTGTTTCTACTCTGAAATCATTTCCAAAAATTTTTAGATATAAATTAGAAAACTTGTACAGAAACTATTCTCAGAAATACACTAACTCCATTTTACAAAAAAAAAACCTACATTTTAACATTACTTTTTTTTAAAAATATTTGTGAAATTGTTTGCCTTGCAGCAATTTCATTGAAATATTATATTCTAGTTTAGGTCCAAAGGTGTACTTGCTGGGCTCTTATTTCGAATTTTTTCAAAAATATTTATTAAAAGTAGCTGGTATTCGGTAACATTTTTTACCACATTCCAAAATTTAATTTTTCTTGTCTATCTGTCATTCCTTATACACAGAAGCTGTGGACGTTGTATTTAGCATACCTACCTTCCACAAAATTTATTCTCTCCGGCCTGTACCCTTCTCGTGCCATTTGCACTCATTTTATTCCCCACCCATTCTCTAACTTTTTTCATGCCTGGTATTAACAGTCCTGTCTACATAATTCACATTTTACATATTCTTTTCCGCCCATAAAATCTTTGCCCATGTAACACCTCTCCGCACTGAAAAGTTAACTGCCAAATGTTACTTGACAATTAAATATAATTGTGGAATTGTAAATTATCTTCCTTTGGGCAGTAGATTTGAATTTATCTTAAGTATATGTGTATTTATAGGTCCTTCTCAAACTTTCCCTCTTCACATTGCCACAAGCATGCGAGCTGTTCCAAAAAATTTATATAATTGTACATGAATTTCACCTATCTGCTGCCCTGTCTGATCTTAAATAATTATATTTCTTTTGCTATTATCATGCTATTAACTTTTTTTAACATTCTTTGTAATTTTTTACCATATAAAGCTAAAATTTTCATATTTTTTAAATTTAAATATTTACATAGGACTCTTTTATTTCCAAGCTTAATGTACACTCACCTCTCACCTCGTACACACTCCGTTGTCAACATGCCTTTAAGTTTCCCTTATCGATTAACTAATTATATTCAATTACGGGTTTTGTACCTGATTATACTGCTCCTCCGTTAACACCGACAATTGTTAACGTCCTTCACTGTCTCCATTTTTACATATCGTTTTCAATAGATTTTCTTTAGCCTACAAGCTTCACAACTGCCATATAACTCCCCGTAATTGATTTATTCCAATTGAATTACTATATATACTTCTCTCACCTTGCTTAACATTAGCATATTTTCACTTCTGGAATCGATTATTCTATTAAGCTATGGGGTTCGTACTTGGCATGTACTCCAACATAAATGATAGCTTCCGTTCCAGGACGACTCTACCTCATTTCCGATTCCACAAAAATTTATATTATCCCGTTTGCACCGAGTTCAGTTTCCTTACAGGAAACATTTCCCAACTTTCGAAAAGTCTCGACATGTAATTAGAGAACTGTTTGTATGAACATTAATTGGCTAACTTTCGTGACCTTGTGTCCTAACCCACGGTGTTCCAAAAACCCATCACATACTACTCTAAAGAAGGTTACAAATGCCTTAGTCCACTGGTGTGCAAGAAACATGATGTTTGGCAACGCAATCCACAAACTCCAGATATAATTTATTTGTACCAATAGTAACACAAATNTGCAAGAAACATGATGTTTGGCAACGCAATCCACAAACTCCAGATATAATTTATTTGTACCAATAGTAACACAAATGCCTTACACTCATATCCAGAATCGTATTTTTATATAAAATAACCGTGTTCAATGTTGCTGCGTACAGCACCTGCAGATCAAGCGTATAGGATAAGTTGCATAGGAAGTGGGATAGCCACGTATCTTGTGTAATAATTTTGTGTCATACACCTACGACCTATGCAAATTGTCATACAAAAATGATCGCACCGCCTTGTTTTCCAGGCGCTGTACGCCGCTAATATAATTTAATTATTTGGTATAAACATACTTTACCGGATATGTGTTTTTATGTATTTTGTGCTACTATTGGTCGAAAGAAACTACGTCTGGGAGATTGGGCCATCAGTTTCTGAACATCCGATATATATTATAGGCCGTCAAGCTATTGAACAGGAAATGCAAACTGTCATCAGTTTATCTTTTTTATATAATATCGTGATATACATCATTAATGACTACGTCTTAGTTTTCTGAAACCCGGTTAAAGTTCTGCTTACAGAACATCCCTCCGCATCATGCAAACTAAAATAAGAAAATTGCACCAGAGGGCCAACGCAAGGCATTATTGTGCATTCAGTGTACGAATATTCTGCATAAGAACCATTTCTTACTAGGTATTACCAACACACATATTTTCACTCATATTTTAGACTAATTAATTATAAATTAAGTATAATAATTTATAAAAGAAGATGTAAGAAAACATTTAATTTAACCACAAATGAGGTACTTATTTGTTAACAGAAGTGTAAAACGCTTGTGACACATTGTATTTTGGAAACAACCAATCACATAACTAAATTGGTGATTTTTCAAAGGTTTGATTCAAAAGTGTGAATAAACCGCGAACAGATTATAGAAAATGTTTAGCTTTATTGTAGTGTGTAGCGATGTAAAATCCGTCTCGAGGAGACCCCCTGGAAACCGTGTTATAATCTCAAAGAGGCAGAGTTTATTTCGAACCCCCCGGAAGGTTTGGAAGAGGAGAAGGGGGGGGGGGGTGATCTCCAAGTGGTAAACGGCGTGGCATGTGGGAGATATTCCGCGTTGTCGTAAAGCCGAAAGTGTTTCCCCCTAACCCCTTGGCTCCTGCACCGGTAACTCCGGAGTGTCGGTGTCTCGGCGCCCGGTTTACGCGCAGTAAAAGCTGCCGCGGGAAGCACCCCAAGCAGCGAGCTGTGGTCTTGCCCAGTCGCCCGCCGGAGTTGCTTTGTATGTGCAGCGTCGCGGACACCTACGCCACACACAAACACACGTGGCGGACGAGGACGTGCAGTCTCCGGAGAGCACGGCCTGCTATTCGCGGACGGGTCGCGCACGTGTGGCACACCACGGCAGAGCCTCCCTGTACAGGCTGTTCACTGTAAAGTGAGAACTTTTGAAGCAGTAGTTAGTTTTCCCGCCCGGCAGTTTTTTATCCTTTAAATGCCTTTTTAAATAAACATTGCCGTGTAAGTTATAAACACAGTGTATTTATTCCACCGCACCCAAAAGTTAACGTCTGGGACTAAAATAAAATATTTTATTGACTATTATTCCAGTTGAGAGGACTTTAGAAAGTGCTCACCTTACCGTAAATATACTATAGAAACCTGTAAACGCCTCAAGGTCAAGTCCGGCTTTAATAATATGTAGTCTGGACATATTTTCGGTACATTCGTCGTTCGCGCGTATCCGCGCATCTCAGTATACAAATATCTTGGGAAAACGCCTTTTTGCTAGAAAAGAAAAGGAAAAATTTTCTTCGCCTGTACAGTATAGTTTTTATATTATTAAGTTTATTCTAAAACAGAAAATTTATGAAAATGGTTACAAACAGCATTTTTTATAGCTTTCTTGAGCAGTTACCTTAATAGGTATGAGAAAAATAAAACTGTAGGACGTAGTTTAATCTACGGGCTTTCATCAGGCGCAATAAAATCTCTCTGTTACAGATCTCATTTGCAGAGGAAAACGTAACAGCAGAAGCACTGTACGCAGGTTCGGCGCGTTGTGCGTAAGAGCGACGGGGCGCTCTTCGCGCGTGCTATTGTCACCCGTATCGTTGGCCTCGAAAGCGAAAAAAAAAAAAATAATAAATGAATATCGCGGCCATGTACTCTTGAGGAAGCATGGTGACGACGATGGGAAATACCATCAGCAAGCTTCGCGAATTTTAAGAGGTGAAAATATGGTTTTAATACGGCATTTTCGCTGTAGTTTAAAACATTGGTTTAGGGAAGAATAGCCATCTTAAACAAAGGGCTAATTATTCCTGATTTTAATTTTTAATTATTATAATCACCTACGACAAATAGGGAGGACCCTAAGTAAACAGAGACAAAACAGTCACTTAATCCGCGAACTCCAGCCACACTTGCCAGGAAAATGGCGTCACTGGCCAGCGACACGCTGGAACGCCGTTCCCCAATCAGCGCCTGGTAACCGGCTTGCCAGCCGGCAGCCAAGACAATAAAAAACATTACGCAGCAGCTAATCAGACCCGAGATCCGTTTCCATAGCCTCACGCGGCCAATCAGAGAACGAGTCCGTACTTATCAAAAGAAACGCCACTTAATTTTGCCTCTGTACTTGCCTATTCAGTGACTAGGGAGTAGGTCGTGGTAAGTTTCCTTATGGGAGAGTTTGGCATAGTAAAAATTTCCGCCGCTTGGTAAGCAGTGTTCCAAAGAGGTCAGTTTGAATTAAAATTTTCAGCTACGTGAATAATAAATGTGAAAGATTTTACTTAGTTACGTAGTTATTTAATTTTTGATTTTTGATTATTTTAATAATTAATTTTTTAACGTAAAAAATTGAGAAAGTCCGGAAACATGCCACACTAGAGCTTACCTTTGGCCAAAAATTTTCTTGCCAAATTAAAAGCACTGAGCTTCCCAATTTGAGTATAAAAAGCATTAGCGGTGGTCATGCCGAATCTTTGGCATTGTTGTTTTGTTGGTCTGAAGAGGGATGGGAGGGATTTTGGAAGAATATTCCACGTTACAGTCTATAGGATATTCACGGTAAAGTGAGCACTTTGGACATCCCTCTCATTTGGAAATTTTTTAAACGTCTGATGCTTAAAAGAAATATATACGTCACATATATTCCATATTAGCATCAGACGTTGACTTCTGAGTGTGATGAAACATTCATACTGTTTATTACTTACATTACTATATATATTTTAAAAAGGTGGTTTTCAAGGAAAAAAAATGGCTGAAATAAAAAAGTAACTAGGGCATTATAAGAGCACACTTTACCGCGAACAGCATATACAAACATTCGAGCCATACGAGGAAGTGTTGTTTGTGGGGAGCAAGGCCTGTATTCGCGAACGCGTCACGCACGTGTACCTTTCAGTGTGAGGAGGTGAGTTTCAAAGTCGCAACGTTTTAGAGTCCATGGCACATAAATTATCCTCAAGAAATTCAATTGAATCTCACAGGATTTTGTAGGCACACGTCACAAAACCAAAATATGACACAGTCATAAATAATGATGTTTGTAAACATTTGTATGCGAGTTTTCCCATATTGGTGTATTTACTTTGAACACGTAAAAAAAATATAAATATTTATTACAACAGAAATATCTCGACAGAAATACATTACTAAGGTAAAATATTTCATCACAAATTTACTAAAAACTGTTACGTAGGTATGTTTATTTTTCTACATTCGCTTCCGTTTACTCAATAACGGTCTCTTAAACACAGTTACTTCTGCTTTTTTACTTCACACGCTCTTTTTTACGTCACGCTTTAGTAGGCTAAAAACGATACCGCTTCTCTTAAATAAAGCTCTCCACACAACTGGCGTGCGATGATATAGTGATAACTGTAGCTGTATAGATGTCGTAGCGGTATACAGCATTTTACTTCTCGGGTACACACACCAAGGCGGCAAACGAGTCCGTACGATACGACGCGTGATGAACTGTTAAAAATGAACATCCGGAATTAATTCTAGAGAAATGAAAACTAATTGGAAAACGAATATATAGCGGGAATTGTATAAAGGTTGTCACATTTATCTTGACCACATAATAACTTCGTACCTGGGTGCCAAATGAAAATGTGTTTCATACAAAAATTGTGTAATGGGAATGGTGAAATAATACTACTTGGGAGGCAGGCTTACGTCATTATTTATTAGTGAGATACGAATATAAACATAATTTGTATAAATAGCACCATGTAACTATTGGTTAAAAGTTCAATGAAGGTCGTCAAGTCTTATTTAACCATGTATAACAATGTACACATTCATAATATAAACATTAAATACGACACAAAAAGTGAATTCTCTGCTGCCCGTTTGCAGTACTATCCATATGGGTACTACGAGTGGTAGAACATTCACATTAGATGTTCAAAGTGGTGACCATTAACAGCGATACACAAGATCAATCGTTGGATGAATGAAAAAATTACAACACTGATTCCTTTAGAGTTGCCTGCTGAAGAGCATTACAACAACGCACAATACGTTTCTGCATGTTCTCTAGATTGTGGGAATATCTTGATAGACAGAGCCTTTGAGGTTACACCAAATATAAATGTCCGGAGGGTTAAGGTCAGGAGACCGAGCAGGCCACTGAACTGCTACTCCATGACCGATTCACCTACCTACCAGAACACGGCGTGCGTACACGCCATTATGTGCTGGGCGTCCATCGTGTTGGTACAACATCATCTCCTCCAGAATACCAGGGAGAATTGTTTGTATTAAGGTGACATCCTCCCTGCTGTTTCGGTTACCATTTATGAAATAACGCCCTAACAACATATTGCCAACTAGGCACACCAGACGTTAACTCTCCATTGACGGTGATGTTCCACCTGTCGAAGCCATCGTTGGTTCTCGACGGCCCAATAATGCATGTTCCTCGTATTCACTTGGCCTCTGTTGGAGAACGACGATTCATTGATAAAAAAAACATCCGAAAAAAGTTCGGGTTGGCGATAATTTGATGCTGTGTCCATTGACAGATCTCTACGCGATTCTGGAAATCATTCGCGTGCAATTCTTGGTGTAAGTGTACATGATACAGATGGAACGTATGACGCTTAAGAATGCGATGTGCACTGGTTTTCAGAATGCCAATTTCTGCTTTAAGTTGATATGTGGTGACGTGTGGATTAACTGGTACAGCAGCGAGAACAAAAACTTCGGCAGCTTTATCTGTGCGAGTTCTACTACGAATGCAATGCTGTGGGTTAAAATTGCCCGTTTCACAAAGCTTCACGACGAGACGGGAAAACATCCGTCTCGACGGTGGGGTCTTGTCAGGGTATCGCTCTCTGTAGAGTTGCTCCGCCTGACTAGCATTACGCCGACCTTAAACAGAATGAACGACGAGTGAGCAAACCAAGCGTTTGATAATGGCGATACCACAACTGTGTGTGTGTTTCATTACAACTAAACTCAATGTAATACGCTGTACCGTAAAATAATACGAACACATTCATCTGCTAAGTTACGTTCTCCATAGATGAGCAGTACTTCTACCTTCTCGTTGTTGGAGTACATTTCCGTTACGACAACTCTCACCTTGTAATGAACTGTATTTGACTGCACGCGGGTAGTCGCCACGTCATGTGTGTTCCTTTGTTTCCTCTAAGCGTAACCCCTGTGGAATAGCGTACACAACTCTGGGTACCTCCACTGTTTCCATCACCTTTACATCAAATGCAGAGCGTCAACATCATACTGTACTCTACCATGCAGTGCAATCGTGCCACAAGGCATCGCATAACTGGTCTTCATAAACATTTATGAGCCCTAATGTCTGTGGCGGTTTTTAACGATTAGTTTTTTAGACTGAAACATTGCATACATTTTTGAATAGGTCTTGAGGTCTTGACGAGTTTCAATGAACTTTTGATGAATAGATACATGATGCAATTTAAAAAAATGACGTTTGTACTCGTATCTCACTAATAAATAATGCTATAAGGGCTGACTCCACAGCTGTATTATTTCTCCCTTCCAGTTATACAACATATTTGTGAAACTATTTTCTCACTTGGAACGCCGTTATGGAGTTATTGTGGGTAGTCCAGTTAAATGAGTCATCCTGTATTTTAATTACATTAATCGCTCTGTTCGCCTTAGATTTATTATCTGAATTTTATTTTATTTACGATACCTTTCGTCCAAAGTTCAGGCAAGAGGAAGCTTGTAATGTAAACAGCATCATGTATACTATTTAAAACAAAGAAAACCTTCAGACATGTAAAAAAGTGAATACTATATGTCTATAACTCGCTGCCAAATACACACTTTTAGGCTTTGTAGCTATATGTGACCTATATAGCCATGAGCAGACGTCATGCTATAGCCATTGGTATTATTATTTCACTGTACATAAACATGTAAACCATCGTGGTGGAAACTTACTATCTCTAAGATAATCTGGGATGGTATTTTGCTGTTTCTTTATAGTAGCTGCGTATTTCCGCTATCGGTGCAGTAGAGTACTCCGAAAATACGTTCTATTTATATTATTCAGTCATCACGGTTCAAAAAATATCGATACTCATACAAAGAGAAAAGATGAAAATGTTCTCACTTTTTGTCGACTCCTAGTGAGGATGCACGCAACACTCATAAAAAGATATTATTAAAAGAAAGTTTATTTCATTGAGCTACCATGTAATCTCAAACATGTTAAAATCTACGTAGAACGTAATATTATTTGCGACTTTTGTAGGCGAATCTATTTTGATTCAGCGATGCTAGCTAAGTTTTTTCCTAGACTAGAAAGATAAGCGCCCCTGAAGTACAAAGGGATACTCGAACATAATTAATCCAAACGAAGACAAAGTGGAATTAAGAATTCATAATTTTAATAAAAACAAAGACATTTGATTATTACTTAAAGAATAAATTTTGCTTTGAGTTCTAATGCAAAGTGAGGAATTTTGGAAGAAAAAAGTCTGGTTATTGATAAATAAATTTTACTGTGTTTATTTGGATTAAGAAAACTATGAACTTATTTAATGGAACAAGATGCGCACAAAAAAGGTTTTGTCTTCGGTACAGGACTCTTGTTGGAAAGCACCGCAATCGTTTGTTGTATAGCGAACTCCCAATTAAACTGATTGTAACTGGAATGATAATTAATCATCACAGTGTTATTACATCTAACTCCTACAAGCACACCTACACGAAATAATTTTACTATGTCCGGGAAATTAGGTTCATGAAAATTTCTGTCAAGTATCTGTGAACTCTGTGTCATAATTATTTAAGCAAAGTGTGAAATGTTGAAAGTATCATTCGTATCTCCATCTGCATAACTAATATTGTTCCAAAATAAGTAATTCTTCCATGATATTGCCGATATTTCCCACCTGTGGGTCAACGGGTCCTCATTTGGAGTTATATGGCACAGACTATAAGGTGCCTTGAATGTTGAAGGAATATAAAACAATGCGTCATTGCATCTTGGTTTTTAACAGGTTTATCTGCCCGGGAATTTATTCATACCTTCCCGGAACTTTTCCTGGAGTTTATACATACTTACCCGGCACCTTGTGCCGAGAATCTACTCATACCTTTCGACCCTGCGAGTTCTTGTCCTGAAGGACTGATTACAATGTTCTTGCTAATATTTTGGTTGCTGTGGGGGCGTAAGTGGCAGGACATGTCCCTGAGTGACGCCGTTGGTACTTATCTGTGTTCTGCTTTTTGGTGCTGTTCCTGCGGCAGTAACTTGTGTTCAGGTGAGCTGGGTGGCCCTTGTAACAGGCCCTTATACTGGCTGTTGTTGGCATGCTGTACTCGGCTTGCTTCTTCCCTCGGCTCTACTGACTGTCTCCCTCGTCCCGGCGAGGGATCCCTGGTGGGCGCCCACCCCGGCTCTCGGCGCAGGGTTGCACTGGAGTACTCCAACTCACTCGACGTGGTGCTCCTCGTTGAAGTTCACCACTCGACTATGCCTTCTCGCTAACTGTCTGACGGGTGACTGATTGACTTGACTGACTGACTAACAGACTGACTCACTACCCGGTGTGATGATACTACTCGTCCGACATAACTATGGTAACTATAACTGATTCTGCAGGGGCCCGAACCCCGGGTTTCGCGTCCCGATATGGCTTACCGCTAAATGTTGTGATTCTCGCCCGGCTGACTTCCACAATCTGGCTACCGATCCTGACTACCTGCGCATCCCAGTGTGGCGGTACCGAACGCCGCCCCACCTGCCGCTCATTGCTTCCCAGCGATGGGGTTTCATTGACTGACTATCTCTGCAAACTGATGCAGCCTGGGCCCGAACCCCGGGCATTGGTGAACTATAGCACTGACTTCCTCTCTCAGCTCGCGATTATATCTGACTGCTGACTGCTCTCCGAAAGGATTGGTTCAACTGATCCTCCTGGCATGGAGTATCGCAGCCTCCGACTGCCCCGATATGACTGACCCCACCATTGTCTCAAAAAATTGCTTTTAAACTATCTTAGTGCCCTCCCTAGGTTCCTACACATGCCTATCTTGTTGGGAGGGAGGGGTGGTGGGAGGACGGTGCAGAACATGGAACACTTAATACACGCGCCCTGGTTCTTGATGGTTGGCGAGGAAGGGGGTGGTGTTGGCCAGTTGCCCCTGCCATATTCTGTCAGCTTATTCTCAGTGCATATCACCCTTTCAGCACGTGTTTTAATATCTCTCATAGGCGGAAGTCACCCGAAAATCTCGTCATTTCTTAGGTGTGTACAATTTTCATAAGGCTTGGTAGGGGGTGGGGGAGAGGCCCATGGACGGAAGTGCTACCCCAATAAGGCTTGACCTCGAAATTGCGTTAATGGGTAGCACGTGTCGTCCGGGAGGCCCTACTCTGGTTTAAGCTGGCAGTGTAGGAGTAGGGGTGTGAGGGTTGTGACAGTACCACTTCTAACACTTCCTATATGCGTTACGCATCAATATATGCGAATCAATTTTATGATTGAAATAAGTGCCTACATTAATTTTATCACCTGAAAATAAGGTTTTTATTTTTACTTTACTCTATGTGTGTTATCATATAATTTAACAAATAGTTATGTGAAATAACATTGTGAATAGTTTTCAAAATTGTTAAAAACCTATTTTCTATATAAGCGCAGAGTGCTCTCCACATTTATCAGCAGANTTGTGAATAGTTTTCAAAATTGTTAAAAACCTATTTTCTATATAAGCGCAGAGTGCTCTCCACATTTATCAGCAGAGCGGTACACTTTTTTGTAAGATAGAAAGATGCACATGTATAGTCTATTAAGGGTTGCATCCAACATTTTTGAAGCTCTGCCTAAGTTCTATTCTCAAGCTATTTCTCCACCTCAAGCAAACAAAGCTTATCAAAGTCTAGAAAATGACATCAAAGGGTCAACACACCACATTCATGCGCACTCACTTTAAATATATTTTGCATAAGAACTATTTCTTACTAGGCATTACAAACACTCTTATTGTATCCCTGTTTTTATTAATGTGAACTTTAAAGTAAATATAGTAATTTATAGATAAAATATACGTTAAAGTCAATTTCAACAAAAAANTTTATTAATGTGAACTTTAAAGTAAATATAGTAATTTATAGATAAAATATACGTTAAAGTCAATTTCAACAAAAAAAATTATATGATAACTAAAATATAAAATGCCTGTCATACATGTCATATTCAGGAAACAACCAAACACCACATACATGAAGTGAAATATCAATGGTCAGATTTGAAAAGTGTGAATATACTGCGAATAGAATATAGAAAAAATTACAAATCATAAGGCATTTATTTTGTTAATTCTATGCTTCATTTCAGATAGCAACTTCGTTATTAAAATGTAATTTCTGAAGGTCAGTCCAGCCTGAAATCCTGAGAGATGTGGGCGTCTTTTGAGACGCAAGCGCGTGTAGCGATTAAACAACATTTTGCCACCACAATCATGACGATTCTCTCAGAACAATGTTACAGCGCGGAGTAACAGTATCCTGATGAAAACTACAGCCGTTCCTTATAAAGTAATCCATAATTCATACGACACTGATAAACTTCAAATTGACGAATACATTGTCTCTCTCTCCCTGTTTCACTCGCCCTCCCTGTAACTCCATCTCTCTCACTCTTTCTCTTTCTCTCTCTCTCACTCTTTCTCTTTCTCTCTCTCTCACTCTTTCTCTTTCTCTCTCTCTCTCTTTCTATTTCACACAAACACTTACACGATGGTCTTGATTGATCGTAGAAACAGTATTGTTTTAAATTCTCGAATTTTGTATATTTGTCTCTTTAAAATATTAGAACTGATTAAGCTGTACTTTTTAGAATAAAACAATAGATGACACAGTGAAAGGTGTTTTTTTTTTCAGGTTTAGTACCAAAGTCTATTTTAACTGATCTTTACTATGTTGCACAGAAAATATACTTACATCGTTTTTGTTGCTGGGGGAAGATATTGTGGGTTGTAAAATCTGCCGAGTGTACATTTTAGGAATTTTACAACAGTTTTGCTAGTTCCATCAAATGCCGTTTATTATTGACAGCATTTTGCCTGACGTTTAACTTCAATTGGAAAGATTCTCCATAAAGTACGGTGAGTATGGAGCAGTACCAAAATGAGGGGCGGGGGAAACGGGAGATCCCCGAGAAGCCGACCAGCAACATCGTCCGGCACGATTTCCACTTGCGAAAAACAGGAGTGAACCGGCTGAGGATTGAACCCNGCGGTGAGTATGGAGCAGTACCAAAATGAGGGGCGGGGGAAACGGGAGATCCCCGAGAAGCCGACCAGCAACATCGTCCGGCACGATTTCCACTTGCGAAAAACAGNTCCATCAAATGCCGTTTATTATTGACAGCATTTTGCCTGACGTTTAACTTCAATTGGAAAGATTCTCCATAAAGTACGGTGAGTATGGAGCAGTACCAAAATGATGGGCGGGGGAAACGGGAGATCCCCGAGAAGCCGACCAGCAACATCGTCCGGCACGATTTCCACTTGCGAAAAACAGNGGGCGGGGGAAACGGGAGATCCCCGAGAAGCCGACCAGCAACATCGTCCGGCACGATTTCCACTTGCGAAAAACAGGAGTGAACCGGCTGAGGATTGAACCCGGTTCGCCTTGTTGGGAGGTAAATAAATTATACTAAAAGCTTGTTATACGCATTATTCTTATTTTTATAAACTACTAGCGAACAGGCCCGGCTTCACCCAGCAACAATTTAGTTTTACAGCGATACTTTGAAATATATGCTATTGCGGACATTTCTGTAGACCTTTTTGAAAGATACGATTCTGTTTATCTATCTCTTATGGTTTAGTCAGCACAAGCCATGTAAGCGCCCAAAAACGGTTTTATATGACTTGATTACAAACGGTTAGACATTTCTCTACTCCTTTCATGAAATGTATTTGTATTATATAACAAAACTTTTCTCAAGAAATTCTCTAAATGATTTAGAAAACCGCATAAAAATCCATTAAGTAGTAAAGAAGCCACGGATAAGCAACTATGTTTTTTACTATTTAGAGATACAGAAGGTTTCATAATTGCATATATACAAATCCCGTCTGCGTTTTCAGCAGTAGTAAATTAGGGAAAAATCACATACGACTGAGGTTCTAAAGAATTTCCTGCCCACTTTTTACGACCTTGAAGGCTGAACAGAAATACGAAGTTAGTAAACATTTTCAGGTACAATTAGCTTTTGCGTAGAATTAATGAACTCCTGGATACTGTGTAAATGGACAAAGGTTGGCAATCAGTATATCTTTTATCTCTATATCAACAAATTATATTGCAAAATAATTCTGGTTACAAACACGATTTAACAATAAATATCGCGATGGAGACGATTTATTGATTTCCAAATAACGGATTAATAAAAAACACGCTCACATTAACAAAAAAGATGATCTACTTATTCCATCCATTTACAAGGAATTCATGGATAAAGTTCATCCGCATCAGAATCCTTGTATACGTTTGGAAATATACCAATTATTAACTTGAAAATAAGTGTGTTTAAGGGAATAACTTGCATACACACACGATACATTTGTTGATTGTAATTATTTTATATGAAAATTAATAAATATTTGGAATCTCATTATTTTAAGGAAAATTTGAGTTGTAACCCACAATTGTTTCTAAAAATTATCTGATGAAAGAAACATACTTTACACTGGTTTCAGACATTTGTGGATTCTTTCATTAGCAAAGTAGTTCATCATTCCATTGTAAACACTTTTAATAAAATATTCAGTAGACTCGTCTTTCTGCGCCAAGTATTTTAAACAACGCGTCATATATCATTTAAAACAAATTTTTTTTATGACTAATGCGCACGCAGGGTTTGTCTATGCTATTACGAAACACCATATACTCTTACGTCAAAATAAATAATTTACATTTCTTTGCTGTACGTGAAAGTTACGCATGCGTTTCTTATGTCGAATTGCATGATTTTTATAAATAAGTGAAAAAAAATTGAATTTCCCTTAACATTTCTAAAAAAAGTTAAAATATATTAATATTTTTCCTATTTCACTGCCAACTATGTCTCTGATATGTCAATCATTGACAAAATATACAAAATTACGGGCAGAAACATATTGACTTTTAAATTTGAAATATGTTCGGCATACAGCAACCCAGATATTAACTATTATGTAAGTGCCAAAATTCTGNATTGACTTTTAAATTTGAAATATGTTCGGCATACAGCAACCCAGATATTAACTATTATGTAAGTGCCAAAATTCTGCACAATATAAATAGCAAGTAAGACATAATGATAAATGTATATGTTGTTTTAAAGTTGGTTACTATTTCGGTACTAATTACATAAAACAAGAGATAGGTAATAAACCTAATATNTACGGGCAGAAACATATTGACTTTTAAATTTGAAATATGTTCGGCATACAGCAACCCAGATATTAACTATTATGTAAGTGCCAAAATTCTAAACAATATAAATAGCAAGTAAGACATAATGATAAATGTATATGTTGTTTTAAAGTTGGTTACTATTTCGGTACTAATTACATAAAACAAGAGATAGGTAATAAACTTAATGTTACAATTAAAAAAATCTTGAGTGCTCTTGCGAACTCGCCTTGCTGTTATTGTCATCATATAGCCTCGTTTATTACGGGGTACTATATTGGCTGATCCTCGAGACGAGTAGAGAGGCTAAGCAGACTCTCAACTTCCTAACTCTATTATGTAAGCTAATAGCATTACATCCGCTTCGTCTGGTCAGAGGAACAGAATATCCTACACCCTGCATGGCGTTGCGACCGCACGGCTAAAACTGTCTCTCAGGAACACCGCTAGGACAAGCTTCGCATAGAATCTACGCTTCTCAAAGACGCTCCAGCAATATGCAGTATCCCTGAGATGTCATACCATACAACTAACTTTGCTTTATAAATGTAGCGATCATATATCAATATTTATGGTTACAAATTATCTGAATCATCCCCATGATTCATTATCTCAGTCATCTTAAAAGTCACCATGATATTGACTTTAATTAACTTGCTAATGGAAGTTGTCCGGCAGCAGTCTTCAAACAAGCATTGCGACTTTTTTTTATAAAACATTTTTTCCCAATGCAATTTAAATTTTTTACAACTTGCAATATATTACATAAAACATTATATTATGATGTTTTAAAATTGAAAGATTTAGAGCACTGAACATTTTTTTTCGTATAAGTGTGTGCTGCTTCTTTATTCGTAATTTGAATTGTCCAACAAATAAAGTTTTCAAAATCTCAAATGAAGGTTTTATAGCCTACCATAAAACATTTCAATTACTTATCATACTGCATTTCCAAACGAGATGAATCAATCTCTGCTTGGGGTGAATAAATTTATATATATATATATATATATATATATATATATATATAGGTAGCCCATATAGCAGGGGTTCCTAAACTTAATCAGTTCGCGGCGCACTTACAGGTAAAGTATATTGTCCCGGCGCCCTACTCAAAATATGTGTACAATTACGTTAATCAAGCACAGAAATGAAAACAACTGTTTAGTAACCAAAACTAAAATTTAATTAAACCTCACAATGTAAAGTTTGTATATGAGGATCACATATTTATTAAAGTTAACACACAAGAATATACTAAAATTGACAGAAAAATATTAAAATACAGTAACAAATGTTGAGAACCTTCAATGGCACGTTATTCAATGTGATGGGTGAGATTGCTGATCTCCACACATTTTTTTCAAATCGCGGGACAAGGCTTGATACTGCTACTCTCATTTCTGGCTCCACATTGAGTTTTGAGCTATATTTGCCCCTTGTTACTGCTAACTTGAAAATCCGGCTTTGCATAAATATGACGTTGCAAAGGGAATGAGCATCTTTACAGCTTTTGAACTAAAAGTTGGATATTAATTTTTGATCTATTTTAAAAACTCAAATAAATCGGAACAAGCAAATTTTCTATTCATTCTGTTGTCGCAAGAGTTCAATTAAACTCTTTTCTTCTTGCGAAGTGAATTCTGGTGGAGCTTGAGAACAGAATCCACGCAAGTTTCTCGATAGTATTTTCCCCAAAGTACTTCGCAAACCAATCAGTGAGATTTGAAGGGTGTTCCGTGGAAAGGGACAGCAAGTCTTGTGAAACAACGACATTTATAGAGGTAATTTATTTATTCAATTCAGGGAAACAATTTGGACCACTATCAAGATTGATTTTTCTTATCCACAACTGCAACTTTTCTCTAAACCCTGCAACCTATTCCAAAGGTTACAAGATGTGCAGAGACAGATTCAAGGCATTAAGTTTGTCAAATATATCGCACAAATATGCCAGTTTCAGCAAAAAGTCTGGTTCGGCAAAGTACCTGGAGTTTGCATGACATTCCTCTTGAATAAAAATGTGAATTTCTTGCCGTAACTTGACTGCACGGGATAAGACGTTGCCACGTGAAAGACATCGGGAACTGCAGTAGTATAGCAGGGCCCTGTGTTCAGCTGCCATGTCCATGCATAGTTTTTTGAAAAATCTGGCTTTCAGTGGCCTAATTTTTATGTAGTTTACTACGTCTACGACACGTTCTAATACCTTTTTCAATTCAGAACTCATTGACCTCGATGCAAGTGCTTCCTTATGGATGATGCAATGGGTCCACACACTATGCTCCCTGTTCTTTGCTGCGAATAAGCGCCTGTAATCCTCCATAGCGACCAGACATTGATCGAGCACCATCAGTGCATACGCGGATACAATTTTCCCAATCCAAATCATTTTCTCTTATAAACTTGTTAAGCATCTCAAAATAGTATTCAACCTTTGCGCTTCCATAATAATTTTGCAGAACAGAAAGTCTTTAAGGATAATATTATCATCCAGAAAGCGTTTATCACAAATAAGGTGTGTGTGCATCTTCGTAACTGTCAGTAGCGTCATCATGTTGCAGACCAAATTCCTTGCCTTTTATTTTCTCTGTTAATTGGTCATTGAGATCCGGAGCTATATGATCGATTATTTCACTAATAGTGTTGCTGGGTAAAGGTAGCTTTTAGATTAGTTTTCCCGCAGATTTTCTCACTATCATATTAACCATATCAAGAGCAGCCGGTGAAATAAGCCCTTCTGCGATGAGGTGAGGTTTTTTGGACTTCGCCACTCTGTATGCCACCTTGAAAGATGCTAGTAGTGCGTTGCTTGGTACTGAGGCTAGTTTAGTAAACACACTTTTTTGCTTTAGTAAATCTTGTAACTTACTACTAAAACAATTGCGAGATTTTTCAACCAAGTTAGTGTGATTGGTCTCAAGATGTCGCTTTTACTTACTTAGGAGCACACTTTCGGGTGGTAAAAATAAAAAAAAACACACACTGCGGTATCTTTTCATTGTTTACTTCTAATGAAGAACAGCCAAAGTCATAATAGCTATCATCGTATTTACGATATTTCCGTTTCTTTGCGTCCCCGTCACTTGTAAACGCTTGATCAGTCTCACTTGAATTGTTCACTTGCTTATTTAATAAAAATCTCTCCATTTTGCGACCACGACTTTTACAAAAACACAAAGCGACGCACTCAAACAAAGCAAGCTCCTATTATCTCGCCTGCATATGTTTTGTACTGAAGAGCGGCGATCGCGGACAGGCCTGTGTGTTGACTGCGGGGGAGGCGAGGGACGCCGATGTACGAATGTGAGCGCCGAACTGACACGACGCGAAGTTATCTACTACCTACCGGCGAACGCGGTGAGCGATGCACGAAGCGCGAGTTGAACATTTTATTCCGTACCTACCCGCGAATATAAGGAATTTAATTTTCCGGAAAAGAGAAAACAGGAGTGCTTCGCGGTCCCCTGTTTACGCTCCATGGCGTCCTGGTGAGAAAANAATAAAGTCGAAAATATATGGGACTCCGTATACCTAAACGGAATGTCAAAGGAGATATGAGCTTGTGAAAATTGGGTTTTGAAAACGTATTTACGCCGCGTGCCTTGTACAAGGTCTACAAAGTTTTCTGCAGAATATATTACAATATTCGGATATGTACCAACGCTGCGGCACACATCTGTAATGCAATTGTATTAAACTACGTTCGACCCATTCTTCCATGTGTGGCGTCGCACCCAATGCCACTTGTCCTACAAGCTCACTTTGTATTTGTAACTCTCTAACTGCTTTTGTACATGTTTCTGGTTCCATCTCCAAGGACATTGCTATAAACGAGACGTCAATGCCTTACTGACATATAAGATTTTGATAATTTCATCAAATGTTAATTGCACCCATGTATATATAAATAAGCTCATTATTTATATAAGTAATGTTTTTTTTTATTTATGAAGATCTAGTAAATGTATTTATAATATCTTTAATTGACATCTATTGGCTATCAGTATCTGCTGGTGAGTGTGAATTTTTTGTATATTTCTAGAAACTGTATACTGTCTAGTCAGTTATCGTATTCTCTAATTTACTCTTATGCTTATAATATATTGATTTTATTCATCCGTATATTATCAATTAATTTGTAATGTATTGTAGTTCGTGTACCAGATGGTTGTTACACAACCAACTCCTCTAACATTTTTACTTTTGTCTGATAATATTCATCTTATGCAAGTGTTTTGGTTTTATTTTTGTCTTTGATCGTGATCTTTTCGGCAAGATGTCACCAAAAACTGTTCTCTTGGTCGTAGTCAAAATTAAAATTTGTATAATATCCTTTGTTAACAACGCTATTTAAAAGCTATACTACGATAGGAATTATTTCTGTTGTTTCAAAATAGCTCTTCGTGTTAAAACGTACGGAAAATGTTTCAACATAATAAATCCAGCTATTAAACCACAATTGCTTTTCCTAGAATAATCAGTCCATTCTGGAAAGCCATATGAAAGAACAAGGAGTTGAGTTGCCATTCCATATCTGAAACAAGTCTTTGATGGAAGCATGCAACATCACTATTGCGAGAGAAAATCAAATTGGGGCCCTCTGCCAGCAAGTTCAAGGTCACTGTGTTCGGGGATGCAGAATGTCTGCTCCATCTTGCACTTCTGCAATGTGGAGAATCGATCGTAACCGTCATGCCTTCTGCAATATTAAAATTATTAAGGTTGCCAGCACGATGCAACTGGCCAGGTCGTCTGCAAATAAGAGTAACCCTTATTCACTATGCAGCCAGATTCAACACCGCAAAATTACATAATTATGAACTTGTATAATATAAATTGAAATGGTACGGAACATCCTGCCTACAATCCGGATTTGGCATTTTCCAATTTTCATTTTTATAGGAGACCAATGACACATCAATGTGGAGGGCGATTTCGGTAGTATGCATACAACACGACGCTACACAAGATAACAAAATCCTGATTTCTACATAAATATAAACTGCCAATCCAGGCAACAGAGGATANCGGTAGTATGCATACAACACGACGCTACACAAGATAACAAAATCCTGATTTCTACATAAACATATACTGCCAATCCAGGCAACAGAGGATACAAAATTGCCGACTTCAAGATAGCAACACAACTAATATTTGTCCCGGATGCTGACTTCAACTGGACCCACTCGACAGCGCAAGGTTAGAAGAAAATAGTGAATAATGGTAAACCTCTGAGAATTCTGGGTTCCAATAGTTCAAACGCCGTGTTACCTATTCTCAGCTTGGACCAACATAAACGCAAAATTATTACTGGTTCGCAGCAATAACTGGCGGGGACCCACAATATCTCAAATATCTGCTGACCACATAATGAAAAACGAGGAAACCATTACTCCGAAAAGAAAAATAATTAATTTGCATTACCAGTTAACTTATGGTCTAACTAGGGCCATTCCGACGTGGCTCTCGGCACTCTTCACCAGACATTATAAGGCAGATTTGGTCTCTAGTATGATACATCCAAGCTGGCAAAATCGCTTACGGAACCACTGAATACGAAGAATAGTTCAGAGGGAAATGTGACATAAGAGAATTTCTTGGCGTTTGTTAGTTTTCTGGCTCAACACAAGCAAAGAGAGTAGGTAAATACCTAGATGCGAAACTGTGTGGTGGATTCTTTGATGTGGATGTACCGATTCTCTTATTGGTTGCGTGAGGCTCTTGGAACGGTCCTTGTTCCAAATTGGCTACTAAGTGCTTCATGTTATTCCTTAGTGTCTGGGTTGCTTGCTGACAATAGAGAGAGATTGTTTTGATTGGCTGGCAGCGTTCCGATATTACTAGCCAGTGACGCAATTATTCTGGCGTGTGCTGCTGAAGTTCGCAGAATAAGCGGCTCTTACAACCTGTGTACATTAAAGTTCTCTACTCTGTGTTACAAGAAAATTGTAAAATCGCTTCAATTAGACTTTAGCGCCACCGTTACTTTACTTTCTAGGACAGCTAAATGTCATAAGCTATTATGGTGTGCTGGGAGAGAAGTTGTAATATCAATGCTAGCGTTAATTACTTCTCTCGCTGATAAATAAATGTATAAATAATATTTTAGAAATATAAATATTTTTAAAAAGTACACTCTACTAACTTAAATTTTAAAAAGCAGTGGCTAACGCAAGGATCAAATATAAATAATCATGGTTATTGTTCATGAAATTGTTGAAAGAATAGTTAGACTTTTCGTCTTTTCAGTTAAATCTTAACAAGGTCTTCAATTTAAAGCGAATTTCGCAGTGTGTGATAGATTAGGAGAGTGTGTAGACATTCATACCAAATTATTAAAACATATTTTCAGCAATAATTGTTATTTTAGGTACAAATAAAATATTATCTTCAAATACTTTTCATAATTCCTGGGTGTAATTGAACGATTCATAACATACACTAACGATATTTTATAAAACAATTCATTGCGCAAATTAATTTATTACTAAAAAAAAANGAACGATTCATAACATACACTAACGATATTTTATAAAACAATTCATTGCGCAAATTAATTTATTACTAAAAAAAAATTACATGCTTCAGAATAATTATTTAGAGCATAGTTTAAGAAGAAGAATTATATTAACTGTTACGTGGAACATGGTTAAAAAGTAAATTATGAACTACTGGTTTTNCATAGTTTAAGAAGAAGAATTATATTAACTGTTACGTGGAACATGGTTAAAAAGTAAATTATGAACTACTGGTTTTGCAAATGCGTAATGTTTCGGCTATGAAATGTTGTTACATGGCTAAGAAAATATTTTAATTTACAAAACGTCACGAATAATATTCGTAATTTCAAGGACACGAACAAAGTGACGAATCGGTAGTTTTTTTGCAAAACATTGGCCGTGTAACGTTAATTTAAATCATTATATGCAACAAGAATGCCAAACGTATAATATTGTAGGTAGACGATTACTTTAAGGAAGAGCATGAGTTTGGTTAAATTGGATATTCTTGTTCCGTTCACATTACAGCAATGTCCGCCATTTCCATCGAAGCAGATAAAAATGTTATCGGAAATGTCTGCATTGATTTAAATTCAGTTTTTTTTGCTCAGCTAACGGAAAATGCTATTAGCATAAGCGACGTACACCTTCGCGTGAAGGGATTCTCCACTGCTGTTCCGAGAAAACCACGCTTCCTATTAAAGACGAGTTTTCTGGCGATGAGGCGGGCACCAGGCTTACTTGTATCCTCAGCTGATCTCTGGTTCGAGCCCCAACATAAATTTTCCTTCGCGTCAGTTTGAGCAGTTCTAGTCCATACACCTACGTGAGGTGAAAGGATATGGAGAAACCAGCGGAGAATAAAGAATATGGTCGGAAAAAAAGTATTAAACAATTCTGAGCATTATAACTTCATGGTTTTTAGTTCTTTCTCCATAACTGCAAATGATTGTTTTGTGAAAAACACCTGTTATAGAAAATTTCAAAATTGAACGATGCATTCGAATAACAATGAATAACTAAATATAACTTGGTAATGCGGACAAGTGATACATAGAAAAAGTTCATATTCATCTCCATAATTTTTCAACCAGATTCCTTTGTGACAAATTGCTTTACATTTTGTGTTTCCCTTGATAAACTTTAAGTTTAGTTATCGCCACCTCAAATGAATGCAACGTCCGTTAAAAATGTGTTCTCTATAGTAGTTATAAATAAAATGTTTGAACACAGCTCAATGACACGGAGCCCCGGAGCCACCACCGAAACTTACCAAGTGAAAGACAAAGTTTATGCGTTAGCATTCCACTGTAATGGAGGCCATCTTAACAGCAAGTGCCAACATTTTTCCAAAACATCCAAAAGTTTCCAAAAAGAATTTCAAAATTTCAATGGAAAATTTTCCCTGAAAAAATTAATTTTTTCAATATTTTCATGTATTTTTTTTTAAAGTTAAAAAGTGAACATTTCAAAACTTAAATCATTTATTTAACATTTTAAAAGCTTAAAATGTATTATTTCAAAACTGAGAAAAAAATTCGAACATTTCACAGCAGCCACATTTGTTTGTACCATAAGGCCACAGGCAACAGCTCCCTACAACGAACCCTCCTTGCCATAAAATCGCCCGAGGCTACGAGCAATGACACACACACACGTTTTAGTATTGCCCAAAGTAAAACACATAAATTCATTAAATACTTTTGCAGTAAAAATATTTTCGATTTTCCATACCCAGAGTATCCTCAAATTTGACCCGCGACATTTGGCATTTCACTGTTGTGCCATTGTTGCTGGAATGACATGACGTTCTTCAATATACTCATGCTGACGTGATTAAGAAACCTCATGTCGATTCGTTAATGTTTCGGTTTTTTTCAGATTAAATAAATACGAAAGGTTTATGTAACGATGAGATCGTTTTTCAATTTGACGAATGCAAAATAAAAATCTGAAGCCCATAGAGAAACTTTCATTGAGCAGATTTCAGCCACAGTTCAACTCAAAGTATAAAATAAATAAAAACGAAATACAGAATTTCAGCAAGTAAAGGAGGGCGGTTCCTGTAATTTAAAATTTTCTCCTTCAAAGGAAAAAATTGTTNTCAGCAAGTAAAGGAGGGCGGTTCCTGTAATTTAAAATTTTCTCCTTCAAAGGAAAAAATTGTTCGCCTGAATTTGGTTCTTCGTCTAATCCCCTCGAGTGTCCAAAGGTGCCAGCCGGAGATTTGTGGAACCACACAGTGGATTTATTTCAGTCCCGGCCTCGTCGTAATCCGTGTGAGATCGCCCTCAGCTCCCTCTCTTTTTTTACNGGCCATGGCTCACACTTCATACAATCCTATATGTATATAGCATTTTATTCAGGCTGATCGGAAATTAAACGCTTAGACTATAGGAGGCGATTCCTTGTAAAAAATAAAGTCGAAAATATATGGGACTCCGTATACCTAAACGGAATGTCAAAGGAGATATGAGCTTGTGAAAATTGGGTTTTGAAAACGTATTTACGCCGCGTGCCTTGTACAAGGTCTACAAAGTTTTCTGCAGAATATATTACAATATTCGGATATGTACCAACGCTGCGGCACACATCTGTAATGCAATTGTATTAAACTACGTTCGACCCATTCTTCCATGTGTGGCGTCGCACCCAATGCCACTTGTCCTACAAGCTCACTTTGTATTTGTAACTCTCTAACTGCTTTTGTACATGTTTCTGGTTCCATCTCCAAGGACATTGCTATAAACGAGACGTCAATGCCTTACTGACATATAAGATTTTGATAATTTCATCAAATGTTAATTGNAAGGACATTGCTATAAACGAGACGTCAATGCCTTACTGACATATAAGATTTTGATAATTTCATCAAATGTTAATTACACCCATGTAGATATAAATAAGCTCATTATTTATATAAGTAACGTTTTTTTTTTATTTATGAAGATCTAGTAAATGTATTTATAATATCTTTAATTGACATCTATTGGTTATCAGTATCTGCTGGTGAGTGTGAATTTTTTGTATATTTCTAGAAACTGTATACTGTCTAGACAGTTATCGTATTCTCTAATTTACTCTTATGCTTATAATGTATTGATTTTATTCATCCGTATATTATCAATTAATTTGTAATGTATTGTAGTTCGTGTACCAGATGGTTGTTACACAACCAACTCCTCTAACATTTTTACTTTTGTCTGATAATATTCATCTTATGCAAGTGTTTTGGTTTTATTTTTGTCTTTGATCGTGATCTTTTCGGCAAGATGTCACCAAAAACTGTTCTCTTGGTCGTAGTCAAAATTAAAATTTGTATAATATCCTTTGTTAACAACGCTATTTAAAAGCTATACTACGATAGGAATTATTTCTGTTGTTTCAAAATAGCTCTTCGTGTTAAAACGTACGGAAAATGTTTCAACATAATAAATCCAGCTATTAAACCACAATTGCTTTTCCTAGAATAATCAGTCCATTCTGGAAAGCCATATGAAAGAACAAGGAGTTGAGTTGCCATTCCATATCTGAAACAAGTCTTTGATGGAAGCATGCAACATCACTATTGCGAGAGAAAATCAAATCGGAGCCCTCTGCCAGCAAGTTCAAGGTCACTGTGTTCGGGGATGCGGAAAGTCTGCTCCATCTTGCACTTCTGCAATGTGGAGAATCGATCGTAACCGTCATGCCTTCTGCAATATTAAAATTATTAAGGTTGCCAGCACGATGCAACTGGCCAGGTCGTCTGAAAATAAGAGTAACCCTTATTCACTATGCAGCCAGATTCAACACCGCAAAATTACATAATTATGAACTTGTATAATCTTAATTGAAATGGTACGGAACATCCTGCCTTCAATCCGGATTTGGCATTCCCCAATTTTAATTTTTATAGGAGACCAATGACACATCAATGTGGAGGGCGATTTCGGTAGTATGCATACAACACGACGCTACACAAGATAACAAAATCCTGATTTCTACATAAATATAAACTGCCAATCCAGGCAACAGAGGATCCAAAATTTTCGACTTCAAGATAGCAACACGACTAATATTTCTCCCGGATGCTGACTTCAACCGGACCCACTCGACAGCGCAAGGTTAGAAGAAAATAGTGAATAATGGTAAACCTCTGAGAATTCTGGGTTCCAATAGTTCAAACGCCGTGTTACCTATTCTCAGCTTGGACCAACATAATCGCAAAATTATTACTGGTTCGCAGCAATAACTGGCGGGGACCCACAATATCTCAAATATCTGCTGACCACATAATGAAAAACGAGGAAACCATTACTCCGAAAAGAAAAATAATTAATTTGCATTACCAGTTAACTTATGGTCTAACTAGGGCCATTCCGACGTGGCTCTCGGCACTCTTCACCAGACATTATAAGGCAGATTTGGTCTCTAGTATGATACATCCAAGCTGGCAAAATCGCTTACTGAACCACTGAATACGAAGAATAGTTCAGAGGGAAATGTGACATAAGAGAATTTCTTGGCGTTTGTTAGTTTTCTGGCTCAACACAAGCAAAGAGAGTAGGTAAATACCTAGATGCGAAACTGTGTGGTGGATTCTTTGATGTGGATGTACCGATTCTCTTATTGGTTGCGTGAGGCTCTTGGAACGGTCCTTGTTCCAAATTGGCTACTAAGTGCTTCATGTTATTCCTTAGTGTCTGGGTTGCTTGCTGACAATAGAGAGAGATTGTTTTGATTGGCTGGCAGCGTTCCGATATTACTAGCCAGTGACGCAATTATTCTGGCGTGTGCTGCTGAAGTTCGCAGAATAAGCGGCTCTTACAACCTGTGTACATTAAAGTTCTCTACTCTGTGTTACAAGAAAATTGTAAAATCGCTTCAATTAGACTTTAGCGCCACCGTTACTTTACTTTCTAGGACAGCTAAATGTCATAAGCTATTATGGTGTGCTGGGAGAGAAGTTGTAATATCAATGCTAGCGTTAATTACTTCTCTCGCTGATAAATAAATGTATAAATAATATTTTAGAAATATAAATATTTTTAAAAAGTACACTCTACTAACTTAAATTTTAAAAAGCAGTGGCTAACGCAAGGATCAAATATAAATAATCATGGTTATTGTTCATGAAATTGTTGAAAGAATAGTTAGACTTTTCGTCTTTTCAGTTAAATCTTAACAAGGTCTTCAATTTAAAGCGAATTTCGCAGTGTGTGATAGATTAGGAGAGTGTGTAGACATTCATACCAAATTATTAAAACATATTTTCAGCAATAATTGTTATTTTAGGTACAAATAAAATATTATCTTCAAATACTTTTCATAATTCCTGGGTGTAATTGAACGATTCATAACATACACTAACGATATTTTATAAAACAATTCATTGCGCAAATTAATTTATTACTAAAAAAAAATTACATGCTTCAGAATAATTATTTAGAGCATAGTTTAAGAAGAAGAATTATATTAACTGTTACGTGGAACATGGTTAAAAAGTAAATTATGAACTACTGGTTTTGCAAATGCGTAATGTTTCGGCTATGAAATGTTGTTACATGGCTAAGAAAATATTTGAATTTACAAAACGTCACGAATAATATTCGTAATTTCAAGGACACGAACAAAGTGACGAATCGGTAGTTTTTTTGCAAAACATTGGCCGTGTAACGTTAATTTAAATCATTATATGCAACAAGAATGCCAAACGTATAATATTGTAGGTAGACGATTACTTTAAGGAAGAGCATGAGTTTGGTTAAATTGGATATTCTTGTTCCGTTCACATTACAGCAATGTCCGCCATTTCCATCGAAGCAGATAAAAATGTTATCGGAAATGTCTGCATTGATTTAAATTCAGTTTTTTTTGCTCAGCTAACGGAAAATGCTATTAGCATAAGCGACGTACACCTTCGCGTGAAGGGATTCTCCACTGCTGTTCCGAGAAAACCACGCTTCCTATTAAAGACGAGTTTTCTGGCGATGAGGCGGGCACCAGGCTTACTTGTATCCTCAGCTGATCTCTGGTTCGAGCCCCAACATAAATTTTCCTTCGCGTCAGTTTGAGCAGTTCTAGTCCATACACCTACGTGAGGTGAAAGGATATGGAGAAACCAGCGGAGAATAAAGAATATGGTCGGAAAAAAAGTATTAAACAATTCTGAGCATTATAACTTCATGGTTTTTAGTTCTTTCTCCATAACTGCAAATGATTCTTTTGTGAAAAAACACCTGTAATAGAAAATTTCAAAATTGAACGATGCATTCGAATAACAATGAATAACTAAATATAACTTGCTAATGCGGACAAGTGATACATAGAAAAAGTTCATATTCATCTCCATAATTTTTCAACCAGATTCCTTTGTGACCAATTGCTTTACATTTTGCGTTTCCCTTGATAAACTTGAAGTTTAGTTATCGCCACCTCAAATGAATGCAACGTCCGTTAAAAATGTGTTCTCTATAGTAGTTATAAATAGAATGTTTGAACACAGCTCAATGACACGGAGCCCCGGAGCCACCACCGAAACTTACCAAGTGAAAGACAAAGTTTATGCGTTAGCATTCCACTGTAATGGAGGCCATCTTAACAGCAAGTGCCAACATCTTTCCAAAACATCCAAAAGTTTCCAAAAAGAATTTCAAAATTTTAATGGAAAATTTTCCCTGAAAATATTAATTTTTTTCAATTTTTTTCATGTATTTTTTTTAAAAGTTAAAAAGTGAACATTTCAAAACTTAAATCATTTATTTAACATTTTAAAAGCTAAAAATGTATTATTTCAAAACTGAGAAAAAAAATTCGAACATTTCACAGCAGCCACATTTGTTTGTACCATAAGTCCACAGGCAAAAGCTCCCTACAACGAACCCTCCTTGCCATAAAATCGCCCGAGGCTACGAGCAATGACACACACACACACGTTTTAGTATTGCCCAAAGTTAAACACATGAATTCATTAAATACTTTTGCAGTATAAATATTTTCGATTTTCCATACCCAGAGTATCCTCAAATTTGACCCGCGACATTTGGCATTTCACTGTTGTGCCATTGTTGCTGGAATGACATGACGTTCTTCAATATACTCATGCTGACGTGATTAAGAAACCTCATGTCGATTCGTTAATGTTTCGGTTTTTTTCAGATTAAATAAATACGAAAGGTTTATGTAACGATGAGATCGTTTTTCAATTTGACGAATGCAAAATAAAAATCTGAAGCCCATAGAGAAACTTTCATTGAGCAGATTTCAGCCACAGTTCAACTCAAAGTATAAAATAAATAAAAACGAAATACAGAATTGCAGCAAGTAAAGGAGGGCGGTTCCTGTAATTTAAAATTTTCTCCTTCAAAGGAAAAAATTGTTCGCCTGAATTTGGTTCTTCGTCTAATCCCCTCGAGTGTCCAAAGGTGCCAGCCGGAGATTTGTGGAACTACACAGTGGATTTATTTCAGTCCCGGCCTCGTCGTAATCCGTGTGAGATCGCCCTCAGCTCCCTCTCTTTTTTTACNACACAGTGGATTTATTTCAGTCCCGGCCTCGTCGTAATCCGTGTGAGATCGCCCTCAGCTCCCTCTCTTTTTTTACTTTCGGTTCCCATAGCGCTCCGGGCAGTCGTAAAACGTTCGTGACCACCGCCTCTAATGAAGGGTTGCCGGAGGCGGTAACTTGGTTAAGGATCCTCACTCACGTGTACGCATTTTTGTGAGCCTAGCGGTTGTTGGTCTTTTAATATCCTTTGTGAGTAAAACTTTTTTTCTACCGAAGTCCATTAAAATACGAAGAGGATGAAAATAAATATTATTACATACGCGTGTATCCATAGAGATTTAACTTTTTGTAACGACAAAATATGGCACTCTTGCTAAAGTCATATAAGGTTTTTTTATTCCGGCTTCAAGATTATTTCTAAACAAAGATTTCCGATCTGAAATGATATCGAACGATCTCTGAAGAATGTATAATAAAGGGATAGGTTATTCATGGTACAGTGAGATCTTTTTAAGTTCCTCCCAGAAGACATTAATCACTAATAAATATTTTTTATTGCAGCTTCAGGGGGTACATCATTGGAAGTGCTAAAATGTTCACACTGTGTTTATTAGTTACATGGCAATGTTTATATGAGAAAGTGGCGGAAAAAAAATTGTGTCGGTAGGCTAATCCTATAATCACATAGGAATATCCCTGCCAGCATATTAATTGCCAAATGTTTAGTGTGGTTTAAGTGTATGCACATGATCACACCGATATATCCACATCTATGGANAGCATATTAATTGCCAAATGTTTAGTGTGGTTTAAGTGTATGCACATGATCACACCGATATATCCACATCTATGGTAGAAGTCTCCGATATAGGACAGTTGCCTCATAAGGACAACCTTGTTTGTCACTACGTAGAAACATTATAAACCATTCAGTTCGCTGTACTGATGGTACAGATTAGTGTTGTTACGAATGTTGGAATTCCCACATTCGCGAATGCGAATGAGAATTTGAATATTCATCCCCAACGTTCGCGAATGCGAACGCAAATGCGAATATTGGCTTTTTCAATATGGGGCCCAAAGCATGTGCCCACGAACTCACATTTTACCCCGCGCTTAGGACTGGCCATGTTTAAACCGAAAGTAACCGATACTGCACGAAGTAAACAAACCGTGATTGCTCGCTCATTAAAAGAAGTTAGCTGCTAATAGTTGTTTCGTAAAGCTTTGTTTTGAGGTTACTTACATTTATTTGTTGAATTTCTATAGAAACTAATGTTAAATTGTTTTAAAGTTGTTAGTGATATTTCATAATTGATATGTCGTATGTTAGCCAAGTTTGGACTTATTTTACAATATGTGATGCGGAAAATGTGATTCGCCAAATATGTAACAAACAATACTCGTGCAAAGGAAGATCAACTAGTGGTATGAGAAATTACCTGGAAGGTATGTATAAAAATGAGTAAAAAGATTTTAAAAAACCGGAAAATGAAAAGCGGAATGCTTCTACAACAAATGCTTTGGCGTCCTCTTCGCCACAATGTACTAAAACCGACCTAAAAGAAAGATATTTGACTTATTGCGTCGAAAAAACTAAAAAGTGGGATAATAAGAACGCCAAGTCTGTGGAAATTAATACTTTAATACGTGAAATGATTGCTTTGGAGGACTAACCCTTTAGTTTTGTGGAACGCGTTCGATTGGTCAGATTAATGAACCACCTACGCCCGTCGTATAATTTAAAAACTCGACAACATTTGACTTTGTTTGTATGCGAGAATTTCTACGGTAAGGTAAAAGATAAAGTAAAGGAATTAATCAAACTATTTGAAAAAATGGCGTTTACAACTGATATCTGTCCTGATTCTTGTTCATGAGTATCGTTCATGAGTTTTACATGTCACGGCCTAACTAAAGAATTTGAAAGAAAAATTATTGTGTCAAAAGCAGAGGTATTTAACGATGGCCGACATACTGGTGAAAATATAGCTATAAAACTTGAAACCGTGTTGTCATTATGCGAAATACCCAAAAAAAAAAAGTGCAATGCATTGTTAGGGATGGTAGTACTAACATGAAGAAAGATATTTCCTTGTTGTCCATTAAATATATTGATTTTTCACCACACCAAANAGCATATTAATTGCCAAATGTTTAGTGTGGTTTAAGTGTATGCACATGATCACACCGATATATCCACATCTATGGAAGAAGTCTCCGATATAGGACAGTTGCCTCATAAGGACAACCTTGTTTGTCACTACGTAGAAACATTATAAACCATTCAGTTCGCTGTACTGATGGTACAGATTAGTGTTGTTACGAATGCTGGAATTCCCACATTCGCGAATGCGAATGAGAATTTGAATATTCATCCCCAACGTTCGCGAATGCGAACGCAAATGCGAATATTGGCTTTTTCAATATGGGGCCCAAAGCATGTGCCCACGAACTCACATTTTACCCGGCGTTNTCAATATGGGGCCCAAAGCATGTGCCCACGAACTCACATTTTACCCGGCGTTTAGGACTGGCCATGTTTAAACCGAAAGTAACCGATACTGCACGAAGTAAACAAACCGTGATTGCTCGCTCATTAAAAGAAGTTAGATGCTAATAGTTGTTTCGTAAAGCTTTGTTTTAAGGTTACTTACATTTATTTGTTGAATTTCTATAGAAACTAATTTTAAATTGTTTTAAAGTTGTTAGTGATATTTCATAATTGATATGTCGTATGTTAGCCAAGTTTGGACTTATTTTACAATATGTGATGCGGAAAATGTGATTCGCCAAATATGTAACAAACAATACTCGTGCAAAGGAAGATCAACTAGTGCTATGAGAAATTACCTGCAAGGTATGTATAAAAATGAGTAAAAAGATTTTAAAAAACCGGAAAATGAAAAGCGGAATGCTTCTACAACAAATGCTTTGGCGTCCTCTTCGCCACAATGTACTAAAACCGACCTAAAACAAAGATATTTGACTTATTGCGTCGAAAAAACTAAAAAGTGGGATAATAAGAACGCCAAGTCTGTGGAAATTAATTTTTTAATACGCGAAATGATTGCTTTGGAGGACTAACCCTTTAGTTTTGTGGAACGCGTTCGATTGGTCAGATTAATGAACCACCTACGCCCGTCGTATAATTTAAAAACTCGACAACATTTGACTTTGTTTGTATGCGAGAATTTCTACGGTAAGGTAAAAGATAAAGTAAAGGAATTAATCAAACTATTTGAAAAAATGGCGTTTACAACTGATATCTGTCCTGATTCTTGTTCATGAGTATCGTTCATGAGTTTTACATGTCACGGCCTAACTAAAGAATTTGAAAGAAAAATTATTGTGTCAAAAGCAGAGGTATTTAACGATGGCCGACATACTGGTGAAAATATAGCTATAAAACTTGAAACCGTGTTGTCATTATGCGAAATACCCAAAAAAAAAGTGCAATGCATTGTGAGGGATGGTAGTACTAACATGAAGAAAGATATTTCCTTGTTGTCCATTAAATATATTGATTTTTCACCACACCAAANAGGGATGGTAGTACTAACATGAAGAAAGATATTTCCTTGTTGTCCATTAAATATATTGATTTTTCACCACACCAAATTCAATTAGTTGTCAATGAGGGGCTTAAAGCACAGAATTCCGTTATTGCAGTGATTACAAAATGTAAAAAGATGGCAACTCATTTTCACCACTCAGATATTGCTCAAGATGANAGTGATTACAAAATGTAAAAAGATGGCAACTCATTTTCACCACTCAGATATTGCTCAAGATGAACTTGCAGCTCTTCAAGAAAGGCTCAATAAACCAAAGCTCACGATTATACAAGAGTGTGTTACAAGATGGAAAACCAACTTTTATATGTTCGGGCGCATTTTGAAAAACAAAGATTCGTTGTGTCTTTACGATTTCCACAAATAACAAAATTTTACAACCAACTTTCCAAGAGTGGATAATTGTGGAAATACTTATTACTTTGCTCAGGCCTTTTGAAGTAATTACTAAAGAACTAAGAGCATCCAATATTTCCATTTCTTCAGTAATTCCATTATTGGCCACCTTGGAAAAGGTAATTGATGAATGTGATGTAACTGACGAATGCATCGGAAATACGATTCTTGTTCTAAAACAAGAATTAAGTCGCAGAATTTCTCATTTGGAAAATTACGTATTGTTTGTTACGGCTATTTTCATTGACCCGAGATACAGAGTGAAATTTTTCAAAAATTCTTCAACCAAAGATAAAGNTTGTTTGTTACGGCTATTTTCATTGACCCGAGATACAGAGTGAAATTTTTCAAAAATTCTTCAACCAAAGATAAATTTGTGAAAACTATTTTCGAATCCATTGGAAACGATGAATTTAGCCTATCTTCTTGTGAAAATACTAAGCGTGCCAGAATGACTAGTCATGGGATTAAAACCTCTGATTCCAGTGCCTGTCTATCAGGGAAATCTATACCTTTAAGAAACNCAGAATGACTAGTCATGGGATTAAAACCTCTGATTCCAGTGCCTGTCTATCAGGGAAATCTATACCTTTAAGAAACACGATGAAATTCCTTGTGGATTCCAGAGAAATTGAAGAAGAAGGAGAAAACTAAAGTCCAAACCCTATAGAAGTTTTTATTGAAAAAACTATCAATGAATATTTAATAGGTAAACGTGTGGAATAGATGTAGACCAACTTACATTGTGAAGTTGAATAATAAGAATTATGGTATTATTTCTCCTATAGCCTGGCAATATTTAGTAACTCCACCCTCCAGTGTATCTGGCGAAAGAGTTTTTAGTAGAGTCAGGTCTTCTTTACACACCCCACCGAAATATGCTGCAAGGATAAAAGGCATCAAAACTTTCCTTATTTATTTTTAATATTCCTTTACTACAATATATTTACTAAGTGTTTTATGAAACTTACTTGAGTATATTTGGTAATTAAACTGCAACTTAACTACTATTAAATTGTTATAATTAATATATTTATATTTTGAATTCAAGAAGAAATGTTAAATGGTTATGTTAAAAATAATATAACTAGAACCAAAGTTAAAATTACCATGTTAATTTAAAGAACATTATTTTTCGTTTTAATTAAAAAGAAAAAATGTTTTCGTTTAATTTCTCAAAAACATATTGGTAACTTCATTTATAAGTAGCAGATTTAATGTACGACATGATTAGATACAGAAATCTCTTGTTGATTTAAAATTATTTAGATACCTATCAAGTTTCATTTGTGTTCTCACAAAACATCTCATCTAAAATGGATTAGTTTAATTTAAAATGTGGTAACTTATTTAGCTCCATTGTTTTGTGTTTACGAAGTTCGAAACTAATTTTTNGGATTAGTTTAATTTAAAATGTGGTAACTTATTTAGCTCCATTGTTTTGTGTTTACGAAGTTCGAAACTAATTTTGGTTTTTATACAATTGATATTTTAGTTTGCAAGTTTAGGTTAATACCTACCTAAATTAGATTTTTTCTTAGAAAATTAACAATAAAAAATTATTAAAAGCTGCTATAGGTGCCTAATGAGTAACGTCAAAACTATTCTCCAATTAAAACTTTTTTATTAAAATATAAACACTTCAATAAAAATATTATAAATCTTAGCCGTTGCATTGTTATTTCATAAATATATTAATTTGTCATTGCCAAATACATTCGCTACATATTAGTATAATGTTTTGCGAATACGAATGCGAATNGGATTAGTTTAATTTAAAATGTGGTAACTTATTTAGCTCCATTGTTTTGTGTTTACGAAGTTCGAAACTAATTTTTGTTTTTATACAATTGATATTTTAGTTTGCAAGTTTAGGTTAATACCTACCTAAATTAGATTTTTTCTTAGAAAATTAACAATAAAAAATTATTAAAAGCTGCTGTAGGTACCTAATGAGTAACGTCAAAACTATTCTTCAATTAAAACTTTTTTATTAAAATATAAACACTTCAATTAAAATATTATAAATCTTAGCCGTTGCATTGTTATTTTATAAATATATTAATTTGTCATTGCCAAATACATTCGCTACATATTAGTATAATGTTTTGCGAATACGAATGCGAATATTCGTAACAACACTAGAAGGGATCCAAAGACACGTGAGACAGTGATCAGTGCGGTTTAGCCATTGTATGTAGCAGGAACGCCGTTTATGTGTTTTACTGTTTTCATGGCTCCTCCCGTTTCTTCCATCACGCCCTTCGTTTGCTATGCTTCGCCTACACAGGAGCTTTGCTCTGTCATGTACCGTGTACATATCTTGCAGGGCGATCCAAACTCAAGTATAGAAACAGCAAATATGAGGCGGCACGTCTAACATACCATATCATTGGGATGGCGGACACTTGTGCTAATTGGCATGCATTTCCTTTCCACTAGCCAGCACAATGCTAACAAGCCGTTACCTTGCAATAATATGCAAAATCAAGATAGAATTTCGATTAATGTGTTTGTCCCTTTATTAAATGATTAACCGGTGAGATAATGAAACTGAGCATTAAGAACAAAAAAGTATTTCGAACTTATTTTTATTTTAGAATTGAAATTATTTATTTTGCCTTACAACACGTTGTCCTCAACCTCTTCCTCCATAATATGTTTTAAAACATTTTGAAGAATTGATACGTGCCCCTGTGTCTCTCCCGCTCTCTCTAAGGCCATTAACATGTTATTCCAAATATTATATTTATGTTTGACATTTAGCAGGATAAAGGAAATCATGGTCGGGGCCATGCAAGTCCAGAAGCTAGCACCAAAACAGATATCGCCTTTCCCTGGGATATGCTATTGGTTGTTGCTGACACACCAACTATTTTAAAATTGGCTGCTTCTTGTGCCATGGATCTGCTGATCTACTACAACTTCTTCCACATGTTCCAAAGTCTCAGTTTATATTCTTATTCGTGAGTNTTCTTGTGCCATGGATCTGCTGATCTACTACAACTTCTTCCACATGTTCCAAAGTCTCAGTTTATATTCTTATTCGTGAGTATTTTTCACTTCACAATCTTGCAACACTTGAAATGAAAAATTAATGTTCAGTGTTTTATTTATATATTATGACCAGGGATTTGGGAAGTTTAGTCTGTGTCCTGCACGCGATTAAACTTTGGGGGTCAATTTCAAGCAGCAAAATTAAAATATGTTTATGAGCAGTGGCAGTGTCGTGCGTGAGCGGCCGTGGGCAGCACACGCGGGCTAACGTCAACCAACTGCAACGAACGTCAAAAAGAATTTCCAATAATTCCAGTTGAGTTGAGTTGAGAGATTTGTGCTGCTCTTAAAAATGAGGGCTTGAGAGGCGATGAGGGTGTACTGAGGCGAGAATGAAGCAACGCCGGAATGCAAAGGCGGGGAAACAGNAGGGCAGCACACGCGGGCTAACGTCAACCAACTGTAACGAACGTCAAAAAGAATTTCCAATAATTCCAGTTGAGTTGAGTTGAGAGATTTGGGCTGCTCTTAACAATGAGGGCTTGAGAGGCGATGAGGGTGTACTTAGGCGAGAATGAAGCAACGCCGGAATGCAAAGGCGGGGAAACAGGAGATCCCAGAGAAAACCGGCCAACCAGCGGCATCGTCCATCACGATTCTCACTTACAAAAATCCGGAGTTACACGGCCGGCGATTGAGCCCGGTTAGCCTTGGTGGGAGGCGGGAAGTCTAACCACTCATCTACCGCGGCCTCCTCTCGAATACTAAGAAATTCTAATGCGTCAACAGCCGTCACTGGAGGGTCAGGACAGCACTGAAATTGGCGAGCAGAAAACATTTTTTGTGTTGATTATTAAAGAATTTCGTATGAGTCTGTTGTTGTGGGACATGAGAGACAAAAATGGCCCTAGCCGACGTCTTCGTGTTAAAAACAAATATTTGTTTGCACATATCCGCAACTAACGATGCAATTGATGGAATTTCTTCAAAAGAATTTCTCTCCGCGTAAATGAAATTTGTTTTTTCTTTTTGTTCACTTATTTCTGGCAAATAATTTCAATCTGCAGTTAATGCATTCCATCGTCAAATTATCCTGTGCATTCTTGGATGCCACCTTAAGAAAAACTAGCCCTAGACGTGTCTCAAAATTTAAAATTTACGTAGGCCACTTGACGCGTGAAGCTGGCGTGAACTGCTGTCAGCGTGATGCCGGCCCACCTGTAACATCTCACGTAGGACGCGGCACTTTGGTAATGAAGCATAAGTTAAACAGCAGCCTGGGTAGGGCTTTAGTATAGATACACGGTAATATTGACAACATAAGCTATTGTGACGGAGAAGGAAGTAATATAGAGCCACTCAAAAACAATTTACGACTAACCTGTATTCACCGTTGCTGTATGCTGATTTCTGTCACGGGAAAGACGAGCACCGCACTAAAATGAAACAGCATCTTCACGGCGTGGGTCCACACACTGATTCCGTTCAAGTAGTTGTCAAATATTAAATACGGAGGTTTGGGTTGGCGTAGTTGCCCTGAATACTGTACTACCTTGCGGGTACATCCGCCGATGGTTTGGTGCTATGTTTTGCAAACAGTATTTGTTTCGGCGTGTTTTCGATTCTTTCCCCCGCTTGATACCGATACGTCGATAGAGTTTGCTTGACTTGACCGCGTTCACATAATTCCTTACGGTGGGTTTAGGTTCGGTTTTACCCTTCTCGTATGAATTCTTCGTTTTCGTGTCATAATCTTTGTTTCAGAGGTATTATTGAAAATGTTTGATTGAAGAAATATAACAATTTACAACAATTTTAACACCTTTGTATCCAGATAGCATTGTGTGTTATTTTCTGGGTGCAAAAAGGCAAAAACATAAAATGTGAATATATTCTCGACTTTTTACAACGTGCAGATAATACGCAATTAAAATTTAGCAAATAAATATTTAAGAACTCGTCAAATGTAAATTTTCTATAATCTTGCATTTTCAAAATATACATACAATCGGAAATTATGACGCGAAAAAAAGGGATTCTGCAAAAGGGGGAAGCAGAGCCCTAAGGGAGTGCTGAAATTACGGCACGACATGGGACAAGGAGTTGTTTACCCGGCAGGGATAATGCCATAGGGGAGTAGCGAGGCCTCTCGCATGTCGGCAGGGCGCGGTGCTCACCTGCATGACACCCTCTCGACCTGCTCACCCTCATGACACCCCGTGCATCCTCTCCCCAGCAACCCCCTTCCCCGTCAGATGGAGCACACGATGTGTTTCACGGGGTTACGTCCGCCTGAAAGGGCGCCAACTGCTCCGCATTAGTGCAATGGACACTACAGGGCTGATACCCAACCGTGGTCGAACACGCATAAGGCACAGTGGTTGTGCGGTGATTCGCTCTTGCAGCTCTCCTCCACATTGGTATCACGCATGAGCTACACGAGGATAAGGATTTATTCGAGAATAAATCCAAATCGTTTGTCTATTGTTCCGTTTTTCTGTTGCTAAGGAAAAATTAAATAACTTCTGAAACTTTTAGGTACAAGCCTTTTCTATGGTATTAAATAAACTTTTCAGCGTTTACTTCTGTAAGTATCTCTACCACAACTAGCCCGTGACTTGAATCTTTACCTTATAATAATCGATTGACAAAATTTAGACAAAATTGGAAACCAATTAGAAATTTTTTATTTTTTTACTGAAGTTGGCCAAAAATATTATATGTTCTTTAATAAGCATATAAGGAACACGGGGTAACCTTTTACACCACCTTTGTGTTAATGCATTACTTTATTGCTCATTTCCTCTGTTTCTTTAATGACTTATACCAGCAAAATCTTTTGTGTGTTTGATATAGATTGGAATATGATTGGTTTTTTTTTTGTATGGGTTTCCCATTTAGTGATCCGGTAAAGCTATACCCACCTATTAAACACGGAAGAAATGCACTCATTTCAGCAAAAAAATTCCTTGGCCCAAAGAAGGACGTCGAGATAAAATTAAACTTAGCATATACAGTGGGATATATAAAATTATTACAAAATAAAGAAAAAATCGCAGCACTTTTTTTTGTGCAGAATAGTACACTTTAAAATTTACATAAGTACCATTTTTACATCACCACGACACTGAAAGGAATCAGAAGAGAGAATTAAACATAACAGTGATGTAACGGCAATATAAGGTAGCGAGGTAGCAGCAACTAAACTTTAGTACCAGTAACAGAAATTTCTGTAATACTTCACAATCCAAACTGTTAGCAGAAGCATCTAAATATTGCTAAATGTTATTATGTAACGGGAACCATCTTTTTTTTGTAGCAAGAACAGAGTTTTCTGTTGTAGGAACTATAAAGATAGTTGTGAACACAACCTTGCAATATTGTTGCGATAACAGAACAAGATATTGTAAACCCAACATGATGTTTGGTAACTGCAACACAATGTTCTGTAAAAATTACCGCAGTTTTTTCAAAAGGTTACAGAAAATGTATGGTGTCTACAAAAGTGTCGTGAATTGTTGGAGGTACTCTCTGATTCGGTTAATATTACAGAACTGGAATTGAAAAGTTAACAAACAAGTATGGTAATAACAATAGTGTTGCGGACTGTTAAATACACCCTGTAATTATTTTAAAGATTATAGAAATAGTAGAATTGACAATACGGAATATAAATAGGAAAATGTTGCTATTGTGAAATAATATTTATTTAATGGAGGCTGTTAACAATCCGCCAGGGCACTGTGCACATTTCAAAGTGTTGACAGACTTCGCATTAATTGTAACAATAGTAACACCATCCTTTAAAAAGTAGACAGATACCTCCGTTTTAGGCGTTAAATGTAATAATGGCAACACGAGTGCTTGAATGTCATATTTGTTTTTAAAATACGTATATCACTTACCCAAACAGGACCAAAAAAAATGTAATAATTAATGTCGTATTTTTATTTCTACTACAAATTATCTGATCTGAAAGGAAAATTTGTTTTCATAAACTTTACACACAAAACATTTTAATATCAGATGGCACCCAATATTTTATAAGATAAATATTTAACCTAAACGAAAGGATATTATATTAAATAAATTAGCTAACTCATATGTGAATTCGTCGCGTAAAGATTCGTCTGCGGACACGTTACATTATACTCTTTAAAAAATTCAACAATGCAAAACAAATACATTTAAAAACCTGAACATTGCAACTGTTACAATAGCCGAGCGGTCTAAACCGTCCGTCTCTCAACACAAGGTACGGCAGTTTCTGGGATTTCAATGGAAGATGGCGTAAGAGTCGTTCAGAATCCATGTACTCCTCTCTGATTCGCCTCAAAAAATTATGAAAGAAAGAGGGGTCGCTAGTGAGCAGTTGCCTGACGGTGTGTGGTGGAAAGAGACATAGTGTCCATTGATCTCTCGCCAGGCAGACTGAGGAAGGTGTCTTTTCTGGTTATTCTGGGTGTCCCAGAGCTTTGTCGGCATATATATTTCTCATTTTTCCTAGTACTACCACCATCACATATTTATGTCATAATAGTCGAGGTGATGATAAATGTTATTGAACCACCACCCTGCCTCCCGTGTTGCAACTATTATTCGTCTCTCAGTCTCCATAAGTTGTTCATACCTATGTCCAATTAGTAATCGAAACATGCTTGCAACTCACTGGATTTTCGCCTCATACTAACACTGAATAAATAGCATAGAGCTCCATGTTCTTACCGCTCACATTACCAGACTTGTAGCTGTGTTAGCGCCCCATGGTGGCAGCGAAACTTAAATAAGTCTTTTTGACCCATCATTACATATATCAACTTACTTAATTTTCATGTGGATAATTCATTCTACGTAATCCATTAGTATGTGTAATGTATGACTCATAGCTACGAATCAAGATGTTGTTACAATCAACATATAAGGACGCTTATACTACCTGCAGTCTGCTGCACCACTCGAGAAATATACTGTTTTTTCTGGCTAGGTCGAGGGTTGTGTGAATGAGGGTGGGTATAACGACCGTGGGATGAAGACTGATAACGAAACGTATATCATCCATATAAAATCCCTACACCATGGCAGATGCTAAATGAAAACATCCGTAGATGTTACGCAGTTAATTTAGAAAAACATTTCCGAGTTTCTAATATAACTTATCCCTTCGATAGTCTACTTTACAAAAGAATTCTACCAAAATAAGTAATGCGAAAATGTAATTGATGACAAAATATCATACTGATAATTTAAAAACAAATTAACAACGATAAAAGTTCGTCTTTCCGCATCTGCTATCATTTCCATATGACTAAAATGTATATATTGTCAATTATGCAGCACAGTGATTTGTATGTGAAAATCTAATACGTTTGAAATTATTTACAACTGGAGAAAGTCAATAACTGTTTTATGTATGTACATGTCGCCCAATTGCTGTGGTAATATATGATGTTTTACCTTAACATTACGCATTTTTTTTAAAAGGATTTATTCCAAAACAATTATTGTAAAACAGATAATATTTATAGCCAGTACCATTATACCAGATATAATCAACACGTGTACTCTGCTGCTTACAGAGCTGTGTTCATTTGTAACATTTTGAACACAATTATTGTAAAAAATTACACACAAATAAGTACAGAATTTTTGTAAACACACTGCAAAATCTTCTAGCAATATAGGATAAAATGTCGGGAAAGAAGAATCTATCTCTCTTCTACACTCAATACTTAATGACACCATGAACATCAACATTAAGAGTCAAAATATTACATATTCCTAGGATAATACCTAGAAACATTGTATTACCATCGAAGCATTATGTGATGTGTCTTCTCTAACGATGTGGAACAGAGTGAATTCTGAAACGCTAGCGCTGAACTTATTAAAAAAACATATTTAGAACATAAAGAACACCTAAAATAAAAATTACCAAAATTAAACTACAACATTAATTTGTGATTTAAGAAATACATTTTTATGCGCGTATTCTGCCGTGAATGTGTAACATAGTGTTTAAATTATGTAAATCGGTACATTATTTCATTAATTATGAATATTTTAATATTAGAGGTGGGTGGCGTAACCTCAAAGTATCAGGAGGGCGCTGGCCGCCATCCTGGTGTTACTGACGCTGGCCGCCTGTTTATGTGATACTGTTTGCGGCAACCATTTTTAATGCAATAGTGTTCTAAGTAACATTTTTGCTTGAATGTTGTAGTTTAAATTAAGTTATGTAAGTTGATGTGTTTATATACATTTGTCATTTATATTGTTAATGGTATTTTGTTATATAAGTTAAGCCGACGCGTTCGATAGTTTATTCTGCTTTGTGTCATTACAGATCATATAACATAATGCTTTGAAGTAAATATCGTGTTTATAAATATTATCCTATGAAGACGTATTATAATATTTTGCTTTTAATGTTATTGTTGATGAAGATAATACTTTGTGTCATAAAGTGTTGAGTGTACAATAGAGCTATATTTTTATTTATGTCTGGCATTGTTCTTCAAGTTATAACGTGTAATGTATTGGACGTTAAGAATTTTATTTATTAGAAATGCTCATAATTTATAGATTGGTCTGAAGGTGAATGGTTAGACATAATATTTTTAATTCTAATCCCATGCATGTCGTAGATCTAAATCAGAATCCTATTATTAGTACGTACTTCAACCCGTTGTCTTTTATAACACAATTATTGAATTTTTTAAATAAATGTAAAGAGAATTTTTGGTATTGTTTGGGATTTTTATGGATTTTTTGGATTTCTTGGGTCCAAGTAAATTCCAGGTCATGAGCATGGGGTCAGGGTGAAGGATCAATTTCAAGGTCACTTAGATAGAGTACGTATGTTGGGTGACGGCAGAACATGGTGGCCGGCTGGTGTCTGACGCCTACTCTAGAATCCGTATTTGCCCCATTTAAAAACATTATGACAGACTTCCCATAATTATTCTACTACTTTACAAGATTACCTAATTATGTTTATTGCGTGCGTGAGACGTTCGCTGCTGCACTGTGGGAAATTATTCGATGATATTCACAAAAATCTTAAAAACTGAAAATGACCAAATAATGATAAAAAAAAGTAATAATTTGTTTACATTAAACGAGTTTTATTAACTGTGGTCGTAATACATGTTTTCCGTGTATCAAAACTATGTCACAATTGGAATTGTATTTCTTCTCAAATCAATCACTTCTGCATATTTAGAAAAAAAAACCATCTGTGTTCAAAAACAAAGTTCTGTTTTTTATAACGTTCATGACCATATATTATATAATTACAGGTTTATTACATTACATCACTGATATAGTAGCTACATCGGTGTTTGCCTTCAGCATAATTTTCCCAGTAACCTAACTGAGGAATTCACAAGGTAAGAGAAGCAGGGGACTAAGATAACACCTCACCAAAATATGACTAGTGAGACAGTGACGTCATTACTTAAAAAGTTAATGTCTAAGCTGATTATATTTAATGAGATTATCTTAAATTTTGCATGTTTATGAAATTGATAACAAACCGAGTTATCTGCATGATAACATATAAATAGAAAATAACAGAAAACAAATCCCTTACAAATATATTTTTCTTCATTTTACTAAAATAGAAAAGTCAGTTGACCAGTTCATTTCCCAGGTTGGCTGGATGGACGTTAGAGTAATATCAGCTGCATTTTATATATGACGCACCTCATGCATATTATTGTTCATACTGAGAATTGTTGTTTAAGCTCGCGTTTAATTTTTTGATTGGTAACGCTAACAGAAGATAAAACAGAGTTCCTTATATTTTCGAAAAAATGATTTTTCCGCATTTTCTCTCTCACTCACTCTCTCTCTCTCTCTCTTTTACACACAATCTGTATCTCTCCCTTCACTTTGACAGGGTTTCATTTTCTGATATAAATATATGTCGACATTTCCTTCTTAAATATTAATTATGCGAGAAAGTAAACGAAAATTAAATTTACGCGATGAGAAATTGTACGAGAAGAAATTAAATTATTGCCACCGTTTTTACAATTAGCCGGGTTTTGCGTTGCTAACTTTTCTGTATTAATTTCTAGAAAATGGTTTTTACTTTGTCCTGTTTTTTTCTATGACTTTGCTTTAGAATTAAGGCAAACGTTGGGAAGTCGTTTATATTACGTTAGTAGAAGAGAAGTCGTGAGTAAGGAGTATAAGATCTCAACAAAAAGAAAACCAGATTCCCTTTCTCTTATTAAAATCAAAAGTTCGGCAAAACAGGCGCAGTGTTATATTCTTCCGCGAATCTCTTCTTCTGTAAACATAAAGTTCCACGATATTTCATGGAAAACATTCATTGGAAATTCGGTCTTAAGGTATAGCTCACGACTTTTTATTCTTAATTGCTAGAAGATTTTGTAGTGTGTTTACATACATTCCGTACTTATGAATGTGTGATGGCAAACGAATGAAATGATGGGAATATTTTTGAGAAATGTTTCGCAACTAGTTGGTTGGCCTTGTCAGTTGGATTTGTATGTTAGTATGACGCTTTGGTATGGTCAGTTATGGTAGAAATGTTTAAGGAAACATTTGGTAAGATTTTGTGCGAAGAGGTTACCTACAAGACTCTTATTGGAGACTTTTTTTCTATATTGTTAATCATCGTAGGTGGTATGGCAGGTTGGTGTTGTCGGTTGTTCTTGTCAGTTTTGCAGGAATTGGCCTCGTCAGGAGCAAGTCTTGTGCTCAGCAAATCTCTTTTTTTTTTTTTTTAATAATTGTTTAATCATTTTTTAATTTAAAATGTTTGGGTTAAGATCATACAATGTCAGGGGGTTAACATAGAAGGTCAAGGTTTAGGTCACTTGGATTCAATATGATCGATGGGTGACGTTATAACATGAAGGCTGGTTGGCTCCAACCTCCTTTCCCACTAAGCCAAAACGTTCGAAATTTTAATTTTATGTGGAATTTCTAAATACATTTTTTTAAATAAATTTGCTACTTTATTAAAATAATTTTTACCAGTATTTATACATTTTGTTAATTTTTAAAACAAATTGAGCGATTTTTTGGGGTCAACATCATCCAAGGTCATGGGCACGAGGTAAATGTTATGGTCCAAGGTCAAGGTCCCCGATATCAGACATGCGGTTCGTAGTCAGAAACATAATATGTTAGCCATTTTTTATCAATTTTTGGATGATAAAAAAAAATCATCTAGTGTATGTTTTCAAGGTCACTAAGTTCATGCCCACTGGCATCCAACATGGTGGTCAGAGTCATCGATGGAATTGTTTCCTCGACTTTGAAACTTTCTTTACATTTTTTAAATTTTTTGGTATTTTTAAAAATTGTTTGGGTTCAATGTCATTAAACGTCACGCGAATGGAGTCAAGATCAAGTTCATGGGTCAAGGTCAAGGTCAGGCAGATCGAATATGGAAGTTGGGTGACGTCACAACATGGCGGTCGGCCGGATACAGTCCCTCACCCCCTTTAAGCTAAAACATTCGAAATTTAAATTTTTATAAAATTTTGTAATACATTAAATAAAGTAGTTACATTGTTAAAATAAATTTTAGTATAAATTTTTTGGGAATGTTTTGCATTTTTTGTGTTCTAGGTCATTCAAGGTCATGAACATTAGGTCAAGGTTATTGGTCAAGTTCAAGGTTACCTGGACAAAATATGGCGGTTGGGCGACTGGCACCTGGCGCCTACTCCAGAATCCATAGTTGGCCATTTAAAATACATTATGCCAGACTTCTCACAATTATTCTACCTAAAGTTTTTCTTTGGTTTTACAGAATTCCTACTTTTTACACAGGAGAGGCTCTTGACTTCATTCTTTTTATTCGTATTCAACTGCTTTCATACAAAATATTTTACAGTTCTTCTGCTTTAAACCTGTAAAGAAAAAATTATCAACGCTTTTATACGAAATTGAACTCTAATATTACAGTTTCCTATAACTTAAAGAATTTAAGAGAGTGCGTTTTCAGTATCCCCTCTCGCTTGAGTAGCAATAAAATCTTGAAATAGAGACGTTACTAACTTCATAGAAAATCAAACAAATCACCCTTGTTATATTGAATCTGAAAAGTATGAACAATCAATAAAACTGGTAACTGATATTTTTTTTCTGGCCAGCTATCTAACAACTAAAACTTTCTGAAAATAAGGGACTGTGAAGAGTGAAAAAATACACAGGAGTTAGTAGTTGGTGAGTGAAATGATATATCTGACGTAATCGGTATATTTTTAGTAATTTCAGTCATAGGTTTTTGACAGGTTTTCTTTAAAATTTCACTTATTACGACCTTTTCTTTCTTCCTTGGCAACGGAAATCCTTTTAAAGGAGGATATATTAGATATAACCAGTAGGGTGGAGTGAAAAAATCATTTTTCGACAATTGTAATGGAATACCCGGGGAAAGTTGTGGGTAGGCTTCATAAGTAATAGCGTAAAATATTTTCTCTGTAGTCTATGGTTAAGAGGTGCCCCAAGAATTTTGAAATTTCAGATTTTTTGTTAAAATCAGCAGGTACTATAATATTTGTAAAATCTAATACAGCAATTTAATTTTAATAGAATAGCTTGAATAACTAAGGAAAATAGCCCTAATGTCTAGCACATTTTTTTCTTTATTTATTTAAACTCTTCTTGTGGTGCCCCAGTAGCACAAAAAACTCAGTAAAAGCAATCAATTCTAAGTTTTCTCATCTGGGGTTATGTGCTATTATTTCGAATAAAAATACCTCTCCCGCGCTTTCTAGTTCTCCGTATTTTGTGTTGCTTAGCAAAACAACAACCCCCCCCCCCCCTTTTCCTCAGCCACCCGCACACGCCTTGCAGCGAGTGACCGAGCGCTCGCTTACTTCAGTTCTCGGAAAATAACAGCAGCGAGTGGACGTACGTTGGCGTGTTTCAAATTATAAGTTTTTAGTCTGCGATCTATTTCTCGCTATTGTTTGAAGATCATGGCTCAAATAAGAACGAGGAAGACCACGATTTGTCCTGTTTTTGGAACGCCAGAAAATTGTAATTATTGTGTTTTGCCGACTTATTGTGATGTCATGAAGCAGTACCTGTGGGTCAAAAACGAATTAAAACCTAACTCAAAAACAAAAGAACCGACGGTCGGAGAAATTTCTGAGATAGTAGCCACCAAAGTTGAGGAAATTTGGCTTAAAGCATCCATCCCAACAGTGATACATAAACGAGTGCTGCAGATCATTCGCTCTTATCATGATAAGTATAGAAACATCATGAAACCGTACTTGAAACGCCAGGCGAATGAAAAATACAAATACAAACTTCAGAAATTTAAAGAAGATTCAAACAAACTATTTGATATTTGTTCTTGCAAATGCACGCTTTTTGAAAATTGTAGCTGTGAAAAAAAACGCCGAGTTCCACAACAAGAAAGAAGTTTCTTGATAGATCAAAGAACAAAGAGGAAAATGATTATCGGTTCGGTCGATTTGGCTGTGACAAAAAGTCAGACTAAAAAGAAAGAGAGAAAAGCAAGAGAAAATGCCCAAACTCAGGTGAATTCTGATTTACAGCAGCCTTCATGTTCTTATCATGAGCCTCTGCCTTTATTAGAAGAAGTGATGGAAACAGATTCATCAGAACCAAATACCTCCTCTGAGATGACTGAAATAGAAGCGGCAATAGTAAATCCATGCACAGCGAAGCTACAGTCTGAAAATCTTGATATTTCTAAACCTCAACGAAAACAAATGCGAGTACAGCTGCCTTCCCTTGCTCTGGCATGTGACCGTACTGGAGTCTCTGATAGATCCGCTGCAATTATAGCATCTGCTGTTCTAAAAGATGTCGGAATAATTCAAAAAGAGGATAATAGCTGCGTTATAGACCGTTCAAAAATTCGACGTGAAAGAACTAAAATGCGGGGTCAATTACAACAAAAAGATTGCCCGGAGCCTTTGGTGGGGCTGTATTTCGACGGTAGAAAGGACAAAACTTTATCACAGGAAAAGATTGGATTTAAGTATCACCGGAGGAGTAAGATGGAAGAGCACTATGTTCTTGTAGCAGAACCAGGACATAATTATTACGGCCATGTAGTATGTGATTCAGGGGCGGCTGAAAACATAAAAACATGCATTACAAAGTGTTTAAATGATAAATTAGAAAATCTGTCTCAATTATCGGCTATTGGCTGCGATGGCACTGTCGTCAACACTGGGTCAAAAGGAGGGGTAGTTCATCGCTTGGAGGTCGAGCTCAGTAGACCACTACAGTGGTTTATTTGTCAGTTGCATTCAAATGAACTCCCTTTGCGGCACTTAGTTCAACATTTAGATGGCCAGACGACGGGTCCGCGTTGTTTCTCGGGTCCAATAGGAAAGAAATTACAATGTTGCGAAAATCTTCCTGTTGTAGACTTTGTAGTAATTCCTGAGACATTGCCTAGAATTACAAATGAAAATGATCTAAGTACGGACCAAAAGTACCTCCTTCACATGATGGAAGCAACTGCGACGGGAAAATGCTCCCTCGATTTAGCAAACAGACAACCAGGTCAACTTTCGCATTCAAGGTGGCTTACAACAGCGAATAGAATTTTACGCTTATATGTTGCTACCACAAATCCTTGTCAAAATTTAAAAACATTGGCAATATTTGTAATGACAGTATATGGACCAACCTGGTTTGACATAAAGTCGAATTCATCGTGCCTGAAAGGAGCATTTCACTTATGGATACTTATCAAAAGGAGTCGTTATCTTAGTGAAGACTTAAAGAAATTGATCGAGCCAGTAATCCAAAGGAATGGCTATTTTGGGCATCCTGAAAATATTCTGTTATGTATGCTAGGTGACAACAAAAAGTTCGTCAGAGAACTAGCTTATCGCCGGATATTAAAACTAAGGTCGCAGCCCAAACTTCCGGGGATTCGGAAGTTCGCGATACCACCATTTAATTTTGAGACATCTGACTACACTGATCTAATTGATTGGCAGAATTTAAACGTCTGTGAGCCACCTTTGACCGCAAATTATTCGACCGAAAGATTAAAAGAAATAGTCGAGAATGACTTCGGTACAGACGATAATATTCCTTTGTTACCCTGTCACACTCAAGCGGTAGAGCGGTGCATCAAGTTGGTGACTGAGGCATCAGAAGCTGTTTGCGGACAGGAAGCAAGGGACGGATTCATCAGATGAAGACTTGAGTCGCACAAGAACATGCCTTCATTCGAAACAAAAAAGGAATATTCAATTTAATTAGCATTACATTACAGCATTATTATTGCTGACAACTCCGGAGAAATTAGAATTGTATCACTTTTTTTTTGTAAATAAATATGTTTTTTCTTTTAATTTACAGTTTTATTTATTTACTGTCAGTAAAATTATGTAAAACACAGAATAAAAATTAGTTGACACCTAAGAGAATACAAAGAAAATATTGAGTTTAAAGTAAATTTTTAGGAATTTGGGGCCCTTGGCGGCACTTTAAAAATATTTCTTAAAGCTACTTATTGTCTTTTCAATTAATATTTAGATTTCTCCTGGTATTTTTGTACATATTCCATTATAATATGTTAAAAAACTTATTTTTTAATCACCTTTGATAAATGGTCAGAAAATCAGTAATTTTGCAAAATGTCAGGTAACGGGGGCACCTCAATCCCTTCACGCAAATAACTCTAATTTGGTATGTTTTCATATCAACTATAGACACAACTTTTCGCAACTATTCCATTTCGATTAGAGTATTTTTATTTTTTCGCCTAGTAAGTTCACTCCACCCTAATAACCAGTCTTTAATAGTTTCGAATGAATAAACTGGTTCCCAAGCTTGGTGTAAATGTATCCCATCACTCGGGGTTTATCCTCTCAACGTTACGTCCTTCTATTAAGCACTTTCCGTTTTATGACGTAGTCTTCCAAAAATTTATGGACCAGACTATCTCAAGGATTAATAAAGATATTTCAAGATTCGTGAAGTCTAAATTACTTAAAACTATTTATTCTTTACGGAAACCTAATTTAGAGGAAATACAGTGTGAGTGTTCTTGCATGTTTAATACACCTATAATAGTTTTATGTCCGTATATCGTTATAAAATGTTTGTAAATTTACAACAGTAATACAAGGAATATAAATACATGTATATGTATAATAACGTGTATGCCAATATGCAATTAAGATTAAAAACATAATACCTCATATTAAGCAACAGTAGGTCGTCCTCGATATCAGTTCCTACAATCTAAAAATTTATTATCATACAATATTTGAAACAATATTTTTTTACAATAGCACATTTCTTTGCTGTTATTATTTAGCTAACATTTAATCAATTAAGACAAAGTTTAAATTATGTCGAACTGAATGTATCGCACACCGATGAAAGCTGCGAAAAACATCAGAAGCGAGAGACAGTATAAATATTGATATTTCCCAGCTATCAATTCAAAAAGTTTAATGACTTATTACGATTTTAGATTTAAACTGCACGATGTTTAAAACCGACACAAAAACCTTCAGTATTTTAATATTCTCTTCTCTTTATACCCGTTTATGGAAATAAATCCCCGGTTAAGAATGGCCTAAGTGATAATTTAGTATACTGTGGCAAATTTAAAAAAATTAACTACGACGTGAAAAAACAAATAAAAATTTAATACTCTGAAGACGTTTCTTTTACTCAGACCTGCCATTACTCTTTGAAACACAATTAAAAATATATTTACATAACCTTGCAATACACCATATCATCCTGCCGTTTCTTTCACATTAAATAAACGTCTCTCAAAATTTGATTTGCAAACACCAAAGGTCTTTCTCTGTGCACTCTTAGTTGTTTGTGTTTGAGCTATCAGTAATTTTATTGTTGATCGGAAAAGTTGTGGCTATCCTAAGTTTCAAGTCTTCCAAATCACGAACAGGTACAAGGCTCACAACAAATTACATATAACTCTGAAAGGAAAAGTACAATGTGTTACATTCGGTAATCATGGTAGCCTACGTATTGAACTCTCTTTTCCTCTACATGATAGAGAGCCATCCTTATCAAAGAAACAACAAACAGAGAAAACTGACTGAGGGGATGCTCTGTCCTGCTAGGACATCAAGTAAATGTATTTCCGTCTCAGTGTGGGATTATAAATCTATTCAATACATCTGTAAACACATATTTAATCAAATTTTCCGTTTCCTAAATCCTAAACTTGTAACCCATCTTTTCAGAAAACCTGACTATTTCGTCATTAAAGGTAACAGTCCGGAGAAACCCCTCGTCTACATCAATGAACGCCAAAATGTCTCCAGCAAATTTACGCCCAATAATAAAATGTCTTCAGAGGCTATGGTTCGTATTACTAGCGCTCCAGGTCCTTGCGCTTAACACGTAGTAACCGCTCAATTTGGTGACACGTATTGCCTGCCCACGGTGCAAATTGATATACATACCCAGGCCACAAACTGCGCATAAAGCACACGGTCGTTAGTTTTGTGCTTGTTGTAGGCCGGCAAACACTGTTCTGATGCAGTTCACTCCACTGAAAGATAATATTTGTTCGTGGTTATGAAAAATAATCCGTTCGTAGTTAAGAAGACGAAATTTAGTTGCTGGCAATAAAAAGATTGTGGTGCGCAATAATACGTAGAATTTAGGTAATAAAGAAATTTAGTGCTCATTAACAAGTTTCTTTATTGAAAAACTGTTTATTGGCTGCAACCAAATACAAATTCTTCCATTGCGTGCTGGTGTGTTGGAAGTGACCAAGTTTGCCTGGCCACGGTGACATATTTTTCCAAGTTCGTCTACTTGCATCGGGTTACGAACTAACTCATAAGGGGTATATTTTAGAAACTATGAACGGAGTACAAAAAAACTTAATTACAGATAAGTGAACGTTACTGATATATTATTCCAGAAAATGAACTTTCTTTGAGGTGAAGTGTTCAGTCCTTGGCGTGTGCTCGCCAGTTACTTAATTGATGTTCTGCGCATGCTCAAGTTAAAGCCCGCAACACCAAGAGAGGTGATGCGGTTGTTACACACTGGACGCGTACTCAAGAGGGCCAGGTTTCGCGTCATGGTACAGCCATCCTTATTTCAGTTGTTACATATTGCCTTAAATTACACCAGGCCGTCACCGGTTCATGAATAAATGTCTCGGCTGATTCCCTCTCTGATCCTGCTGTTGTCAAGACGCTAAGCCGTACCTAGCCACCAAAGCCTGCAACTGACGAAACACTTTTGTGACCTCCACGATGCAGTACCGCTTCTACCACTGTAGCATATTTGCTGCTGCTCACAAAATGATTGAAGCCTACCAACACAGTGAATTTTTTGGGGACCACAAGAGTCCTTTTGTGTTTGGCAATAAATATTGAGATGGCGAAATATGTTATTGGCGTCGCAACATATTTCGTGAGATCTGTACTGAGAATAAATTCTTGTGGCCAGAAACTATTTTTTTTTGTCACAACAGAACAGCTTCTTGAGAATGATGGTTTCCATGAGCTTGGTGCGCTAATAGCGGTGGATAGTTCCAGTATGTCTTTATGAAGATACGTTGTATTTAAGTGTCCCATTCAGTTTTGCACCCTCTCTATTGTAGTAATATCGGTGTTTTTCTAACAACAACTTTCAAATAAAACGATCTAATTTTATATTAATTGTAGAATCTAGTTAAAAATTTTAAAAATGCATCTAATTGTTTTTAGTTCCTTTTTTCAGAGTTAACAACATTATGAGTGCATGTTAAACTGAAACTAAAATTTCAAGTGTGTAGTTATTACTTTGTTGTTTACAATTCTTTTAATTCACATAATATTGGTATATATATAATTCATATCACAACATGTAATTGTGCAAGCATTTAATGTCATTAGTTAAAAGCTAAGGAAGCAATGCCTTTTTTCATAATATTGTATTTTAGTCGGAATGAAATAATTTTTAAAATGTATGTTGTTTTTGTATGTTTATTGCTACTTCCTAGGACAGAAATAGGAAACCTACGTTTTGCTAAAACCATTGACGAAATTCAAAACTAATTCACTATAAACAGTATATTACAAACTTCGGTCAGTTAATTACATGTTTGTTGCAGTTAATATATATTCTCAATTAGCATGAGCAATTTTGTCTGAGAGCTAGAAATATCGGATTGTGCAAAAAAGGGCGGTGGCTCTACTGCAAAGCAGCCACGTAAATACGTAAATTAACACTGTTTTATACTGTCATTGCAGCTACAACAAACGTTTAATTCTAATAACATACAAAAGGAAATTTTTTTTTCGCAATTATGTGTTTTTAATTATTAAGGGAAATGGTTAAAAACAGCCACTGTATTTTAATATAAAGGTAACAAGCAGTTAAAGAGATTTTTTTCCACAGCATATCCCAGTGAATCGTTGACTTTTATGGTACGGTTTTCACTAAGAATCAGAATGACGTCGTTTGGTTGCGAAAGTTCAAATGCGTACCGCTCTTGTAAGATTCTCTGTAGCCTAGCAGGTTTTTCCCTCTGAAACATATAAATGTGGAATGAATTTTGAAATTTCGTTTCTGGCAAGAATCAGGTTTTTTTTCTGATAACATGTATGTTCGGCGTGGCACGTATTGTTTTTATGCCTTTTGTCAATCATTCATACTAAAAAAAATCAATCTATGTTCAATGACACCTTATCTATAGCGTATACGACTTGCACACTATTATTGCATACTGTTATAATATGATCTATGATTATTTCATACCAAAAAGAGGTTACAGGGGCGTAAAACATTACTCATAGATAGGTAGAGCTTTGCAGTAAAATATAGGGCTTTATTGAACTTTTAATGTTATAAACATGTCTAAAGGGAGCTCTAATATTTAAGATGATGTTAGCTAAACCATTATAATAATGTATATTACCACGCCACTTTCTGAATATAGCCTACTTGGAAAGTCTCCACCTTGTCCATGTGCCCGTAGGGTGATTAAGGCAGCGGTTAGCGACTGCCGGACGCACCCACCTCCAGACGTCCTTTTGGTCCAATTTCCCGATGACAAAAGCCACCGTTCATAGCGTTACACCGCCCTATATCAGACGCGTTGTGTAAGTTTACGGACCCGTTTATTGGCCGTTGGAGGGGGTTTCTGCTTCGACTTTCACCAGGCATTTTGGCAGTTACGTTTCGTAACCTAGATTTAGGTGTGATCAGACAGGCTGTCCAGCTTAGGTCTAATAACAGTTCATAACAATACGACATAATTTGCACAATTAGTTTTTATATGTTTGCTATGGCAATAAAGAGAGTATACATCTATTTTCATATTTCCTAATCTTGTAATGAAAAATTTATGAGTCCTGGTCTGAGCTAATCGTTGTAATTCCGCTTGTTAAATAAATGTCAACATTGCATACAGTATCGTTGTTTCTTAGCGTAAAATCATTCTCGCTTCCATACTCTTCATTAAGTACCATCAAATCAGAAATAATGAATTTTAAGAAAATAATCTAAGGAATGTTCCAACGCTCAACCACTGTAAAGAGCGGCTTGGCTTTTTCATAGCAGGACTGAAAAAAATAGTTGATTGCTTGGTGCATGACGTGTATTTTGCTAGCAGGTGATTGCCAAAAGATGCCACCTTCAGAAAAGGCACACAGTTTTTATCATTCGAGTAGCATTCTTTTTCATATTTTTTGAGGGAGAACTAAGATTCCTGTGGAGAGCATCACGAGGCAATCAATCGACTTGCATCCAAATTAATTGAGTGCAGGGGTGAGTTCAGGACGCAGTTTAATTCAGCGGTGACTGCACCGTGGGAGACGAGTTCTTAAGAAACTGGAATTCCCAAATGTTAGGCGGGATGCTAAATACCGAAAAGTGTATCAGTGTAAGCATCTATGGCAGTATCCTAACGTATTATGAGTCCATCAAAGCCGCGAGGAACTGAATGTGGTCCAAAGCAAGTGAACATCGAGATCTACCATCAACGTTTGAAACAATGTTAAGAAATGAAAATTTCAACAAGAATCTCTTCCGTTTTATAGTTTGATTTGTATTATGTAGCAGATACTGTAATTATTACCTGTGCTGAAAACCCATTCTATTTTGCTCGGACGGTTTTGTATAATGACTGGTTTATTAGTTACGGCGTAACCGTGTGTCATTTAAAGCAGCGTAAAAATGTTTGCAAACATAGCAAAAATGGTATTATTGTGTTTTAAAAAATTGCATTTATGCTTGTGAACATGGCTTCAATTATATGTGACCCGGATGCTATAACGCTCTATATGTTATAACTCAAGTAAATTAGAATATGAAATAACCAAATTCTCTAAATATAATTTCAACATTAACAATTTGGAGCGTTGGTATGTATGTGAAATTTTCGCACTAAATATGGTCGAGGAATGCCAATATTTTCCCTGCAATAAAAACCTTATGTTAATATACGGCTAATCGAGAAACATACACCAGGCCGATAAAATATTAAAAGCATGGTGGTTCGTGGAGAGCTTAATAGCTTAAGTAGCGAAATATTCCTGCTTTCATTTTGTAGTTCGAGAGTGAATTCAGCATAATGCTACACTTACTGTAGTGGAGATAGTAACAGTTATTTCCTGCGCCAAAGGGCAAAGGGAAATTTCAAAGTAAAAATGTACCGTTTATCGGCGAATTTAATATTGTACCGGTCTATTGTTACACTACATGATCAGATATGTAGTCTGACTAAATACATTACCTAAAATTTAATTAATAGTTTAGTCCAAGGTAACATTAAAATTAATATATTTACCACTGTGATACCAGAAAAATAAATATATTTTGCTACAAACAAGAAAGCATAATGAAACTTACAAATAATACGTTAACGCGTTAATGCGTCCAAAGAAAACCAGGTTCGTTTACCGGCAGGGTTGCTCCGGGATATTCCCACGTGGGATTCGTACCGAACAATGCCGCTGGTCTGTGGGTTTTCTCGAAGATCTCCCGTTTCCCCCGTTCTTGCATTCCGGCGCTGCTCCATTCTTGTCTCGCTTCACACTGACCGGCTCTCCAGACCCCGATATTAAGAGCCGCCCCGACATATTTATTCATTCCACTTTCTAAAACCTTGCTTGAATATATTTGTTACACCCAATTAATATAGTTCGAATTTATATTACAAATTTTTGAAGGACGACAAGAAAGATAAATACTATTATTTAAGAAGTTGCGTGTTTTAGGCTTTTAAAATTACCTGCTAAATAAACGTCAAGAGCTCGCATTTTTAAAGCAAAATCGGTAAGATAATAAATGTTGTTATTCTTTAATTTCTGCACTAAAGTGCAGTGAAATACTATTTAGAAAGGTGACGTAAACTAGGGCATATTAATAATTAAATTTATTGTACCTTCACAGGATAAAACAGGCTATGTCTTTTTTGGGCTACGTGGCAAGTGTGAAGATCACTGCACAACTGGAAACTACCAAGATTAGGGCAATTTTAACATTGCCCTTAATCAATTCCTCCGTTTTCATTATCTTTCTACATTTATGTGCTTGAAAGATAAACATATAGTAATAGAGAGAAGTAGGCAATTACATGGCTTCCAGATGTATTTTAACTATCAGGTATTTTCGTAACAAAATGAATGCAGTTCAAGCCTGGCAATGTCAGGGCTTAACATATAACTTTATAAGATATCCTTGAATTGTGAGTGTCCATGACACTTGCTTGTAATGTATAATTAAGTTATGTGTGCAAAAATACAAAGAATAAATATATTACTCTTTATCCTTAAATTTCTTGTTCATTAATTGGTTAATATATGCATACTAATTTTAATCAATAAAATTTCTGAAAAATGTACTTTAATGAAAGCTGTTGAATTAATCTTATGTTTAGAATTTAAATAAATGAATTTTGTAAATACTTTATAAATGCGTTATTACTCAGCTTTTTCACGAGCCTTTAACCCACCCGCATTTTCTTTAGGCTGTAATTTTTCAATTGTTTCTAATACTGAAATTGTTAAATGCATAGATGCTGAATAAGCATGTCAATGCAACAGAATGTTTGATAAAGCGGTTTATGTGTAATCATTTCTTAAACACCAAAAGTAAAAGTAAATACGTATTTCCAGATAGGATTCTTAAAAGGTATAAGATGAAAACGCTTGGTTAAAATAATGGGAATGAGAAATGCTTTGAAAATTAGTTTATATATTTAAGATAACACTTCTAAGCGGGAAAGTTACTCTCAATTTCCTTATCGGATCTCAAGACCTCGATGTTGAGAGGCGTCCAAATCTCTACATGGCACTTAATTTCGTTGTGATTTCAGAGTTTATAAAATATATGTTAATTAAATTAATCCTGTAATTTTTTCGCAATGAATGCAAATTTGTAGCGTGTATTTGTTATTTTAAAATAATTTGTAATGTATTACGTGCTGTTATGGGGTAGTTGTATGAATCGAGTGGTACTGTGACCACTTTTACCTCTCTGTGTTCACTTCGGTTTGAAATAAAAGACACTCGCACAGTTTCAATATTTGAAAAGGAAAAATATTTATAAATTATGAAGATTTTTTTTTTTTTTTTTTTCATGATACCTATCTACCACACTTCAGAAAGTAAACCATAAATGTAACTTCAAATGGAGTTCACCGATACGCCTCACACAAAACTTTGACACAGGATACCTCTTACCGTGTAAAAGAGTCACCCATACCTCTTACCGTGTAAAAGAGTCACCCAGTTGAAAAATTGGGTGTGAAGGCCTACATGATAACAAAATATTTAGGAAATGACATAAAGTGTAATATTTTTTGGTTTATATTTAATATGCTGGTCGTTTGGTGATGGCTGTGTCTGATAGCCAGAAATATTTTATGCAAATTTGACGAATATAGTGCGTGTATTTTCGAAGTTATTGCAAAAATAAGACTGCACTTACCGATATTTGCATCTTAAATTACTTACAAACGAGTTTTGCATCTGCAACCTGTTCATAAAAGTTTTTCTTTTGTAGTTCCAAAAATGTATGCAAAAAGAAACAACGAAACAAGCTCATGCTATTTCAGGAAGAATTGTGAAATCCAGAATCTTCATAAAATGTTATTGTAATCTCTTTCAAAATTGACCAGAAATAAGAGATAATTATTACTATCAAATACATAGTAATCTATCACCTGTTATAGCTAGTGTCTAAGAAAGATAATTTTCTAATCCACAGCCTCTTACCTAATTTAATAAGCTGTGTACAGAATAGTTATACAACCAAACTTCTAAATATTCATGGTATAATAAACACTTTTTAACCACTGAAATATTTATCTTTCAAATTTTCATCTCGTAGTATATATTAACTAAAACTAAAAACACAGAATACACTGAATAATATAATGTTACATTAGCATAGGTCCCGATGAACAAGAAAGCTATTTACACTGGTAGCTCGCTGTCATGTGTTAATTCAAAATCTGAATCTACTGCTACACCGGTAATATTAATATTGTACACAATCACCTTCTTGTGAATACCAAGTCCTGAATCATCCCTCCACTGAACCAAGGGTTTGCCAAGCAGATTAACACTGTCTTTCAGCTTCACATCATTCCGTTATCGTCCCATTTCTATACTTCCTGGTTGTATGTTGGAGTAACTAGTGCCATGTTTTCGGTTGCTTTTTGGTTCCCCTAAATCAATGGCGTAGTTAACTTCGCCACCTACTAGAGCATTTCCGTGTTTGCTCCGTCTGATGACAATTATTTGGGCTAGGGATATTTTCAAATCCCATTGAGTTGGTGGTTTTATCATTTCACTAACAGCCGCCTTCCAGCCAGCATTAATGCAATCTTTACCTAGATGTATTACAGCACCATGTCTTTTGAATAGTTCACAGTTTTGGTTTGGGTCAAAAATTGTTGGTGTCGTTTTGAGAGCCTTTTCAAGGCGGCGGAAAATGCGATCAGGTGGAATAAACGAGTGCCCAACCACAGGGCATTAAACTTTTATTCACCTTTCAGTGGGTGGAGCCTCTTGTGTTAAAAAATATCAGAAGATAATGACAATTGTCAGATGGTTATTTTGAATTCCACACGCTACTGATATGAGGCGATTGGTGGGGATATAAGTAAATTTTTTTATGTTAACCTGTAATGGATAGGCGAAAAAATGTCATTATCTTTTGCGAAGTCAGCATCCGTCCACGTATATATAATTATTAACTTTGTTCTGAGGTGATCTTGACGAAGCCAGACTTACAATTAAATTGAAAATGAAAATTTTTCTACTATAGTACTCATTTTGGTCAGGTGTTTTCGGAAATATTAGGATTTTTGTATTAAAAATTAAGTGTTACTCCTAATACATTATTTTCTCTCAATATTCTATAGAAGACTTTATTCTTTGCTTTGTGCAAAGAAAGTTTGCACTTACTTCTTGTTTTTTTGTATCCTTAACTCTTGTTTCAATGCGTAATATATACTAATATAATAAAGCGGAAGAGTTTGTTTGTTTGAACACGCTAATCTCTGGAGCTACCAGTCGGATTTGAAAAATTCTTTTTGCATTTAATAGCTCATTTCTTGACGAAGGTTATAGGCTATTCAACATCACTATACGACCCTTAGAAACCAAGCAAAAAGAAAGAAAGTCTGAAAAATGCTAAGCGAAAACGAAGTAATAGCGCGGCGTTCAATACGATGCAGTGAGTCGGTGGCCGACGGCGGTCACCCCACGAGAACCGAACAAGAGCCGAACTGAACATTGCCGAGAACAGCCGAACTGTGCACGTATACGAGGTACCATGCCGCGCGGCTCAGACGCTTGGTCGGCTCCCTTCGCAACAGTCGTGTCCTACACAGAATTTGTTTGAGCCTATATGCGTTGGTCAAATAATTTAAATTTTTTTTAATTTGGTGGTTAAATAATAGAAAGTAGGTATTTAAAAATAGGTTTCATATTGTTTTTAACGTTTAAATTGTAAATATATATATTTAAAAACACATTGTTGTATATATTATAATTTGTGTTTCATTTTTGTTTTGTTGGTTAGTTATTAGTAATTAGGTTTGTACGTTATAGTTTATGTTTTTTATCTGATAGGTTTACAGTTCAGGCATAAATATCACTACGTTCGTTTTTCCGAATTAAATTGTTTTGTGTAATTTGTACTTAGGAAGTAACAATATAATAGTAAGTTCATGGACGGTTTTAATAGTTAGTTGTAAATACATTTGTATAATAAGTTGATTTAATAATCTTCTTTGTTAATTTCATGTTTTTTTTTCTCTGTGTATAAGAACGTTTTTTTTCCTGTTTAGATTTTTTGTTTAATTCGAAATGCCTCTAATAAAATCTCAGCTTTTTTGGAATTCTGCAACAGCAGAACGGTTGAGACTTTTGCGTGACAATGAAAAGGAAATGAGCGTATGAATAGTTTGTATAGTCAACGTAACACAACCGAACAAAACCGGCTTAGGGAATATAGCGTTGAACGATCTTAGCGTTTAATTGATAAGAATGCACAACTTCAGCAAACCGTGCTCGAGAAACTATCGTTGAATGATCTCAGCGTTTAATTGATGAGCATGCACGAACTTCAACACACCGTGCTCGCGAATCAAGCGATGAACGTTCTCAGCGTTTTACCCAACAACGAGTAAGATCAAATGTTATTAAAGCACGTAGGCAAACCAATATACAAAATTTGGCCTTTAATTATGAGTCTAATGTACATTATTAAGCGATAAACGACGTTTACATTGGCAGAATTAATAGCATTTACAACAATTGCCAAGCATGTAAATGAAAAACTAAAACGCTCGGTTTATGTTGCAGCAGCGATAAAGTAAATATCCTTAAATTTCCGGAAACAACACCAGTTTTTAAAGAATTATTATTAGGTATGAATTCAGGTTCAAAACGTTTTTTATGTCATACAAGACAATATAATGCTCTATTTCAAATGACTTCATTTGGTGCCAAAGAAATTCGCGAGGGGAATTTTAATCCTAAATTCAAGATACACGTACAAGTTTACCACTTGATAGGAAATTTACCTCCTGCTCAAAGTGCGCAGCCCGAATTTTTGCAAATATATATGTCGTTTCCCTAGCTGATCCGCTTTCTTCGCGTTCAAATTTAAATCCGAATCTACAAATTGATCATATCGACCCTTTGAAAAAAGAGCTACACGATCATAATAGTTATATTGTAAGTTTGAAATATAATATTAAAACAGACAAGTGCACAATCTAAAACTAATTTTGCATGCTGGTATAAAACCTCCCACCTATCACCGCGGTCGGTATAATACGCTAACTGTAGACGAAGTCGCTGTTCTTTTGATAGCTGAGAATAAAGGTCCGAGAGATTTTATGTTAAATACTACAAATTGTATTTTCAAAGATTTTCTGAGTTACCCAGATCGTATGACCCACTACAATATCCCCTGTTCTTCCCACGAAGAGATGATGGCTACTGCATCAACATTCAAAAACAAAATGGTGCTGCACGACCTAAGACAGTATCATATTGATGCTATTCCCCTCCGGTGGCATACAGAGTGGTTCATAGGGTCGGAGTTAATTCCTCCAGGCACAGACTTAAAGGTGCCTTGAAGTTTGAGGGTATATCAATAAGGTAGTGTGTTGGTGTTTCACTTTACTGAGTGGATATATTGACTCGAGTTTAAAAAAACATAAAGAAACACTTCCGAAGTGTTGTACTCTATTTTGGCTAACTCGGATTAACTCTGGGCGACGTCGTGGTGGAGGGTGGGCTTCTTTGGGTGACGACTTGATACTTAACTCTGCTGGTAGTTCTGGTATGTTGNCCTTGGAAAAGGCCCACGTTTGGTGCAGTCTCCCCTGGATTGCTGCTCTGGGTTCGTTCTGACGTCCTTTCGCAATTTATTGATGCAACTTCTTCTCATGGCTTGGTGATAATGAACACATCCTCTTCTCTCGTAAATTAGCTGATATGCTCTCTAACCTCCCTCCCTAATTGTCGGCAAATGTCTCTCTTATTGTTGGAGAGGGGGGAGGTTGTTGCCTGCAGTACAAAGCCCTTCTAGCACATGCCATAGTTCGTGAAGATTCGGGGGGGTGGGGAATTGGTGATCTTGCCCCTTAAATTTACCATCTCAGCTTATTCTTCCGCGGTTTGGCTAAAAGGGTGGTTGGGGTGAGGAGTATTCGTCGCCCCACTTTCAATTAGTCAGCCATTTTCTTAGGCGTGAAGCTAGAGTTCCTCTTGCTTGGCTCTCCAATTTCTCCCGATTTCCTACGTATTTACGTAGCGCTTTCAAGGTGCTTCGGCGATATGCCAGCTCTTATTAGGCACAATATTGACACGTGTAACTGCGATCCGTTCTGGCTGTCCACATGCCTCGTGACATGTGTCAACTGGTAGGCGCTCGCTAAGGGCGTAAGCGAGGCTTTTACTCCTAATATGCATGACACGTCAATGTATGCAATTTTATGCTTTCAGGCTTATGGTGAGAACAAATTATATCAACAATTTACATTAATTTAAAGGATTGTTTAATCAATTTTTTGATGATACGGCGGCAAAAATTATATCTGAACGACTTAATTTTATAAGATGCAATAAAAAAAAATTGAGAGCCGATGATTGTATACATCTACGAGATGCAGTTGTTAATGATCATAGTATTAATTTTTTTAATATAGGTCAATATGTTATATTGTCTTCTTCATAAACATGATCTCCACGATATATGAATGAAAAAAGCCAAGACTTTATGACATATGTCAGAAACGTCTGGAGACAAGATATTTTTATCACCTTCGTTTGTAAACCAGAACGGCCAGAAATAAAAATTGATTTATTTTCAGATCAAAAATCACAAGACAGGCATGATTTGATTTCAAGAGTTTTTAATTTAAAACTCAAGAAAATGATAGACCTCTTAACAAAAATGCATATTTTTGTACCAACTTAGGCCTTTGGTTAGAGCGTGGAATTACAGAAAAGAGATTTACCACATGCGCACACTTTGCTAAGGCTTACAAACAAAATGCGACCAGATTCCATAAATGACATAATATGATCTGAAATACCAGATGAACAACAAGATCCGGAACTTTGCAACATTGTCATGAAACACATGATCCGTGGCCTTTGTGGATCAAATAACTTAACAACACCATGTATGAAAGAAAACATGTGTTCAAAAAAATACCCAAGGAGGTTAATTTCTGAGACAAACTGGTGATGATGGTTACCCAACCTATAGACGTAGCACTCCAGATAGCAGGGGAAATATAGGTGCCTTGCATGAAAGAGGAACTGATATTAACGAAGACAATAGGTGGGTTGTCCCTTATAATCCAGTTTAATTACGAATTTTCAACTCACACATAAACGTGCAATTTTGCCAGTCAGTCAAAGCTGTAAAATATACATGCAAATACATACGTAAAAGTACTGATCAAGCCACATTCACTGTGCAAAATGATAACGATGAGGTAAGAAATATATCTTAATGGTCGCTATATTAGCACTCCTGAAGCTGTTTGGAGAATTTTTCAGTTTCCTATACATTAACACTTCCCAACAGTCGTTCATTTAGCGGTTCATTTGCAAAACGGACAAAGAATTTACTTTAATGACGAAAACCTTCAGGGTCACGTTATTAACCCTCCTGCATCGACTCTCACTGGATTTTTCGAGCTCTGCAGAAACGACGATTTTGCAAAAACTTTGTTATACCATTAAGTACCCCAATATTACATCTGCGAAAGAAATACATTTTCTAGAAGAAAACGTGGCCAAGATGTAGATGGGTACCCTGGTGTAAAAAAAGACGTACCTTTAGGCCGTGTTTATAATGTTCATCCAACTCAAACAGAATGTTTTTACTTTATAATATTATTGATGAATGTGCGCAGACCAACGTCTTTCGAACATTTTAAAAGTGTTAATGGCATTATTTTAGCTACATATCAAGGCACTTGCAAAGAATTATGATAAATAGAAGGAGATTAACTCAGGGAAAATACTTATTCAGACGCAGCTATTTCTGAGTCAGCAGCAAAACTTAGAGAGTTATTTGGTATCATCCTAATATTTTGTCACCCATCTGAACCAATCGAATTTTGGAGAAAAAATTGTAATAACTTGTGTGAGGACATAATAAATTGAGTTCGAAACGAAAATCATGAACCGCTAATGCCATACAATGATGAAATATACAATAAAGGACTTATATTGATATAAGACAACATTCATGATGTGTGCGAAAAATCTCTTACAGATTCCGGATTCCAGGCACCGATTCGCAATAATCTTAATAATATGGACCCTTTAGAAGAAGTTTTGAGGAGACCATATGATTTAATCGAATTAAATATTTATATTTCCAAAAATTAACCCAAGTAAGTGCGTGATCAACTTTTCGCTTATAATTCTGTTTTAAAAAGCGTTTTCGCTGACGAAGGCAGAACATTTTTTTTTAGATGCTCCAGCTAGTACTGGCAAAACTTTTGTGACCAATTTAATATTAGGGAAAGTTAGTTCACAAGCAAAAATAGCCACAGCCGTTGCGTCATCAGGTATTACTGCCATACTATTGGCAGGTGGAAGGACGGCTCATTCCACTTTTAAACTGCCCCTTTCGGTATCACTTGAAAAAGGCAATGTGTGCTCTATCCGTAAAAATAGCCCATTGGGCAAGATCCTGCAAGATGCAAGCCTAATAATATGAGATGAGTGCACTATGACTATTAGAGGTCACGCAGAGGCCTTAGATAAAACTCTCAGAGTCATAAGAAAATCAAATAAAGTTATGGGGGGAATTACTTTGATATTTTCTAGTGATTTCAGACAAACATTGCCTGTAATAATTAGGGTAACTAAAGCAGATATTATTAAATTTTGCTTAAAATCTTCCCCATTTGGAAGTCTGTAGAATCCTTGAAGCTCTATACCACATAAGGAGTCACTTAGGTGGAGGAAGCACAGATTTCCCAAAAGAGCTTATTTTGATTGGTGACGGGAAAGTGCCTGAATCAGACAAAAAAAATTGCCATTGATAAAAACCTTGGTGAAATCGTGACCAACATTGATGACCTGGTCTCTAGTGTGTATCCGGATGTGGCCAATATCGACCAGAAAAATTATCAATGGATGTATGAGAGGGCAATTTTAGCTGCCAGGAATATAAGCGTTGACGCCATCAATGACAAAATAAAGGCTAAACAACCAGGCGACAGCGCAAATAACCATGCCATTGATACCGTCATGGATCAAGAAGATGTAGTACATTATCCTGAAGAAATTTTAAATTCATTGAATATTTGTGGGCTACCCCCGCATTCGTTGAAATAAAAAATTGGCACCCCCATTATTTTATTACGTAACCTTAGACCATCAAATTTATGTAACGGAAACAGACTTCAAGGTAAATTCCTTAGAAACAATGTCATAGTAGCTATAGTTTTGACTGGGCCAGCAGTTGGGCAAACGGTACTGATACCTCGCACTCTGACGATACTCACAGATTTACCATTTAATTTTAAAATTAAACAATTTCCTGGGAGGGTGTCGTTTGCAATCACTATAAAATAAGCGCAGGGACAAACTTTTAAACATGTCGGAATAGATTTAAGAGAATAGTGTTTTACCAACGGACAATTATATGTCGCCTTATCTAGACCAGGTTGCGGCGAAAACCAGTATATACTAATACCACACGAAAATATGACTACAAATATTTTCTATGCCGAAGTACTCTAAATTTTTTATAAATAATAATATTTATATTAAATTAAATGGGTGGTGAAACCGCTGGGCACAGCTATGTTATAATAAGTTTGAACAAAATTTTATTTTGTTCATATTTTGTTATATAAATATTCAATAATATAATGAAACAGTGAAATGTTGATTTCAATTGGTTAAGAGGTGGGTGAAGGGGGCTCAGTGGTTGGTGAGAGGAGCTGGGATAAATGGTGAGAGGGACTGCGGGGTTGATATCAATAACTTTAAATTGAGTTTTCATTGTTTTATTATTCTGTTATATAAATGTTAAATAATGTAATGAGTCAGTAAAATGATACTTTCAATATGTTATTTTTTTATGCAAATGTGAAATTGTTAAATAGAGAAACATTAAATTTAAACTTAGTTTTTAATTTGTTTTAATTTTTATATATCAATATTAAATAATGTAATGAGACAGTGAAATGATACTTTCAATATGTTGATATTTATTATACAACTGTTAAAATGATAAATATTGTACTAATTATTTAAAATTAAATGCTATTTGGTTTTTATTTTGTTAAATGAATATTAAATAATGTAATGAGACAGAGAAATGATGCTGTCAATACGTTGTTATTTATTATACATTGTTTTATTTTTAAATAACTTAATAATAAGTTCGGTGACGAGAAGAGAAGAAGAAGATCTGAAAGAATGAAGAAGTACTGGGTGCAAAGGAAGGAGCAACACTCAAAGAAATGACTGTTTCATCGTACCCCAAAGAGGGTGAAACGAATATAAAATTTTTTTTTAAATAAGTTTTAATTTTATTCTTAAGGGATCAAGTCAGAAAACAGATTGCCGCCAGCGCGCACTCTTGCAATACGCTGTCTTAACCGTTAAAGATAGAACAATATCATACAGGAAACGATTGCGGAGAACAAAAAGACCTAAAAAAACTCCGCGGTAGCATATATCTATCTATAACAGAGAAATACTAATAAGTGTTTTTACCATTTAATTCACCGACACGTTGAGTTTTATAATATGTATAGAGTATAGACCATTAACACTAAGTAAAAATGATCTTTATTTAAAACAAATACCTCAACAATAATTATGTAGTCTAAGCGAGCGAAGCCGCGGCACAGCAAGTAGTATATATATTGTCATTTAACATATAAATAGAAATCTAACTAAATAAAACAGAGCAAAATCATTATCTAGAACACAGTGTTGAACAGTAATTTTACAGCTGACAATTTTGCAGGAAATGTATGTATACGACCATGCATCAATGCCAATTCTATAATTTACTCTTTTAAGTTAATACTCAAGATAAGGAAAATTTTATTTTCCTGGTAATATCTCAACAGGCACAACAAAAATACCTGCAATATATTCGTGATATGTGAAGTTTTGCATCTCTTTCAATGTGGATTTACCAAGTTTTGTTAATCTAATGATACTGCAAGTATATTTTCACTGCGGATGTAACTAGTTTTGCAACACTGTAAACGGGACTGAGAAGCACGGTTTGTCTTCCGTAATGGTGATGGATACACACAGTTCTGCTTCTGTACTTATATTTTGGTGTCAATTTAACATGGGATAGAGGGTTCTTAAAGCCTGTTTTATTACACTAACCCATCGAGGGCCATATAAAGAATAAGATGGAAGTGGTTTCTAATTTTGCCCAAAAATAGATTGATTTTACTACTGGACAACTGAAATAAACTTTGTAGTTGAAAACGGCAACTACATGCGAGTTTAATTTATCTATCAGTGCGATCACCATGGTGTGGTTGAGGATATGGACGACATATATTGGCAAAGAGGATTTTTATTTATTTCACATTATTTTGATTTGAATGTTATCACTTAGATTTATTAAGTTTTTTGTGTTTACTTTTATCGATAAATATGCACCTTTACACCAAAATTTAAACTTGAGTTTGCATGTTTGCTAATTTCAGAACCTACAAATACCGCCAGCGCTCGTAAACATCCAATCATTTATCATAATATTTACGTACATACCTGTATTTCTTTGGTGGAAAATATAAAAGTAACTAGTCAAATGTAATTGTAATATGACTTATGGCCTTTATATTGCACTACAAAGATATATTATTGAATACTCAAAAATTTTTCAAACTCAGGACTATCAATACTTTAGCCACGTATAAATTAAAGTTTTTATTTTAATAGGATAGCACAGTTAAAAACGCTCTGATTATTTTAAGGCAAATATTAAACCTGCAAGGAGCCAATACCTAATCCCATTCTTCATAATTTGGACTAAAATTGAAACAAAAGCGAACTAAATGTGACCCGAGTACAAAACGGATAGTGGAGTATAGTTTTGCGACATTTATTGGAGAAATTTGAGAGTCTGTATTTGTAATTTGCTGTCGTGATTGTTTCCTGTCAAATGATTGCAAGGATCAGTGGTTGACGTGCAGTGACATTCCCAACTACATAGGTATACAACTTTTGTGATGTCACTCTAATAGAACAGAGTGCACAAATTTCTCGCTGTGAACCGATCATTCCAAGGCATGTGTTAGCAGTGCTTTAACTGTTGTGACAATCGCTTCCAACATTCGCACTCAAGCAGAACATGCAAGCTGTATACAGGCGAGATCGCTTCTTGGTTTTTCAGAACAAGATGTTACTTTTGGGTGTCAAGTCAAAGCCAAAATTCACGAAATATCTTCTAGTGTAACACAGGGGCAATCACAAATGTGTCACCATTACATCGAAAAAATTTCGCAGACTCCATTCAGTTTTTGCTTTTACCTAATGCATTGGAAGGACTTTTGCTATCGTATCTTTCCCTGCCTGTTCAGATACAACACAAACACATTATACCATGTATCTAACAATATTTGCTATTCTACTAAACATCTTGTTACATTAACTAACGTAGTTCCTAGTAGTCGACCTTCAGCAGTTTTAAATGTCATTTAACCATTCTGCTAAGACAACAATTACTCTGTCACATATATCCAACTTGCTTTATTGAAAATAACTTGCTCACTTTCCTTTATGCAAAAGCTGTATCCACTGAATTCCTGCGTATAATAGTGTACAGTCATTTACATAAATTAAAGCACTTGATCCGATCTTACCGGAATATCTATAATATCTAACCGGTTTAAAACTATTTGAACGTCCTGCTTTCCTTGACGAAATGTGTGGGGCTTGTTTCAAAGGTGAGATATAATTGATTAAAAACTGAAATAAAAACAAAGAAATACAAAACGTATTTTCATCCCCTTTTCTTAAACGACTCCTGCTTTTTCTTTATCTTGAGATGGTTCAGCACCACTTCCAAAACATGTTTGTGCTAGAAGTAAGTAAAGTTTCTTCACTTTTATCTATCATTTCAAAAATATCTACATAATCGACAAATAGTTTAATCTGTCGCTTCTTTATACATGACTATAACAGCTAAGATAGTTTCCATGCCTTCATAGTACCATATATCAGTGCGAGTTTACAAGAGTAAAGTATTATGGTTACAGTTAGAGGCCTCTTATGAACACGGTTGTGATTGACGTGTGTATTTAACACCAGTCAGTGTTTTTTTTACTGTACTATTTCCTGCAGATGGAACGCAGAATAATTTCAATATAATTTTTGTCTTTAGGAAATACTGGTAAATTATTTTTTTATAATTTGGTATTTCTAATATTTATCAAACTGTAGATCTTTATTTCAAAAACAAATATCTTCCTTTTTGTGTATGGAATTGTCGCTGTGCCAAGATATTGAATTTAGTTATTATTTCCAGATGTCATTATTTTCGCATAGTGCATATGTTATGCAATGAGGTCATTCAAAGATAACAGGAGGGAAAATTATGAGCCGTCGCTAGAGAGGGTCCATCGCGTCGCATCTGTTTCCGCAATGGTCCAGAGGGAGGCTGAAGAAATACACACGCACTCCACCACTCTGTTTCGCCCTCTCCCGCGGGCTTGACTGAGCCCAGCGGAGCAGCGGAGCTAATGGCATCTAATTTCCTCTAACATTTAAAAGGACGATAAGAAAAATGAAATGTCAAAAAGGAAAGAATTATTCTAAGGTGGAGAGGGAATGTAATTTCAAACAAAATTTTACACTTAGCAGCGATGCGTGTAAGCTACAAAACGGGTAACGGGAGTTGTCGCTTTTGCAAGCAGAAGTCTTTTCTCTTGCTAAGAAGATGCTGCCGCTGCTTTGGAAAGGCGAGGGCATCCTCCCGCCAAAAATCCGTGCCATGAAGGAGTGAACGAAAAAACGTACACTAATTCCACTTAGACATGAAGGCCCGAAGGGTAAGGGACTTCAAATAATATCCTGCTGAAGGGGTACGATATCGACAGTTGCGAAACGCAGTCGGTTCAAACAAGTAGGTTGAAAGTAATTTCGGGACTGAACCAAATTATCATTTGACCAAAGAAAAATGATTTTAATCCAACTGTGGCCTTCCCTAATCAAGAAATAACACAAATAAATTGGTTTTTTCTTTGTGTGTAATATGCAGAGGATATAAAAGAATTCTAAGAATGAAATAACAAATTTCCATCCTTCTCGTTTGTGCAGCGCATGGTTTTGCAGACGCGGCGTGCCGGAAATGAACCAATACTGCTTTTTAAAATCTGAATAACATATTAGGTCCTGTAAAGAGAACTGAAATGTGAGCTAGCCAAGGCAACGACTAAATACAACACGTACCACAGTATTGGCAATCAGAATATTTATACTGCCAGTGTACCGTCGTAAAATTCTCTAGAGCTTTCTAGAGGTTCGGTACTGAGTTCAGACTGCTTTATACTCGTTATCCAGCCAGCGGTACGGATACAATACCCAGGAATGTGTACAGCATTATAACCTATTCCTCTTATTTCATCGATTTTGTCTTATTTAATTACCATAATAAATAAATTAAAATACTTAATTTTCCCTATCAACGTTGAAATAAAAGTTAATTATAATAAAAAAATTTTTTTAGGCGTCAACTATTTTTAGATATTTGGGATTTTGTGGGCGTTTGGTTATGTGGTAGCGTATCAAAGTGGTATTTCGAAGGACTTTACTTCAGATGTTTTCCCTGCCAGTACTAGGCAAAATTAGTGGTGCAACAGATTATAAAGTGTGGCTTTCCAATTTACAACCCAAAAAAATTATTTTTATTTATTTATTTTGTTTCTTTGACCAACACTCAAAAAATTATATAAACAAAACCTGTCCGAACACTTATGAATGCATCCGATAGTTTCTCATAATTGTTCTTTGCTGTACATCACATTTCGCATTATTCTTCATTGTCGATAATCGCCAGAGTACGAAAGCTTATGGTTTTATTTTTGTGACCAAACAAATGTTAAAATTTTCCTTTACGCTTAATTGTTCAGTTATTTGGCTTTCTTCTTAGTAATTAATTACGCACTGACGTGAATAACAATCGCGATTTATTTTTCCATGTTTGCATTGACTGCCATATTTTTAGCCAAATAAACCCTGTTGTCTGATATTCAGAATAGGAAATATACCTTTTTTTTAACACAAATGTAATCTTTTTATTTTATCATAATTAGTCAAATTCTTTAAAAGATTGATAAATAAATAATTTAATAACTTCAAAAACGACTAAGAGAGCCGTTTTTACCATATTCTAAAAACGATTTTGACAAATTTTTGTCTTCTACGCATGTCCTCAACTGTGGCTCTCAAATGGCTCTTACAACTGTCAAAATCACGTGTTAAATAGTGATGTGCCATCTGTTGACGTTTTGTTTTGCAGCAAACCTGTGCGTTTACAAAAAAAATATCATATTTGGCTCAAATTAGTTAAATGGCAGTTGCATTACAAGTCACACAGTAAAGGATGTCTTTGGCAATATTTGAAAAACCAATATATAAGCATTATGTCGATGTTAGTCAAAGAATAGAGATGNCAACTGTCAAAATCACGTGTTAAATAGTGATGTGCCATCTGTTGACGTTTTGTTTTGCAGCAAACCTGTGCGTTTACAAAAAAAATATCATATTTGGCTCAAATTAGTTAAATGGCAGTTGCATTACAAGTCACATAGTAAAGGATGTCTTTGGCAATATTTGAAAAACCAATATATAAGCATTATGTCGATGTTAGTCAAAGAATAGAGATGGTTACCACGCCGCTGGCATGCATTCTCTAATTTTTATTTCGCAACCATTTTAGAAAACATGTTTTATTTTCGCTCTTTTTGGCAACCTTCCTTCTCGTATGTGCTTTAAAAAAATATAAGGCATTTATTTTCATTGAATAAAGGTAATGTATTAAGGCTTTCTCTGAAATTAGTGATAAGAGAACATTTTGGCTGTTTCCTTGAACTAACTACGAAGAGAATAATTATCTTTGTCGTAAACACTTAAATATTGTTCAATGTATTAATTATCAGAAGGTCTGTTTAATGCACTTTTTTAATGAGCACTTTTATATTTATTTGAATAAACATTCAGGGTTTTCAATTTACTTATTATGTGTATCAGTCCTAAGCGCGCGCACAGTGCAGCATATTAACCGTAACTAGACAACTTTAATTTTATTTCTACAAAATACACAGTTTATATGTATAATGTGCATAACTCACGTCGCTATATAGCAAATAAAAACTGTTTACTGTTAAGTCCGTATAACAAAAATATTTTTTTTTGTGGCATGGTCGTTAGAAAATATTAAACTTAGCCACTCATTCCACACAACCCATGAAAAGTACGGCCGAGAACTGAACACTTTGATTTAAAGTACTAGTGCGGTTTTACACATACGTATAAAAATGGAATAAAGTTCTACAGAAAAAAACAATTCTACCGTAACATCTATTTTGAGGAATACTCATACATTAATTTAGAACTACTACAACATTTTCCATTTAAAAAGAATGGAGACGTCTAAAAACGAGTTCAAAACTCCCGCTGTTGCATTTTAAGCTCACTCAATTATTATCGAGGGCTTTAAGTGTCAAAGAAATAAATACACTGGTAGTGTTTACTTTCTTAATGTATCGGTTTTATATGTCCACAATGTTTCGTGTTGTTTAACAAATAATTTTTTCGTGAAATTATTTCTATTTTTCTTTCTAAAAAAAGTATGTAGGTTGGTAGAAAATTCGTGTAAATATGAGGAGGGGACACCAAAATATATTAAATTATAGCACTAAACTGTCTACCTAGTGTAGTTAGAAAAGAAGCTGCTCCTATATGAAGGGATGGAATACAAAATCTTAAAACTTATTTGAAGACATATTGTAACACCACACATTTTTATTTGGAAACAAAGGCAAATAGATATTCAAAAGTTTTTTTCATTTTGAGAAAAGACGTGAGATTTATTTATGGAAATCTAATTGTTGGCGATCGAGTAGCCATGTACTACTGTTCGAGATGGAAGCCTACCTCTTAAAAATCTTAATTTGTTCATATAGGAAATAAGATATAACAAAAAAAAACTATAATATGTGAGTACGTTTTAAATAGTAAATGCATGATCAACGGATGCGACCATTTTTTAAAGCAGTACATGGCTCTTCGTAATCCCACTTGCTATAATCTCCCTATGAAACTTAAGAGCTGTTCTTCAATCGGAGTAGTACGCGGAAGGTTGTTCATAACTGCCACTCGTGCATCAGACAGACTAGCTGAATATTCCCGAATCAGACTTGGATACAAATTAGGTTATTTCAGCGTAGCCGTTAAACTACTCTAGCTTAAAATTTTCCGCTTGTGCTTGACGAAATCATTATATAGTCAGCCGACTTACTTATTATCTTTAAACGTAATGAAAATAATACATGTGAAGCAGAATTTAAGAATGTAGAGTCACACTAACTATTCGAATGACCATACTTTATAGTACGAAAATAACTAACTATTTATTTTCTGGAAAGCGTTTCCACATGATCCAGTGTAGATATTTTAAATGATTCTTACATTTAAGGTTCCCGCGAGTAGCCTAGGAATAAGGCTGTTGGCGAATTGGCATTTGGCATGTCGGATACGGATACATCCGCCATCTCGGTAGGCGCGGGCGGTAGCACTATTAGTTAGCGTAGTCCACCATCTTGGTAGACGTCACAGCAAGAGCAGCTATGTTGGATGTTCATTTACCCGTTATCCCATTAAATTAGATTAATAAAAATTATCGTAATATTTTTTATAAAAAAATATGTATTTATTTATCCACTCACCACCACGCCCCTCACTAATCGTACCCCCTTCACCAATCCAGTGACCCCTGACCTTGACCATGATCCATAACATTGACCATTATACCTGACCTGACCATAATAACCATGGCCCTGACCTTGATCCCTGGCATTGGCCTATAACTATGACCTTGATATTGACCTTGAAACATGTCCTTAACCTTAACATCTGTGACATTAAAATAAAAAAATCGAAAAATATGTTACCCCCCCCCNCTCTCATTGGCCTTAAATAACAGAAATTATCCCTTCACCCATACCATAGGCAACGAAATTTCGACTTTAAAGCCTATTTTGTCACTATTGGACACAATATAAAGTGCTAGTTATTTAAATTTTTTGGCATCTACCACCAGAGAGCTCACAGGTCTTCCATTTACAAAAAAAATTTTGGTGGGGCTAAACATAAAGCATTTACTGATAATACTTAATTCTTTTTTTCAAATGAATCAAATGCAACGTATTATTTTAAAAAATTGTTTTAAATTTACATGAGGAAACACATATGCCCTAGAATATAAGTCTTTACATATATCGTCCTCTTTCACAGGGCGTTAACCTCTTGATGTCCGCTTCAGAGACCCAGGAACTGTAGCGGGCACGGAAGCCCCACCACTTGACGAACACCCTTCTGTTATATCATTTAAGAAACTTCTCGACCAAATACACGTCTGGAAACTTCGTATACTGGTTCTCGTCGGTGTAGAAACCGCCATGGGTGCATACGTTGTTAAGATCTTCGAGGTAGTAAGTACTCGAAGCGTAGTTGCGTAAATTTTTCACACGAAACAGTTCCGATCTCCAATTCGCTCTGAACCCTTTCTTGAAGACGCCTTTCTGTTTATATATCGGCACCAGGTCACATATTTCAGCTTTAGGCTTGCGTGGGTCCTTACTCTTCGGAACGACATACATGGTCCAAATCAGGGAGTTGTCCTCGACATCTTCGGGCTTAATGCGAATGGCATAATGAACGGTAGAGTTATACTCGTGGAAGAGTTTCGGCAGTAGGTCAAGCCTCTACTAGTTTCCGTTCGTCGCGAAATGCTTCTACATCCTGCCCTTTAGAATTATGTTGAACGTCTCGACGATACATGCTTTAAGATTGCTGTGCGTGTAATAATGATTTATGTTATGTTTTTTCATCAGGGCCTTGAACTTAGCATTGTTGAATTCCTTGCCTTGGTCAGTTTGCAAATTAGCCAGGATGCGACGTTCGCGCAACACACCCACCATGGCTTCGGTGACATCACGCACGTACTTCGACTTGAACAGCATGGCCAACACGAATTTTTTATACCCATCGATGACCGTCAACATGTAATAGTAGCCCTTGTTGACCTGAGCATACAGTATCATCTTGACGAGGTCGGCTTGGAACAGGTCGTTCATCCCACAAATCATAAACTTGCGACACGATAGTTGCTCCTGGCGGTCGCATGCAGTTCGTGGCTGTTTCCCAACCAACTCATAGTATGTATTCTCCCTCCTTTAGTTATTCGATGATGGATATAATCTCGTTGGTGTGCGGGTAATTTCCAACAATTTGCGAAGCGACCAGTAGTCGTAATCTATCGACGAGTTTGTCCGGGTCTTAAAGATTGGGCTTAAAGATTTCTTCAATTATAGGTTTCGCATGAAAGTCTGGCTCTTTTTACGAGGAAATACTTCGAGCGAACCGACTGTATCACTTGATGCAGAACGCCAGCAACGTCCGACATAATACTGAATAAAAATGGTTACTGTTGCTCTCTTTTATAATTTTAGTCGTGAGTCTCCAACAAACTATTTTAGATCCTTTCCAGGCATTCGCTGCAGATACCCAATATATCTTTGCAGTAGTTTTGAATATCCGTTTTCTTGGCGAGACGGAAACTTGAGGTAGCGAATGTATGCTTTATGGAATCATTCAGCACTTTGAGATACTCGTCATTTTGTGCCGATGCCACATTCAGTCTGTCGGTAATTTGCCTTTGAACACTCATTACCTGGTCGTCCATTGCCATCAAATCGCAAACGAACGCGGTCTTTACAAGATTCATATTCTGCCAGAGCTCAGACAAGTAAGTGCGAAAGAATTTGCTCTGTTCAGCCAACACATTGCGTAATTCCGAGATGAAGCCGTTAACAGTTTCGAGGTCGAAATGTTTAGTAGAATCGTTCGGGTTTGCCGACCATTTGAATTATTCTTTTACCAGCATTGAAGGTTCCATCGTTTCTTGGAACTGGACAACCTCCATCTTCGTCTTTGTCAAGCCGCAGCTTGAGGCAACTGTGCCGAAGTTTAGATTTTCTGTAACTTATTCTCTATGGTCAACGTTGAAGTGATCGAATACACATCGGTGTGTTTGGGTATGCGTGAATAAGTCTCGCCGAGGTTCACACAGTCCACGTTCACATGATTTCATATGCTTAAATACTCATGGATGCAAGTCTGTCTCTTCATGTCAGATCGACCAAAATTAACACTGTGTTTGGCAGTGCTTCGCATGGTGACACGGCGACTTCATTATTGCTACAAAGAAAATATGCCACTCTACCACAACTGGCAGTACTTGTGTCAGTCACTGGTATTTCGTTTGCTGGAAAGATTTGGAGTACAGGTACACATTCACGAATCGAAGAACATTATCAGACTGAGTAGGACATATGTTTTCCAACAATTTGATGGTCATGGCATGATGCACCTCACTTATTCTGAAATAGGCTTCCATGTCGTGATTCGAGAGGTTATAGATTTATCTCGAATAGTAATGTATATGGGCAGAGTAACACCTTCCTTAACAATATGTATGTTACCACTATTATTTTTGGTGCTAAGTGTGGTGCTTACTCCAATGCATACAGTGCTAACTGCAGTACATGAGGTGCAGATTCTAGTGTGTGCATTGCTGATTGCACTGCATGCAGTGATATCTAGGGTGTGTGCACTGATAGCTGCAGTGTCGCTTACCGTTACTGCGGCGCTGACTTCGGTACATGTGGTGCTAACTGTGGAGCTGATTGCAGTTGCAGAGAACCATTTCTACAAATTTTATAACATCTCTACAAAATATCATTCCGTGTAAAATCACATTGACAAAGTTTGCACTGAAATGCCATACATGAAGGTTTAATTCTTTACGTAGTTTCTTCATGTCGACACACACTTCACAAAGCTGTAAATACTTTACCGCAGAAACGACAAAGCAGATGCTTCGTTACAACTTTATGTCCGCACTGTTCCAAGTGTACAATGATACTGAAACAAAAATGTTTAAAAGGAGCTTATTTGTAAGTTTTAGGTCTGTTGACTTTGAAGTCTTGAAGAAGTAACACCATATCTGGAAGCGGGATCGTCGATAAGTTAATCAACAAACTACCATTCGAGCTGCACATTTCTGGATACAAGTTCTGCAGGCTGGGAACGATGATAGCTAAGAGACTGGCATGCTGTGGCACAAGTATCAATACAATAGACAAATGTTGCAAGTAACATGACATCGCTTACTCCGAGAACCAGGATATACAAGATCAGCACCACACATACAAGTTACTTGCACAGAAAGCTGGCGAGATAAGAAAATAATCAGATAAAGGGCTCGGAGACAAATAGTAGTGTGGGGAGTTTATAACATAATGAAAGCCATAGTAAAGATATGCATGGGTGCAAAGAGCAAAATGAAAAAGCATGTTAAACGAAAAGGGGTGGAAAAGGGGATGAAAAGCATGCATGGTCAAGAAAACATATACTGGCTAATTTTTCCAATTGATTTTGCCTGCATTCGTGGCCCTGGGGTGCCTAATCAGAGCAATGAGTGGTATCGTCCGAACCATCAACACAGCATTGAACGAAAGGAAGAAATTTTCCGAGGCACAAAGACACAATCCAAATATGGAAGCTATTGCCATGAGTAAAAAGATGGCCAAGGCCTCTACCTAAGGCCATATCCAGTTGGAGGAGGAGGTGTGGAAAAGCGACGCAGCAGGAAAAGGCGATAAAGAAATCACTACGTAAATGGCCGCTCACGAACCTATATTTGGAATTATTTGTCCCCAAATTGAAGATAACTTTTTTTCGTGGAATGCTCATGCGAGAAGTTTTGCCCCCTAAACCTAAATATGACGAATGTGCTATGATCAACCTGGATACAACAGCCGGGCCTGGCATGTACTGGGTAATCTACATCAAACATGGAAAATATGCAGACTACTTAGACAATATCGGTAATTTGTGTCCTCCACCCGAGCTGTGACAGTAAATGAAATATTATAAACTGATTTACGAGATGGACGAGATGGAGCAAATTCTGAACGCAAGAGAACTGCGGACACTCGTATTTTCGATTCCTTGTCGTTCGTACAAATAATTTAATAAAACGGCTATGGATGGTCCAGAAACCAGCATTCATGTTGATAATGCTTACCTTGGCGCGTCGTTGCTCCGAGCTGCTTGCTGTACACTTTCCTCCACTCCACCTGGATGTGAAATGATCAATAGGTTTTGTTGGTTTTTCGAAACTACAGTGCGATACCAAACATCGATGAAAAAACTTCAAGATATATCTCATGAAGGTGAGATCCCTGGTTGATCCTGCCAGTAGTCATATGCTTGTCTCAAAGATTAAGCCATGCATGTCTCAGTGCAAGCCAAATTAAGGTGAAACCGCGAATGGCTCATTAAATCAGTTATGGTTCCTTAGATCGTACCACAAGACTTGGATAACTGTGGTAATTCTATAGCTAATACATGCAAACAGAGTCCCGACCAGAAATGGAAGGGATGCTTTTATTAGATCAAAACCTTCTTCCAGGAGGTAATATTGCACGCTGGCTCTTATGACTTAGACGACATTGCAAGGTACATCAAAAATCAGCTGCCTCCCAAAACAGAATTCGAACCACATGGAAATTCCAATACTCTGAAGGGTGTCATCAGATTCAGCTAAGATATCGCAATTAAGAAACAGGATTATATCGGAATTATGCTGGGATTCGAGCAACATATATATGAATCTGGGAAAAACTACGAGTCGCCGCGACCTGTCAACATCTTTCCTGCTAATGTGATACGAGTAAACTGCAATCTGGCGAACAGTACATATCTCAACAGTAGGTTGAGTAATATGCTGCACGAGTTTTCGCTGGTAGTCTTATCAGGTTTTAACTGGTCATGGCACCACGAAGCATCATTTATGTTCTGGTCGTCGCGAAGAGAGCACACTAGGTGGTAGTGAAGATCGTCGAGCATCACAGAGATTTGGTGAACTTTTGGAAAGAATAAATCACATTTCACTTTTATTTGAGAAGATGGGAATAAGATTTAAGGTGACCAGAAGCAATAAAACAAAGAAGCACATCAAACTGGCAATCAGTACACCGCAGGTCCGCTAGGGTGTCATCACATGCCAACGAGATTTTCCTTGGCAGTCTTGTCTTCAAGGTCGAATGCCATGGAATATAAAATAAAAATTTAATAGCCAGTCGTTTTTGAAGACAGTGTCTCAAAAGTGGAACTTCACCCATGCCAGCCATTCCTTATCAGACCACACATGTTACCATAGGAATTTCGGATAGCAGTCAAACACCAAGCTATCGACTAAAATAACAAGCAATGGTATTCTACACGTCATCAATCGCATCACTTATTTGCTCAATTGTGCCTAGGTGGATAAGACGAGAGATGTCGGTATAACGAACACGATACAAAATTACTTCTTGTTCATGCTGAATAAGTTGTCTGCAGTCAAAATGGCAGGGCTGGGGATAGAAGATGACTTAAGTGTTCCTATAGTCCACGGAGGAAAATTTTGAGGTCCGCATTCCTCTATCGATGTTGCTGGGATTCGCTGAAGACTACAAAATAATTATCAACAATTCGAAGCAGGAACTGGTAGTGCTCCTAGCCATTACGCACGCAGATACCATCGTGGGTATGAGGGAAAACCTGGAGATAGTGGAACTGGTGCTACAGTCTGTCGAATGGATGCTGCCTCATGTTCAGCTGAGTACCACAGAATGCATCAATGTGCTGAAGAATGTAGAGGATGAAAAAACATCTATGTGTCTTTCAGGTCGTGGAGTTTCGAGTTGTACTGGAAAGCCCGCAAAGCCAGCAGATCACCTTGATTTTGGAGTCCAGCTTTCTGTCTGATACTTCACGACCGANGCCACCGGGAAATCGAGGTACTTCATCGTTGGGCTACTGACCGGAAGACAGCACAATATGATAGTGAGACATAAGCAGTTCGACACATGCCAAATATAAAATGTGAAAATATATTTGTATAGTGAAAGCTATTCGTGTGTGGACATGAAAATATTTCTGCCAAAATGTATGCTTTCTGTCTGATACTTCACGACCGACTCGCATCGTGTGTAATAGCTGAGACAAAGTCATTAAGATACTTTCGTGAATGCCACAGACGGTATAAATACGATGGACCAGTAGCGATATCTGTTTAGTTAGCTTCGAGCATAGAAATCAGCAAGATGTACTGTAATCGGCATGACTTTTAGAGCCAGAGTGGCTCTTAAAACTGTTGGACGAGAAAAACAATAAGATGAACTACTGGCTGACCAAGTACTACCACAGACTGGAGTGGAACGAAGGCATTATTCCATACCACCAAGTGGGAAACATATTGGGCGACGTTCTGATGCAGTAATAGCAAGGACTGGTTTACATAGCAGGGTCCGAGCAGAAACAGTGGCTGAGCGACTTGTGCAAAAACAAAGTTGAAATCATCGTTGTACAGTTCGAGTACGGCTATCCTTCGCTTTCGCTACACAATCTGGCGAAACTTTTCGATAAGTAGCAGCATGTTTGTAACATATCAGAACCTGACTGGAGACGTGCGTGGAGTAACACACATAAGCTCCGCAAATAGTGTGCCTCGTCCTTTGACTGTAAACCTGCTGCCTACAATTAGAAAAGAATTCACCCTGAAATCGGTTCCGAAGAACAATAAAAAAAAACATGAACAGAGACTGAATTTTTTTGTTATGGTATTTATTTATTTATTTGTATTATAAATTGGGTGTACAAAAACATTAAAATTAAGTTTTACCTAACTCGTTAGACTGTCATTTTTTTCCATAATGATGTCCTCAGAAAAAGAAAATCTACATACTTCTTATTCTATATAACCAATTTATGTACTGGGGTATAACTGAGGTAGGCTGAAACCTGCAGGTGATAGCAAAGATGGACCTAGAAATGTACACCTGCCTTCAGAGTGAAACAGGCAGTGTGTCGGATGGAAGGGAGAAGAAGGGCAGATAGGTTTTGGCGGGAGTTGTGGAGGGAAATAAAAGAAGGGAAGAAGGGGATGGAATCTGTATAAATAATGGCTCCTTGTGGAGGATCAGCATTTCCATGACCAAATTGTGGGGGTACATCATATTCAGCATCCATTATGACTTCGGACGTTTCAGAACTAATGGTATCTACAGCAGTGCCATCAACTTTTTCGGGAGTGGTACCAGCAGTGTCATCGACATCTTCGTGTGTGGTAGCTGGTTCCAGAAGTTCCATTGACTGCTCCGGATGGGCTTCCTAAAATATTACCTTTGTCGACTGCTATGGGCACGATACCAATGCTGCGATAGACTTCTTTATGTGTGGTACTAGATGTGCCATGAAATTCTTCATCTTCAGTCATATCATTTGCATCTATGGCTGAAGTGCCCATGTGTCTACCAGAATTTCGATGTTCTTTGGCAATGTTTGGCACAGGGCTAGCAGAAGTGTAATATAGTTCTTCAGCTGAGGCAACTACGTCGCCGAATGTACTATCGCCCTCTGTTCCAGAAACAACTGTGTGGTCAACCACTTCTGCCGAACCATTCCTACATAATGAATGTCACTTTTGTGAAAAGACATTCGCTTGTAGCAGCAATGCTCGACGACAGGAGAAGCATGGAATTACAAAGACCACCCTCCAGCCCCCGAAATAAAGTAGTCATGATAGAAGTACGGGGTGTAAATTTCACAGCAAGATGGTCTAAAATTGCATATGATTATGTGCAAGGGGCTTCCCATGTAACATTGAGTATAAACCTTCACAGTTATCGAAATAAAACTTTCTCAAACACAAGCATGCTGTAATTAATCCCCACAACTATGACTGCCAATGTTTCAAGTGGTCAATTTTGGCTGGATTTTTTTAATAATTGCATCCGCAAAATGCAGATAGTAGGTATGCTGACGTGGAAGAAAAGTTTAATTTCAGCGAAGTGGATTGTCCGACTCCTCTACAGTAAATAAGGGTCCCTGAGAATAACCACCCTGGTGTGTCTGAAATGTGGACTCGCTGAATACTTAACGAAAAGTGGTGCCAAAACTTGTGATTAAGAATAAGAAACCTGAACATATCGATCTTCTGATGGTAAAGGACGAAACCAAGAATATTTCACATTATTGTTTCATATAAAACTTTTTAAGACTGATGAGATAGCAGATTACATCGCTTGGGTACAAAGTTCATGTCTGCAAACAGTGTTTTAAGCATTATACCGATTACCCACGGAAATCAGGACTCACGGGGATACAGTGGCTTGCAATACACAAAATATGGCGTAAAAGATTAATTTTTAATGTGCTTATGTGATTCCTCATGCAAATTAATTTTTTTTAAGAAGATGTGTTGTGTTTTATTAATTTTTAAAGTTTAAAATTTTTTCAGTAAAATTTTTTATTTTTGGAGTAGCCAAAAAAGTTTGGAAATGGACAAGATGGGAGCTCTTTGGTTGTAGATGCTAAAAATAAAATAACTTGCACTTTCTACAGTGTCTAATACTGATAAAATATGTGTTAAAGTCGAAATTTTGTGGCCAATGGGCATAAACCATTGATTGGTATAGGTGAAGTGATCATTTCTGTTATGTAAGGCCAATGGGGGTGTTGGTTAGGGTTGTGGTGTGGGGCAGCATATGTTCTTCGATTTTTAATTTCAATGTTACAAGAGTAAACGTCATGGTCATGGTTTAAGGTCAATTTCATGGGTCAATGTAAGTTCAGGGCTCAAAGTCATTGGTAAAGGTCAGGAGTCAAGTTCTTGTGTCAATGTCAAGGGCCAAGTTCATGGGTCAAGGTCAGGGGTCACTGGGTTGTTGAAGAGGTTAGGAATGGTGAAGGGTGTGGTATTAAACTTTTTATAATTGCTATTGAAATATTTTTTTATTAGAATATTTTTCATTAAACCTTCTACTTGGGATGTCGCGGGTGACGAACAAACGAATGGCAGCCCTGGCTGTGACGCCTTCCAAGATGGTGTATGGCACCGACCAATATGGCCACCGCCCACGCCTAGCAAGATAGAGGACGGATCCGCATCCGACATGTCAAATGCTAATGAGCCAACAGCCCTCTTCCTATACTACTAACGCATCATCAACAGCGAGGTCATTGGATGCCGTGCGTTGGGAAGTAATCGGAAATAGCTCCTAACAAGTACGTTTCCGCTCAGAGTGATTTTGGAAAACCACGGGAAAAATATATTTGAATGGCTGTGGAAGAAATCAAACTCATATGTTCGTGAATATAAGTCGTGTATACGAGTATTACCACTCTGCCACCACGCTTAGTATTCAAGAAAAAGCTATGTTGAAACACGTTTATTGATATTTTAAACTCATGCAGTTCCTGAATAATGAAAAATAAATATTATCGAATCAAGAGTTATTTATATATAACTGATTTTACGCAGCGGCATTTGAATAAGAATATTTCGTTTCGTTATTTATTTTAAACTTACAGTTATTTACACGGAAACGATATTACAGAAATGTCAAACAATAGTGTCCAGCAGTCAGAAAATGAAATTGTCAGGATAGTTTTAATACTGCATGATGCGAGAGAAAGTGCCATCCTGATTTTCGTTTCAGAGAAGACGTTACGAGTGCAATTAAATACGGGCGACTCTCAGGCGACGAAAATAAATGTACTCCTGTCTTCCTTCGGTTGTTAATTTGTTTACGCCGGCGCAGACGTAGGGGTTGGGCAGTGGGGTGGGGCAAGGAGGTTGGTAAACTACCGTGGCCCGCTGCCAAGGTGTGAATGTCCTGGACAAACAGGGGGTGGTGCGCGATGGTCAGCAGGGAGGAAATTTGCGATTCATATCTCCGGTAAGAGGGGAGAGGAGTGGGTGGATGTTCGGAGGCAAAGCCGAGATTGAATTCAAATTGGATCACAGAACCCTGCCGGCTCCCTAGACCGCACGCGCGAACACACACACCCACACATGTCTAACTTGGTCATCGGGTTTTGGGTGGGAGGGGGGAAACTCGGGTCACTCAGTCCTGCGTTAAGCATGGAGAGGCTCATTTTCCGTCGAGCTTTGTAGCCAGCGTTTTATTTGCCGTATACAAACTCGCAGTGTAAATTATTTTTTCAAAAGCTGCAAATTGGCTTTACTTTTTTTTTAATAAGAGTTACCATGCAGAGTTAGCCCTTGTGGTAGGTAATTGCGTTTCCTCCCAAGTGATGACCTCACACTCTATACGTCGCAGTTCAAGGGATACGTTTCTTCGAAGGTAACGCTGTTTCAGCTTTGACTGTAAATTTGTAAAGGAAAATGTTGGGTGAAGAAAATTGTTATAAGCAAATGAGAGCTGTGAAAGAGCTGGGCTTCAAGGAGTAAAATAAAATTTCACCACGAGCTCCCATGTGAATAAGAGTTTTGGTTTGAGCACATTCATCCACAATTAAATAGTCCAGTGGTTTTGTTTGCAAGTCTATGATGTGTTGTTAGTCTCTTTTGACATTAATAGCAGCAATATTTGTGTATGGTTTACATGTATGTATGCAAAAGCGAAATTTACTAGCTTTACGCTGTGTAAATTGTATATNTATATATATATATATATATATATATATATATATATATATATAAATTCATAAATGAATGCGCATAAAACACATACTTACTTCCCGTGCACGTTTTTGCCTTGTTGAAAATGAATGTTTAATTCACTTAAAACGTACGTTATTATATAGCCTATCAGAGTACTAATTGGTTGCCAAATATGTTAGGAATCGGTGAATATTTTTCCTTCGAGTTATGACATAAAAAGTTTAATTTTCACGTAACGTTATTTTACAAAATATTGGTTTAGGGTAGATACATATTATTGTTGTAATACACACTCTCAACAAACAAAGTTATGTTTAAATTAGTTTAATAAGCTCATGCATTAAGAAAATTAAGTTAACAGCCGTCATTATGAAATAAAACTTTTCACTTATTTAAACATAACTATTTCCTGACCTGCCATAATAGCATTAGTTTGCCAAATTTGTTATTGAATCGGTTGTTTTTTTTCTGGAGATGTAAAGAAATTCTTAAATTTTATGCTGTGCTAGCTTTCAAAATAGCGTAAAAAAGAGACACTGTGAAGAACCATTTCATGGTTGTGATACATAGAGCCAGAAAACCAAGTTAAGTTGAAATTCGTTAGTATTATTGTGCGTATATATTTACTTGATGTTGAAAAATGTCTTCACGAAAATTCCAGGGATGATAGAGAAGACAACAACATTTATGAATTGTTTAATTAACAATGTTACCGAAACTTAAACGGTGTGTGTACTGAGCATGTGCACGTAAGTATGAGGGTCGAGCACGTTAGTGGGTGTGATTGAGAACAAAACCATTTTACATGTTGGGCAGTACATAAACATTCACAGTACTCCCACTTTGTCACATTGCTGTTGCTAATAACGTGCTGTGTACAACTGGTCACCCATCAAAAAACTGACCACGTCCAATGTTGCGTAACTGCGGTGATCGGACGAGAACCGGTATGATCATAATATGACCGCTGGCAAAATTATGTTAACAAGTCTACTAAAGTATATACTGGTGTGAACTACGTAGTTGTGACGTCATATACATTACGTACTGCGCATGCCCATTGCGTACTGCTAGACACACACGTATGACTTGCGTCTATAAACAGTATGCAGCACTAGTACCTGAGTGGCCTTCGTAGTATCGCCATGGAGCGCGCTACATGTGGAGAGAACGGCGAGACATGTCATTTGTGTACGGTGCGGATGAAGGCGATAATCAAAAACAGCAGAGAAAGTACAGTGAACGCTTTCCTGGAAGAAGATGTCCTCATTACAAACTAAACATTTACTGCCATCCACGATCAACTGGGAGACACCGGCACATATATAGTAAGTAGGCGTAATGCAGGACGACTACGGCGGTGCTTTCACCTCACTTAAGGCAGAAGCGTTGTTGCGCATTGCGAATAATCCTGCCACATGTACACTAGCAATTGCCTCTGTGTTTGTTGCTCACCATAGTTAATGTATGTACTGTGTTGTGTGAAAAGCTGCTTTNGTACACTAGCAATTGCCTCTGTGTTTGTTGCTCACCATAGTTAATGTATGTACTGTGTTGTGTGAAAAGCTGCTTCATTCTTTCCGTCCCATGTACCCACAAGTCATGGGACCAAATGACTACCCACCTCGTTTGGAGTTTGAATTCTGGTTTCTGCAACAGGCCAATGAAGAGCTACGGTTTTCAGAATGTGACCTGTTTACTGATGAGGCTCAAATGACTCTGAAATGAGGTTAATGGTGGTCACATTGAACACTCGCATTGTAGGCACTCGCTTATTTGTAAACATGTTTTTTTTTTTAACCTAGTATTGTCTTTCAGGGGAGAGTTTTGGTATTCATTGCAAAACCGCTTGTTTAATATTCCAGTACCTAGGTTTCTTAATTGTTCATTTCTATGTAAAAGGTAATTTAAATAATGTTTCAGTCACTGTTTCTGTAATTTTGTCCATTTAACTAGCAATATTCCAAGATTTTGTTACCTTTTATTTTTTCCATTTATTGGAGACCCGTTACTTTGTTCAGGATAAGCTGTTGTGTAAACCTATTGAAATATCTTTAGTAAAAACAATTACAAATTTTGTAATGAAAAATTTTGTATTTGGTTTGTGAATTTCGTATTTAAATTATTTTCGGTCAACATAATTTTATGAACTATTTATGGTAAATGGAAAATTATTCATAACGAAAAAAGATGGTTTCGTGTCAAACTATTTTTAATCTGTGATATGCACTGGTATTTTCGGAACAAACCCTACAGCTTTATTCATTCCTTCTACTCGTTTTGGCAAGATAAAATATATAATTAGCTCCAGCTGTTAACCAGTTTTAATGGAGTGATATTTTAATTTTTACCGATTTTGCGGTTGACGTGTTGGGTCGGAAACGCTGTGTTGAGGCCATTTCACTACATGGCCTCTGACGGGGGTGGTGGAGGGGAGGGGGCAGATTTTCTTTGAAGTCAACTTGCGTCTTCTTGATGCTGTTTTTATGATGAAGTAACTCCTATGCTCGCGTTGGCAAGGGAGGTGTCCCGAAGATAGGCCACGTCTCAGTAAAGTCCAGCTACTAATTGTCCATCATTTTCGGCATGTGCATGAATCTTTCAGCTATACAGCAATCAGTTCGTCGTTTTTCAGTTTTGGACTGAATAAATTATAAAAAAAAGAAACGTTAGCTCTAAATTCCTTTGTATTGCCCTACATATTTTGTAATTCTAAGTTTTAATTTTTTTTCTCGGATCCCAGCAAAATTAATAATCATTTCATTCATAAAAAAAATATTTTACTCTGCAACAACAGTTTGTTGTTTAGACACCAGTGATATTATATATATATTTCAAGAATTCGTTATTGTTACGCATTTAAAATGTTTATTATTGTTTTGTTATTTATGTCACCCATATTAAAATATATTGCTCTCACAGGAATATAATTTATATTTTCTTTATCAACCCTTTGCTGTTTTTATTTCAAATCACATTTTTTTTAATTTCTTTATTTTATAATAATTATTATTATATATGTCTAAGGGTGCTGGATAAGGAATTTTGTATTGGACTCTTTGTTTCTACGTTTTATATTGGAGACACACTTACACAAATAGATCCTTCGGATCTTCTACGTGTAGCAGGCTCGTGGGAATATTGATCGAAGTTTCAGCAATGCTACAGCATTCACTGTAACATTGCTTGTGGTAATAAAGTCATCCGCAACATGTAACATTGCTATATTCTCAATCGCACCCACTAACTTCCTCGCTCCTTGTAATTTATATGCGCATGCTCAGTACACACTCAATAAGGGTTTCTGCCACATTGTTGATAAACATAACCTTATGTACACTGCACACAACTCTCATGAATGGGCGGACGAAAATCCACGTCGTACTGTTATACCAAGCCATCAGAGACGTTTTTCACTGAACATTTGGGCCAGTACTGTGGACGACTACTTTCTTGGACTTAACATGTTGCCTTCAGGGCTCACCTGGTCAATGTTTAGACTTTTTTCAAGTTCACCTGCAGACGATGGAGGACATACCTCTACGTATCCGAGAGAAGATTTTGTATCAGCATAATGGGACCCTAACTCGCTTGACAGACCCCATCCGTGCAGTAATCACCACCTCTTACGGCCATCGGTGGACTGGCTGGCGAGGATCGGTAAATTGGCGTGCAAGATCCCCGGACCTCACATCATTGGACTCCTTCCTGTGGGGATGTTTGGAAGCGATAGTGTATTAGACCCATTTTGACATAATGAAGGAACTTATTTGCACGAATTCATGCAGCGACCGCAATCATACAGAACACACTCCACATTTTCCAGCGAACCCCGGACTCTCTACTGCGGCGCTTCCAACTCTTCAATGATAATGGTGGTTACATTGACCATTTACTGTAGAATTTCTTGCGCTAGTAAAGCAATCTTCAACATGTAAAATTGGTTTTTCTTTATCACAACCACTAACTTCTTCGGTCCTTGTAATTTACCTTTGAATGCTCAGTATACACTCAATATGAGTTTCCTCTACATAGTTGATAAACATAACCAATTTGTTTTGGCTTCTCCATCATACCTATAAATTTAATGATGCAATTTTTGAACGTCAGGTATAGTGTACTAAGTTAAAATATTTGTATGATCTCCATTTTGAAAAAGAGTGTCTGTCCCCCTTAAAACAAATTAGTTTACACAGCCTACCCTAATACTCCTTGGTTCCAATTTTTTAAGTGGTTGGTAGACAGTCATTTGAGATATTACAAAACATCTATTTTTCATGTATCTTCTGGAATGGTGAATTAAAGAATCTCTTCTAGCTGGAGACACACTTTTTCACTGTAATAGATACTGCCAGCATAAAATTTAGGTTGAATATGGCTGCATGATTTCATGTACATAGCATACGAATCTTAAATGTTTATATGGCTGCCATTTTGAAAATAATATACCATCACATTGGTCCCAGGGACTTCTGACCTTAAAACTCCTGAAAATCCAAAAATTTCAAAGAATTTAAACAATTAATAAAACGTTGTATAAAAATTATTTAAAAATTATTTAAAAGTCTTTAAAAATTTATTAAAAAACTTAATTTTCAAATTTATACCATACGGCCCTCACCACGTACTCATTCCACTATCTATGTAGGTGCAGCCAACCATCTTGGTATGCATGACAGCCCCCGTCCGCCATTTAGGTCGGTGCAGTCCTCCATAATATTAGGTGTCACAGCCAACGTCCGCCATCTCGTATTTTTATGTTTGTCATTTCTTTATACATTATTGGAGTTAGTCTCTCACCTTCGTTCGACCACCATCTTGGTTTTTTCGTTTGTAATTTTTTTTAACACCTGGTGTTTTCCCCAGCACCATGCCCAGCAGACGACTGACCATCTCCACTAACCACTTCCAATATATTTAAAAGAGCAATTGGCCCACCCCTGATTCTTATTGGCTAATTTCCCACCCCCATCCAATATATTTAATTGCTCTGCCAATATTTATAATGGGCTAATTACTTGGGTGTTTTCGGAAACCTTTTATCGACCAATTAGTCAGTTTCCCTCAACCCCCTTACAATATATTTAATTACTCCACCAATGTTTCTCATTGGCTAATTACTCGGATATTTTCGTAAACCTTCGTTGTGACGAAATGGTGGCCTGCTGTAATATCGAGTGCGGATAGTATTTTTGTGCTTTAAAAACTGTTTATTAGATGCACCCTCAGCCCCTCGGGAAATCAGTCATCTTTCTCGCTCTTGGAAATGTCCATGTGTTTTCCGAGCAGACATAAAATCCTTTTGGCCATTTTGGCATTTGGGATGGTGCGCTCGATTAGTGTCTTGGGCAAATGGGACGAGATACCATACCTGCCAAAATAATTTCTCCTAGTCTACCTTAAAAAATTTCGATCGTATTCAAGTATTTGACGGCCTATCTTCAATAGTACAAAAGTAGATATGAAATGCCGATGCTAGCCCGGGTCCTGGCACACCATAGATTTTAACCATACATTTCCTACCCACTTTTAAAAACTAATGGATTAAAAATAGCCATACGTTTTCAACCCACTTTTAAAAACTAATGGATTAAACATAACCATACGTTTTCAACCCACTTTTAAAAACTAATGGGTTAAACATAGCCATACGTTTTCAACCCACTTTTAAAAACTAATGGGTTAAACATAGCCATACGTTTTCAACCCACTTTTAAAAACTAATGGATTAAACATAACCATACATGTTCAACCTGCTTCTAAAATTAATTGTTTGAAAATAACCATAACTTATGAAAATGCTGATACGAGCACGGGCGCGCGCACCGCCAAAAAAAGTTGTGTTAACATTTGGGTTTAGAAAATGGTGCTTAGAAACAAAAAAGGTGCTCTAAGAATTAACAGCAAGACATTTTTTTTATTTAAAGAATTCAAAATGTATATTAAGTGGTTATGAATACAATTGAAAATAAACTGATATCAAATAATACGAAGACGACCAAGGCAACGAAAAAGGCTACTGCAACTGGCAATGTTTGGAACGAATATAAATTTAAGCGTGATGTTTTTATGAAAAGAAAGAAGAAGAAACCTCAACAACCATTTGTCAAGTGTGAAACTTGTAACCACTATTATAAACCATCTCTAATAAGAAGTCATCTGAGAAGTAGATTGCACAAAGATCTTGCACCAGTGCAAGAACCTACACATGCATGGGAAGTTTTTAAAATACCGCAAAGTCTAATATCAAAACCGAAGTTACAAAGAGATAAGCAAGTTCAGTGTGAGGCTTGTAACCACTATTACAAACCATCTCTCATAAAAAGTCACTTGAGGAGCAAAGTACACAAATACACACTCAGATTCAGTGTAGAAGAAATTGAAGAAGAATTTAAAAGTAGGATCAAGATTTATGCTGTAAAGAATGTGAATGCATACAAAGACCCAAATCATTTCCTAAACGATATAAAAGGAACTGTAATCAGCATAATTAATAAACATTTAAAATCAATGGACCTCAAAGTGAACATGAAGTTTTTTGCTGAGTACAAAAGAGGAACTGGTGACAATATTGAATATGTAGAAAGCTCTTTTAAAACCAAGAACGAAATTATACTGAAATCAACTGATCTAGAAAAATATTATACCGATGGCATATCAAAAATCATAGCTGAGATGGGTGCATTTGAAGCAAAGGGCTCTCAGTGGGTACTCAGTAGGATATTCAAACTAGAGGTGCGAATTAATAAGTATGTTCCATTTAAGGGCAGCTGTTATGTTGATCTTCCAGAAAAAATCAACGCCAAGAAAGCAATAATTAATGTTAAGAACAATGATCAAAAATGTTTTTTGTGGTCTATTCTATCCGCACTACATCCACCCCAAAAGCATCCGCAAAGAGTGAACAAGTATATGGATCATGAACATGAGTTTAACGAAGCACTTAAGGGTCTGGAATTTCCTACGAAATTGGATCGCATACCGACCTTTGAGAAAAGAAGTGGGCTATCAATTAATGTATATGCATATGAAGAAAACAAAGGAGGAATATTCTATCAGCACTACACCCAGCCCAAAAGCATCCTGAAAACAAAGACAGTAAGGAATATATAATCTCTCCATTAAAAACAACAAAAAATAAGGTGGATAAGCATATTAACTTACTCTACATCAAAGATGAAAAAAGAATCACCACTACTGCTGGATAAAAAGTCTTTCGAAGCTTATTGGGTCACAGGTAACAAGGAATGGTCATAAAATATACATATGTGATAGATGCTTGCAACACTTCTACTCTGAAAGCCGGCTAAATGCTCACGAAGAAGACTGCCGAGATCATGATGGAATTAGAGTCGTACTTCCACAGAAAAAAAAAAAAACATACTAAGATTCAAGAACAAAAATCATTCTTTGAGAGTCCCTTTTGTGATATATGCCGATTTTGAGTGTTTGTTAACAAAAATTGAAACTTGCCAACCAAATCCCGACGACTCCTACACGAAGCCGTACCAAAAACACGAGCCTATTAGTTTCAGTTACTATATAAAATATGAACATGAATACTATAAGGCACCAGTAACTTACGAAGGATCTGATGCATCTAGGGTATTCGTCAAGATGTTAATGGAGGAAGCAAGGGCAATAGGAAATGTCTACAAAAATGAAAAGCCAATGATTCCCTTGACCAAGAAAGAACAAATAGGTTATGATACAGCCACCCATTGTCATATATGTGAAAAGACTTTGGATGGAGACTCTGTGAGAGACCATGACCACCTTACAGGTAAATTTAGAGGAGCCGCACACAAAGATTGTAAATTATCCTATAGAAATCCAGGTTTTTTTCCTGTGTTTATACACAATCTATCTGGATATGACACACATTTATTTGTAAAGGAGCTGGGCATCGACGAAAATAAAATTGACCTAATTCCCAACAATGAGGAAAAATATATTTCTTTCACTAAACATGTATGTGAGGGCGTAAATATAAGATTTATTGATTCATTGAAATTTATGGCTAGCAGCATCGATAAGATCTCTAGCAATCTTTCCAGAAGTCAATTCCGGGAAACGAGTAAGCATTTTTCCAATGA